>VWZF01000171.1:44116-279822 GCA_013396755.1 Sclerurus mexicanus | reverse complement strand
GTGAATAAAATACTATTATAGGTGTATTATTATCATCCTTAAATTCACTTTTTTCACAATCAAAAGCAGGAAAACAGAAGTATTTTATTGAGGGAGGAAGGAGTCACTTTTGAAAATGCAAGAGATTCCGAACATTGAATGTACTGATGAGAACATAACAGCATTCTTCTGCTATTCATTTCTGGGGAGAGACCAGTGTATGAAAAATATATCTGGTATGTATCCCCAAGAGAAAAGGACAGAATGATTACTCAAGGCTTTTCATTTCCATAGAAACTCGATGTCAAATTATGAGAACTTTTAAGTGTGTTTCTTAGGAGAGATTTCCCATCATGTGAGTAGAGCTTGGTAGAAAGGGAGGTTCCCAAGCGCAGTCAGCCTGTCCAGCCTTCACCCAGCAGGGACATGGAGCAGAGCACAGTCATTCAGAGTCCCGGGCGTGATCCCTGGCTGCCAGCAACTTACAGACCTAAACCTGCTCACACTGAGGAGGGTTTTCTGCCTCGTGGGCTCTGTTTTTTAGGGCCTGGCTCTCAGAGCTCAGCTAGTGAGGGTTTAATTGCACGTGCGTTTGCAGACACTGCCATCGCGCAGTGAAACACCGTGACAGGTCCAAACAGCACAGAGAGAAATTCCACACACAGACGGCGAAACTCGGGTCTCTCGGGCTTCTCCTGGATGTACAATTTAAGAACTAAACCAGTTCAGGGTCAAATGTTTCAGGTTGACCTCTACAGCAATGCCCCTTTTGAACACTTTTCCTTCTGCCTGCTGCAAAGGTTAAAGAGTAGGAAATGCCCATTATTGTTTGACCTTGTGTCACGGGGACATTTTAAGGCCCAAACGTGTGATTATTTTTAGTCCGTGCTATTATTTTGAAGGCAGGCCCAAGCGAACGAAACCAGCAAACCTCACAAAGACAGACAATGCAAAATGGCAACCAGCATTATCTTCCCTTTCAGCTTGACAGGAATATTTGTCTTGATGCTGAGCGTCAGGGCTATGTTTCCTCAAGGAATGTTGAATAACTTCCGCTCACGTTACACAAGCGCCTGCCCGTATATCACTTTCCTGTGTGGCCACTTGGCTGCAATGCCTACAAAGGCTTTGTAATCCCCAGTTCTATTATTGTTTCCTAAGGATGCATCCTGCCTGCAAAACAGCAAAGGAAGGGAAACGGTATCTAGCATTATTTCCTAATTAAACTGTTTGCATCATTCAAAGCCTATGATGAGTTCCTTCCTTTTCTCTCCTTCCCTTCTTGTTTACTAAAATCAGGACATACAAAAAGGCAGCAGGAGAGAGACACAGTAAACCAGATCCTAATCTCTAACACAAAAGGTAGTGGAGCTTTTCCAGATTTTTACCAGCATCCTGAGGATCAAATTCTCTGTCAGCTTGCTACTGTAACCTTGCTGAGGGCAATATTGTGTGCAGAAGTGTGAGCTTTGCTAAAATAATTTAATGTCTGAAGTTTTATAACTGGAGTTACAGGAAATATATATATATATAGCACTTGGGATAGTTTGGAACAAAGCTCAGTTCTGGATGCAAACTTTCCCTATATACAAAATTGTTTGTATTCCTGTTTGGTGTTTACAAACATGAGAATGAGACATGAGTCTCACACCCAGACCTGAATTCTGAACTGAGCTTCCCCGGGGTTTGGGTATGTTTGATCCGATGTCTAAATTTGGGGCCACCTCCAATAAATAGGTCAGCCTTGCTGAGCAGCGGTCCCTCTTGGCTTTATAATCTATGCATCTGCGAACATGGGATTTCAAATCTGCCATACACTCCAACAACATTAACTGCTGAACCCTGACCCGAACTCCAAATGGTCAGTCTCAGGAGTAAAGACTACAACTCCCCAAATCAAAAATAGCAATACTGAAGGGAAGAGACAGGAGACAAACCCCCAAGGCTCCAGAGCAACTCAGCAGCACTAGGGAGAAGCCTGGGACTCCTGGCTTTGTATCTCCGACTGCTGGACTAGGCTACCCCTCCCAAAAGAAACCGATGCAAAATAAAACCTCTCCAGAAGACACCAGATACATTTCCTTGAGAGTCAACAGTGCAACAAATTGGGTGCATCCACCATATACAGAGGCACTTCTCATAAAATCTCAAGCCTTTGAGCGAGACTGCTTCCAGAAAGGAAACCTTGCTGACAAGTTATGTTGATGCATATTTGATTTACCAATTATTCCAGATAAATAGAAAAGATAACTTTGGGAGCTCTAGGGTGGGAAGACTGATTCCATAGGCCAAAGCGTCCCACAGCTCTGTTAATAATATACCACGTGCAACAGTGAAATTCTCTGTACAGTCAGCTCAGTACCAAAAGCTGCCCAGGTGTTGCCACTGGGGTTAACATTCCTCTCTGCAGAGATGATGTCACCAATGGAAGAGGTTTTTCAAACCAGAAATGTGCTACAGGTCCACACAGAGCTGCAAACGATGCAGGTCACTGACTTCCACACTGGCAACCACAGTGAACACAGGTAAGCGGGGCGAGTCAGAGGAAGCTGCTCAAACCCTGCCAGGCTGACCTCACCTTGGAGCTGTTTCAGTAATCCAGCTTTCTGAGCGACCTCTCCAGGGGTCTCTGTCTCCCTTAAGCCAGGATAGTCCTCCAGTCTTTGGCACATTCGCCCAGCTGAGGGCAGGATCAGGCTTTTATCTTTCATAACCCACATTCATAATTCATAACCCACAACTAAGCAGTGATTGTCCAAAGAATGGGACAGAGAACTGAGGTGCCTCTATGGACACAGAAGCCTTACACAAATCCTGCTACGCTTGTCCTTGTTTGAGCATGAAATAGTTCAATCTTACTGCTCCAGCCAGCCAGATTTTCAGCTGCATATTTTCCTTCACTCCTATGTACCTGCTGACTTGGAGCTCTTTACAACAATGAAATGAAGATCTCTTTTGGAGAAATTTCCTGTTTTGTGAAAAACAAAGAGCTCATCCTTAGGCATTTACACAAATAACCACTAATGACTGGGAAAACTGATTACACTTTCAACAGGGCCAAAAGCCACGTGTTGTGCAATTGCTAGTTTTACTAAGCTATGCTTCAGACACCTACAAATGTGTAGATTGGGAGAGAGCATGGAATTTCTGTAGCCTCAGTGTATGGAAGTTATTATCTGTGGGCAGAAGCTTTCTGGGATGAAACATGTCATTATGTGAAACTATAAACTCTAAAATTCAATGGGCTGTATTGCAAAGATGAATGACGAGACCATGATTCTCACAATGTTCACAACAGCATGGAAAAAGTATGTATGTTTTTCCATATTTTAAGGACTCCCTGACAGCTCGGGAGTTTACAGCTGTCTTTGGGGCTACTTTGCATAAACTGTGAACAAGTCAGAAACTGTGGCAAGCATTGCTTTCATTCTTTAACAAAAATGTCAGTTGTTTTTAAAGTGACAGCCAGCTCGAGTTGATGGTGCTCCAAACCATGCCCCAGTTCTCTGTGGGAAGCAGTTCAGAGCCCATAACACCCTGTTCAGTGTGCAAAGTCAACACTCAGAAAAGATCCGTTTTACAGTGATCCCTAGGCCTGTGGAAGGCAGAAAACCCATTCTAACTCCATTACAAAACACAGAGAGATTAGAAGGAGCACTTCAGTATCAAAGTGAGAACTCTCTGCAAGTGGTAGCAAAATCACTGGAAAGGACATCACTGATTTCTGTGGGGTTTTTGAGTCACATCTCAAGGTAACTGAGGCTGCCAGTAATAACTCTGGAAGAGTTCTAGACATCTACATTCCTTCTAAGAAGCACTTCTCTAGCTGTGGGTGCTCCAGAAGGCATTGAAAGTCAGCCTGCAAGATTACTAATATCTGTATATGGAGAGAGAGAGATACATAAGCACATGCATACGTACACAATCCCACTAGATGACTAATATGAGAGGTAATGAAGAGATGCCCAAAGCTTTTTTTTTTTTTTTCTGTTTGGTTGCCGAAGAAAACTATTATGACAAGGCTGTATATGGGGACCAGTTTTTCACCCCCAGAAAAATTTACGTGGGTTTTCATTTTAAAAAGGGAAAGTTCCTCTGCTGCAATATATGCAAGTGAGAGACAAACATCAACATTGTCTCTGCATTCACCCCAATGATCATTTCAAAGGTTCTTCTATAAACTATTTCTTGTGCTCCAGTGAATGTTGGTGAAAAAAAATGCATGCAGAGGTTATGCCCATAAAGGAAGCTAAAATGAATATAAAAGAAAGAAATTAGATACGTAAATAAGTCATTTAAGGAAGATGATCCCAAGCACTGTGCTAGTGGAAAGGCATAGTTGAACTAATAGAAATTAATAACCACAAACCTTCTTCCATTATGAAAAATATATGATTACTCTTCTCCTTGTTGGGAAGAGAGTCCAGCAGACAGAAGTACAAGTCTGCTTTCTCCTGTGTCTGAGACAGACAGAAAAGCAGGCAATTGGACAGTACCAGTGCATGAGCAATAAACGGCTGCAGCTGCAAGAAGCTATTAAAAATTCACTTGATCTAATAGTCTCAATCCTAGCAATAATTTCCTCCTTTTATTTCCTTTTCTAGTTGTCTTTACTACTTGCTGACTACTAACAAAGCCAGAAAAATTTAGAAAAAAAACCCGAAAAACACACCAAAACCCAAAAACACACTCAAACCAAAGTCTTCAGCCTGATTAGAGTCTGGTCTAAAGCCTATTGAAACCAAAGACTCCCTGGAGGGAGAAGGAGAGAGAACTAACCACACATGACAGATGTGAGTCATGTTGCTTAACTCACGACACCCTCACAAACACAGCAGAAAAGATGGCATGAGAAGAGCTCTCAGCTAAGATGCAGTACAACAGAAGATGTTCTTCCTCGAGGCCCAAAGCTTTGCACGGAGACTAAAGGGAGAGTAGACAAAAGAAAAAAGTGGTGAGATTTTGTAAAAACTGAGGATGAACAATTGTGAAAATACGCAAACTGGCTCTGTTTAAAAACTGTGTTGGGTTTTCTAGAAAAAAAAAAAAAAAAGGTCTGCTTATTATAATTATTAGCAGTGAGGTTTCACAGACTTGGCCAAAAACCAGTGGTGTGTGAGATCTGTGTCAGTGAGGTGCAATGGACGAACAAGATGTAAAACAAAGATTCTGACAACCACCAAAGGTCCAGAGATATTTTTGGTAAAATAACACTTGTTGAGAGCAAAATATAACTCACCTTAGTTACATTCTGCATTTTGTCATGTATACCTTGATCATCCCATGCCAACCATAGCCACTACACCACTACAGAGACAAATGTAAAAGTAATAGATCATTTCCTAGTGAGATCACTGCTGAAAAACGTTATCTTTGAAATATCTGAATGTCTGTGCTTCCCAAAGGTTAAAACTGCATGGCCTACTTCACTGCTGAAAGAATGGCACCACTGCAATTAATCAATTACCATTAAATTACTACAAGATCAGAAGATGGATACGGTATCATGGACAGTGAAAACAGTGCGGGGGAAGTAAATCGTCTGTGCAATGTCACTGAAAAATTCACAAAGCTATATTCAGAAATCTGTCTTAAGTAGTCTCTTCTCAATTGAAGCACTGGCACTGAAAAGTACTTAAAAACGAGCTGACAAACAAAACTTTCCTCACAATAAGAAAAGGAGAACCACATGGACTAACAGAGAGGAAGCACAGGGATTAGCAGGAAATCCTGGGAAGAGCCCTGGCTGAGGTGAGTAGCGCAGGGATAACCAGGTATGATTGCATCAATGACAACTGAAAAAAAAAATCCCTCCTGCCCCTGCAGACCACAAAGCAAAGGTCTCGCTGGCAAAGGCTCCTCAGCCAGGGGAACGAGCTCAGTCTTTGCCCCGCACTGACACGGCCACACTGTGTCCCTCCAGCTCCTAACGCAGGCACTGCTGAACTCCTCCTCAGTCAGTAAAGTGTCCTCACTGGCACAGGAGTGCACAGCCAGGAGTCAGTGGTAAAGCCTGAAGCCTCAGGACTGTCTTACTCTCTGTCTCAATTAGTTTATTCTGGTACATTCAGCAAAAGGACTACGAGAGGCCAAGGCAGTATTGTAGCTGTTCCAGACATGCACTTTACTTGCACTTAAGAGCGCACTCAGGTCAGATCCCACACTCGGTGGATCTGATGCACCAGTCCTCTAGCTCATTATTTACCAGTTAGATTAGTTCTCTGTGCTAAGGGCTTATTAACTTAGTCTGCTGAGGAGCTACTAACTCAGTCTGAGTCTGGCATCAGTAGGCACAGGCACAGCTAACTGCGGCTCCCAGTTTCATGACATGAGGAACCCTCACCTCCAACCCATCCCACCTATGGCATCCCCTCCCCTCCCCAGCCCATCTCTCCAGCTCCCAGGTGGTCACACCTTGTGCAGACTCACGGCTTGGGTTGGCACCTCAGCTCTGCCAGTTAGTGCAGGTAAGGGTACAGGAGCGGGTTTGTGCCATGGAAGGTCTGCACAAAGGCGCAGAATGACTTCCAGTGACTGTGTGGAAATACTTACCCTGTAGCTCCATAAGCAGCTTCACAGAGGAATGGAGGAGCTGCCTTCCTGTCCCATCTGGAAGTGGTTTGCCTACCACCAGTGGGATGTGTATCACAGCCTGCAAACCCCTGCCTTATACCAAGAGCCTTGCTCGGGGTGTCTCCACCTGCCACACAGCTGCGGGAAAGGCTCTTCACCCTCCTTTGTACCAAGAGATGATGGAGACCCTCCAGAGCAGCTGTGCAACTGCCTGTGAAACCTCAGGTCTCTTGAACAACAACGTAAACCTGCCTTAAACTGTGCTGGCTCCGAGGCTGATCTCGTTGGTTTGTATCTCAGTAAGAGAAAAGCCAAACAGATTTCCACAGCCTTTCCGAGTCTCTTCTCATCTCACCGAAGCAAGGAAAATAAATTCCTCCGAGGCATCTCGGAGAAGAAACCCATGAGCAGTCACAAAGCAGAGCTGAATGTTATTGTTACATCCCAATAGCTGTAGCAGTCTTTGATTCTGCTCCTGTTACTTTAAGAAAAAAAACATGGGTTTTTATGAGCATGCAACTGGAATTTATCTTAATCAGTACCTTCTTACCACAATTGCATTGCATTAAATTAAAAACTAATGAAACAAATTTATTTATTTATAATAACAATAATAATTTCAATCACAAAGCAACCCATTTATATCCGTTTCTCTGTCGTGTGCCCATTTGTTGCTCACTTACAAATGCAACATCAAGCAAATATTAGGCCTAGAATCTGTAATAAATTCACATCTCTTGATATTACCCTGTCAGTAACTAGGACGAGTAAACAGATACTTGGGGACCAGTGTCTAAACTGAAAGGAGAGCTGCAGGAAACAGTTCATTCACACAGGAAACTGCATGTCAAGGAGCCACCACTTCATGCCTTGGGTACACTGTGAAACACCAGCCTTGAGGCCAGGTGTCCCCAGCCACCCAAAGGTTGTCATTATGGAGTCAATAGTCCTTGGCCTGGAGTGGTCCTGGTGACAAATATTTGTTTGGAAGTGGCTATTTTGAAGGAAAAATACAATAAAAACAAGTATTTATTCTTGTACTCAATTTTTATTGAATATTTCCTCTCACTTGGGATTTAGGGGGTTTCCCCCCCATTAAATTATTTTAATGGGGTTTATTTCACCTGTAAATATTTCTAGTCATTTTAGAGGAAGATAAAAAAAAACAAGATGGATTAAGGGAGAGCTTTAGGGCCTCCCAAGGTAGGCAAAGTCATAAAATAAAATAAAGGTGACATTTGGAGGATGTACAGGATGGGCTTCTTACATAAATAGTAACCAACATGTACTTTGCTATCTAAGAAGGGGATGAGTATTTTCATTCAGTGGACCTGACGATTCAGACCTTGGCCATTTGCACCAGCCCTGCTAAACAGCTCCAGGAATGAGGCAACTGAAGTCTTGATCCCCCATTTTGACTTTCAACCATTGTCCTCAGCTTTCCCTACCTGATTATCCTCTGGTTTCTTTATTCCCTGCATTAGAGAACCACATGCAAAGGTGAGAAAAAAAGGAGGAGAAAAGAATTGTCAATCAGACAAAAAAGGCCCAGTCATTTACTCCCATCCATCTCGGTGGAAAGGAAAAACGGACATACATGTAGCTCTCTACATGTACATGAAGCAAAGGAAGGAGCCCAGTTCATTAATCAAGGATCTGCAGCTATGATTATCTTAGCAAAATGAGGAGGGATATCACCTGGATAATATTAAAATGAGCTGGAGTTCTGCCTGAGTCACAGAAACTTTAGAAAGTTGGTGGGTTTCTTTCTTTGTTTGTTTTGTTTTTAAAAATCTATGTATTCAACAAACTGTCAGGAAAGAAAGCACGTGATGCAGGGCTCATGGTTGTAACTTTAAACACTATTTTCAAACATCTGCATCTATTAATCGACAATGTCTGCTTGTTTATATTGGCTTCTCCATCAGGTGAAGAGGGTATTTTTAGTGTCAGCAGGTTTTAGACTTGAGTACTTTGGGACTGAGGTACTTTTGATTAACCTGTTTAGGTACTGCTTTTTTTGCTAATGTGCATATGAGGGTGGCACACACAATTTTAAAACAAATTCAGACTAGCTAAGATAATTGTATTTTTAATGTCTTACTATTTGCAACTATTTATAATGCACGTCATCCCAGTTGCCAGTTCAAGTTTTAAAATCCTTGTTGCCTATATTCAAAAACATGAGAATTAAGTTTCGCAGGAGAAAAGTCATGCAGGTATCCAGAGTTTTATGCAAAGGTTAATGAAGTTAATAGTAAAAAGACCTATTTCTTTCAATGGATTTTTGCATCCTGTTTTTTAGACCTGACAGAAGATTTTAGGAGTTCCTGATTTTCTGTTCTTTTTTCTCTCCCTTTTCAGTCTTCAGCAGATCACTTTAATGCTCATTGCCATTAATCTGTCTCGGGCAGATGTACAGGGACTGCCAGTTTTAGGGGTTTTAACTTAACGGCAAAAAGATGCAAAGAATGACAAATAAATGGAAAGTGCAAATGAAATAATAGGGGAAGCAAAATAGTTGCTAATATTAAGAGTTTGATGTGCCAAAACACCACCTTTTCAAGTCAGCTTGAATTATATCTAGTCCACAGAGTCATAACTTCACATATTCCCTATCCGTACTTTCATAAAACCCAATGGTGAGTGGCCTGGCGTGACTGAAGAAGCATGTAACAACCTAAGAAAAGTCCACCATAACCAACCACAAGCCAAGGCACTTGGGTTTTTTAAAGATGTTCGTGAAAGTTTGGTATTTTTCATTGTGTCCTGTTTGTTCTGGGTTCCCTCTGGAAGGAGCAGTGCCAAGACACTTTGAGAAAGGCTATTCTTGTTCTCTTTACAGCCCGGCGAGAAGCAGGAAGCACCATAAATCTCCCAAGAAAATCTGTCCTGCCAGCAGGGCTGATTCTGAAGTTAACCCAGGTTGTGCCTTCAACAAGGACCCAGTCAGGCTCAACAACTGCATTTACAGAAATCAAAGAGCTTCAGAGTGGCTTGAACAGGGATCAGAAAAGTATCTGAGCACTGATCTCAGGTGCTCAAATCAGACTCACCAAGCTGAGAGCACAACAGGGTCAGCGCTGAACACACTGAAACCCAGTTCCTGATCAGGCTGAAGGAAGGTGTCAGAGGCAAAGCACTGAGGAATTCGGAGAGAGGTGGCACAAGCTGAATACAACTTAATTCAGCTCTGAGTCCCATTTTCTGGAAAATGTATTTAGCATAGTTTTTGGGGTAGTTTTTGTTTCTTTGCTAGATTAAATACCCTACTGTAGAGATCAATTATACAATATGCAAGATCTCCAAGCTGCATTTGAAGAGTTATATAAGCCATTTCCCACTACAAAGCTTGTTTCCCACGGGTTGGCCCACCAAAGGTTAAGTCAAAAAACAATCAAGGCCCTTAATGGCAAAGGAAAGTTTTGTTTCCAGAAAGATATGCTCATTTTGGACAAGCAAGCCTGCTTCTCATGGCTCTGTTCTTGTTACACGTATTAACTGGGGTCTATTTGCCTTGCTGTGTGAGTGCATATGCTTGGAAGCATATTCTCAGTCAAAGTGATGAAAATTTCCAATATGTTAGCACAGAAGGAACAATTCAAGTATCATTTACACACTTTTGAATTTGGATTAAATATAAATGAAAGAAAATCAATGAGAAAATCAATGCAGCTTTTGGCTGCAAATGAACAAAAAAACCACACTGGCAGGGCCTCGGGGTAGAAATAAGCAGCAAATTGTTTCTCTGCCCTTGAAAACATCATCAAAAACCCATTAAGGGAAAACTCCAGTAATCTCTTGATGTTTTTTTCCCCAGAAAATAATCATCTCTGTCACATCTACCTCCAAACAACAACAGAAAACCAGAAAAATAACCACAGAGGAAGCAATTCCAAGGTTGGGTTGTCAACCTAAACTGTGGGAGATTCAGGTTCAAGTAGCTGCTTCTTGACCCTTCCTCCCTCTTTGAAATACAAACCCCAGCAGTATTCTGGATAGAGAATTATTTACCCATAAAAAATTCTATTCTTCCATTGCAAAATTTCTGCTGACTGAAACACTAGAATTGGAATATTCCCACAACAAAGAGTACTGGGTTTGCTGTCATTGTATCACAAGATTTCTTGCTAGCTCTGCTCCCAAGTGGTTTAGATGTATATGGTTCAGACTTCCTCAACTAGCCAGAGTTAGAACAATGAAATATATCAGATCATAAAGATTTGTCCCCATTCCCCGTGACAAATTCTCAGGGCCAGCTGAGCACCCTGCACAGGCTCTGTCTGTCCCATAAACCGAACAGGACCAGAACACAGGCACAGGCCCAGTCAGAATCCACCATCGTCAGGCTGCTCACAAACATGGCTCTGGCTCTTGCCAGCTCCTCTTCTCTCAGATTTGCTTAAGACTGGTCTGAGAGATAGCAAAGGTCATTGGTTTCCACCAGGCAGCATGGCCAAGGTATCTTGGCTTTTTGGGAGGGTGAGCTCAGCCGTAGGGCTGTCATGCCTTGTTCTTTGATCTTCAGGCCAAAGAATCATCCCTGGCTCATTGTGTTAAGCTACAGACACAATCCTGACTGTTTGGATTGAAAAGAAAACTGCATCCTTCACTATCTTTCCATAAATCCCTCACTTCTTCTCTAGGATGAATTGGTGGGACTTCTGGGGTGATCTGTAAGATCCCAGTTTAAATTACACCAGAAGTAGCCCATTTTCTTGTGTAAAAATATGAATCACCAGGAGTTCTACTGTAAACCTCATTCAGGCAGTGAGGCAAGGGGATATTTCCAGAACTTTGACCTTCAGTTTTGGATGAAGAAGCAATGCATTGTCTTTCCCATAAGTGAGACTCCAAAGGACTTGTAAACACTGGAGCCAAAGAACACCTCTGTGACATGGTTTGGCCCACATCATTATTCCCTTTCTACAGGGAGGAAAATTGGGTCACAACTGGTGAAATACTTTTCCAAGGCTTTTCAGCATGTAAGTGGCATTGCTGAAAACAGGATGCATGAGTCACAAATCCTAGACTCCTGTTTAACTGTGTAATGCAAGGAGATGCTTATGGGAGTTTTGTGTAGCTGTAGGCTGGAACCACAGAAGGGCATGTGCTTGCTGAGGTTACCTGGGCTAAGGATGGCTGGGAATGGCACGTCCACACAACACACCAGGCTGCAGAGCTGGCCCAGCTCTGATGGTGTTACAGCTGCAACAGCACACCTGGGTCATAAACTCTGCCTCTCAACACCAGGCAGCAGGGGGCTGAAAAGTTAGATACTTCAGCACACAAGGTCACCAGGCCAAAGCCTTTTTATGGATTTAGCCCTCAAAACAGGATTTAATAGCACGCAGTAAATAAGGCCTTGGGCCACACATGGAACAATGAAGATAAAACAAACTACTGAATAGCTGCTCATTAAGAGGGCTCTGAACATCCTGTGCACAGAGGTAGAGAGAGCTCTGCGGAAAAAATAGTATGTGATCAGGTAATTAAAAAATGAATCATAATGAATTACACAGGCAACTTTAATTAGGGCATTTCCTAACTTTTCCATGCTTTTCTTTGTGACATCAAAATGTTCTTTCAATGCCATTTTTGTATGCACAGTGCTCAGTTATGCACTAAAGACCAAGGCAATATTTGTGTTGCAAAGTCACATTTAGTTTCCCTTAGAGGTATTTTCTCTACAAATCATTTGGATCTTTCCTCATCCACACCAGCTTTGCATGGAGGAGCCCCTGCAACCTTTAGAAAGAACTGCTTTGATTACTCAAGGGCAAGGGCAGATTCAGGCCCTGTGTCTTTAAGAACTGACAGAAGGGAAAGACAGAACAGCAGAAATACTCGTTGTACAACTCAGCTCTTCCAGCTACATCAGCTTTTAACCATACCGGATTCCAGCGCATCCGTGGGAAAGTATTTATTTTACCTGTAGGTATAATTGTAAGCAATAAAAACAGTTCGAACCTTGCCAGAAAGGGTGTGAATTTCTAAAAAGAAGGAAAAACTCTGAATTCCAATACCTGAGCAAACAAGTCAGTATAAGAGAGAAAAAAAAGCAAATGAAAGAGCGTTGCCAAAACAATGAGGTTATGATTTGCCAACAGCTGGATTGCACTTTCACTTATAAACGCTGCAAGAAAAGCTCTGACTTCTGAGCACATTTTCTTTTGAATCCATTCATTTTCTTTGTTGACTGCAAAGGATGTGTAGAGAGGGAAGAAATAATATTAATGGAAGCTTTGAAAACCAACATAACCCCACATATCTTTGCTCTTGGAAGTCATTTCACCAGTTTGAAAATAAAGAGAGAGCATGTCTTGCCAGCTTAAGAAATACTGGCTCCCTTAAACCAGTTGCAGAGAGGAGGTACAAAAAGAGAATGAAGCTCCCTCCAAAAACACACACATTTAAAAACATGATCTGCCATGTTTTGGTCTACCTTGCCAACTAAAAGCTACAGTTTGCTGTCAGAGCAGGGATACAAATGTTGGAAGGAATGCTTGCCTTCCAGCAGCTCATGACAGTGCAGTTTGATTGCAATCTTGCTCTGTATCAGGCTCAGGTTGTCATGTCACATAAAGCTTCACTGGTGTATCACGAAATGAATGAGGAATTTGACTTACTTGGCTCATCAGCTGAATTTGTATGAACACACCTTAACAAAATCTCACCAGACAAAGGTTTCCACTGGCAAGCTCTTGCATTTCCTCATGCACCACAACATTAGCCTTCCTGACAACTCTCATTTCCAGCCCTGAATGAAACCAGAACACGAATGAAAAGCAAACTAGGTGGGAGAACAAAGTTAATCAACTTCAGAAGCCCTTCCAGAAGCCTGTTTTATAGGTTGGCTTGAGACAGGTGCTATTTCAACTAAACATGTTCAACTAAGTCCCAGCACCATGTCTTGATAGGGAATTAGAATACCTAAAGATGTTACTAATTTTCACCTGCCAAATATTTGGCCTTCAACCTCACACTGATACCTTCTTGGTCAGGTCTGTCCACCTCAGTGCTCACCTCCACCTTCCTTTAGCTTCTCATGCAGAGCTGGCTTCTCCTTTGTCTTCTCTGATACTCTGCTAAACCTCTTCTACCCTTTAATAACACAATCTAGTTTGCAGCTCTTTTGCAGCTCTACTTGGAGGGCTTTTAAGACAATATTGGAAATCCTAGAGATACTTCATCTCTTGTGCCGAGTCTCTGCATTGTTGTATGTGCACCTGCTTCTTTCTGCTGTGCACCTAGACACATGCAAGGTTCCTCTTTTATGCCAGTCAGCCCCTTATATATGAAGGCAGAAAATTGTGCTATTTTAGCCCAGAAGGTCTGGCAATGGTGGAACTCATAATGGCAGCAACAATGATGTCTGGCCAAAATGCTCCTTTCGTTAGATTTGGCAGAGTTGGCCATATTTGAGAGGTATCATGCAGCAGCCTCTCTGTAAAATTCATCATATAAGGGGAAAAAAACCAAACCAGCTGAACTTTAAAAATGAGATGCATTTGTACTTGGCAACATTGGTTTTCTGATTGTTTTCTAATGGCAAAGACTAAACAAGATGGCTGCGGCAGAGCAAAGGAGACAACTGAAAATGAAGGCCTGCACAAAAAACCTATAGACAACTCCACAATAAAGACAATTTCCATGCAAACTGCAACTGTTGAATTTCAGGCCTTTCAGCTGTCTATCTGCTTAAAAGCTTTTTATTCAGCAAACAATTTACTTTGTAACAAACCTAGGCCTGGAGAATTTCTGCCCAAAACATGCTTCTTTCACAGAATCAGAAATTAGCTGATGACTTAATAGCAACACTTACTACTAAGCATTATAATAAGGAAGTATTTTATGTACTTGCCTTGCTTTCTACCAAAGACAAAGATGAGAGACTTGCACTACTCTTGTATCACACATATCATGGATCAAAAGTTTGCCAGTAAGGTTTCCAATGTTCTCTAGCCTTTGTGGAAGGCTAAAATATCCCAGAAAAACTAACAACCAAAACTGGTGGTTAGTATTTGTGATAAAATAGCTAAAGGAAACCTAGCCTGGAAACTAGGGCTTGTATTTTCAGATTAAGACAGTTTAAAAGAGATGTTTAGGGATGAGTATAAAAGCAATGCATGGATAATGGCCAATACAGCAAGGCCACAGCTCTTTTCAGCATAGTTGGGAGCTTACTGCCATAGGAGTAACAGACGGAAACAAAGGGAGCTGCCGTCATTTTCACAGTAATACTCCCAAGGTGGAAAAAGACCGAAGCCCTTTGAATTTTTGTTTCAAAAGTCCTGGTCCAATCACACTAAAATCCACTGTATTAATTCTCCGGATGTCACTAGCAAGATGATCTGAGCTATGTCTGGAAATATCAGCCCTGACTCCGGGACCTGGAAGACAGACCAAATAACAAAAAAGCCCCATCGACGTCTCAGATACCGAGTGTTAAAATATCTTGGCAAACCCTCAGCCATAGCATTTAGGTCTATAGGAGCGGCAAGATGGCCATCTGGTTCAGTATCCTGTCTCCAGCAGTGGCCATAAGCAAACCTCTTGTCTAAGTTAAGAACAGGGGCAAACATAGATGATACTGGCTTTGAGCACTTTCCGAGTCTGTAATTATTTTAAGCTCAAATATTTCCTGAGCTTGGTGTGGCCATTTAGCAACCTTCAACGGAGCTGTCCCTTCTAGGTATTTACCCTGTCTCCCCTTAAAGACATGCAGATTTTTTTTGTATCCAAAGCATCTGTTGGCAGTAAGTCTGCACCTAGAAGTTACTTTTCTATGTTTCGAACAAGATTCTTGCCAGCTTTGACAGCTCTTACTTCTTGTACTCTTAAGACATGACAACCAACATCCATCCACCTGCCCTCTCCACTAGTGATTTGGAGACTTCTATCAAATCCCACCTTACTCGCTCCTTTTCTAAACTGAAGAGCCCCAGGCAGTTCAGTCTCTCTTTGCTCAGACATTTGGTCTTTCTTTCTGTCTTTTTCAGGGCCTTTTGTAGTTTTTGGTTTTGTTTCTTTCTCTTGCAGTAGAGAGGCCAGCACTGCACACGTGTGAATTATGGGCTTGCAGAATGACACAGTGGCAACTCTCCAGTGCTCCAGGGCCACAGCCCACGCTGTTTGGGACAAGAAGTGAGAAGAACCTCCTGAAGCTGCAGGAGAAAGGGAACAGCACAGTTCCTAGGGTAATTGTGGCTATGGAAGCATCTATTCGTACTGTAATGATCCCAACCTCAGTTGAGCAACAGCCTGAATATTAACTAGCAACATTACAAAATACATTTTGAAATTCTGATAAACAAAACCAGATGTACTCAAAGGTACCATCTACCCACAGGTGACACACTATTCAGCCTATAGAAGTGGCCATTTCTTTGCAGATATTTTGCAGTGGAAGTGCTTACACTTTTCTGTTACTTAAAAACTTCCAGAAACTGACTGGCTTGTCAATACGGGCACAGTTGGACCCATCATAGTCATCCTTATAAACAAATGTGGTTCTCTGGGGTTCAGGTCAGTCTTCCCACCACAGCACAAAAGGCCACCTAAACTTTGAAAATTCCACTGACCTTTCTCACCCCTTGACCTCAACTTTGCTTTTTGCTGGGCAGTTTTTCGATTCAGGTGTTATGGTCTATTGGACTCAGCAAAGGCAAGCACAAAGAAGTACTTGGTAACCAGAATGAAGTTAGTTAAAGGCTTTTCATACACCCGAAGGCATCTCCCTAAAGAGCCCATATTCCTGTAGGCTTTCTGCAGAATGGTTGCCTGTAATTATTTTTCTCATCTTTAAGTGCATTTATATAAGACTGCAGCAACAATTGGCACATACGAACAGCAGACTGTCTGTGTTTCTCATTAGTGCAGCAGCAACATATCCTTTGTTTTCCAGTCTTGGGCTAAAGGAAACATCTTCCAGAGAGACAAATCTCAACAATGATTAATCGTGAAGCATCCCATATGGATACCAATATCCCATATGCTTTAAATGGGTCTGTGTGGGAAATCTTCTGCTTCACTCATCTCTCAACCCAACAAACTGCTGAAAGGTACCCACAGGTTCATTCCCCTGCAATTATAACAACTGCAGATTTGGTGGAGACCAGGTTAAATGTAGAAGCCTCTGCTGGTATTTCACTGATCATTTAGTGGTGCCTTTTTTGAGTTTAGATTTTCCATGAGGACAGAAGCCCTAAACATGGTCATACTCATACAAAACTATTTTTGCTGCCGTGGCTTATTTCACAGACGGACCTGATGTAAAGCCATACCATATAAAAGTGTTTTCCAACAATATAAACCACACTTCCATTGAGAGAGCTTCGGATGTGACAGAAGGCTTTGGCTGCTCTGCACAGAGACCCATTTAGCATTCCATGGAGTATTGCAGTGTGAACCCTTCCTGGGATACATCTGAACCACACTTGGGTTTGTATTTTGCATTAATAGTTTTACCACATACTCCAGAGGAATAATCTTAACCACAGTCAAACTGCTCCATAATGCAATATATTGAGCACAATACACTAGCCAAGAATCAGCTGTAAAATAAATAGCCACAACTTAATTGATGCAATAGAGGTCTATTTGCTTATACTGTTACTAGCTTGGCCCTCTTCACTTATTTGACTTCAACTCAGAAAGTGCATTAAGAGTCTAATATTCATTTTCCAAGTGGAAGCGGAAGTAACTTCTTCCTATCTACACATATAATTAAAACACCAGAAGTCAAATACAGTATTTCCTTGCTTTATAACTGTACCTCAGTCTGAAGTATAGGTTCAGTTTTGACTTTTTTCTTCTCCCACATGCATTTACTGTCCCACTTCAACAAAATCAGTTATTGATGACAGGCTGCTTAATCAGCCAAAGTCTCTCCTAACACCTCTTTCATCTTATGACCTGCAATGGCTTTCATGTTGCTCTGCAGCTGGGGCTCTGCTGTCCCAGTATATGATACAAACACCGGGCTTCTGGGCTTCAGGCAGAGAACATGAGCTAGATCCTTAAATACTTTGTACTCCTGACTGAAGCTCCCTGGAATAAAATTGGTTCCTGGGATGGCTTCTTTTGCTATTGTTTTCTGCCATTCAGGTAGAGAGTGAATGAACCAAGGTCTAGCAATTGGATATCCAGATGCAAATATTGGTAAAAATAAATTCACATCTTAAGGTCCCTCCTGAACTAGGGATAATTAGCTTATAGTATTACAGTGCTGGCCCTTGCTGGGACATTTCAGTCATGACTCTCTTAATCCAAACATTTAATCAGCTTCTGGCAGTTCAATACTTTCAAGGTGCCAGAAACACTAACAAACAAAAACCCTAAAACGGAATCTTTTCCTTTCTCTGTAAGATTCTTGTCACAGCATGCTCTCCATCCAAAGAGCTCAAAGGGCTTGGTAGGAAGATAGACAGATAAGATTGTTTCAATAAGGAACTTTGAAGGATCAGCTCTTGCAGTGATTCATCTATGAAGATGACAAAAGGCTCCTACCAACTCAAAACAGCTTGAGTGGAGATTTTTGTAAAATGAAACATAATTATACAGTAATAGTTGTATATTCAGTTTTCATTTACAAATAAAAATACAGCAGGTATAAAACTGCTGGCTTAAATCTTGTGGCATCGATGAAGACATTTGATTTGCCCTTTGTTAACAATTATATATGTTAATTTCTTCTAGCTATTTTTTTAAAAGGTAAACAGGTTCTGACCTAGTTTTTGGCATAGGTATTAAGCTACACAAATATAATTCAAGAAACACCATACTGACCTCACTGAAATATTTCTCAATTTGTTATGATAAATGAGAGGATGAGCAAAACAACAACAAATATTGGTATGTTATTCAGAGGATTCACAGAGTTCCTGACCTAAAGAATCAGTCAAATTTCCCCCAAGTCAGGTCCAAGGAGAGCCAAGTGGACTGCATTTCTTTATACAGTTTTCTTCATGCCACTCCAATTATTAGTCTTGAACTAATGGTGCTTTACTATGAATAAATATGCAAAGTGGAAGCAGTTGAATGAAATCCAAAACCCTGAGACACAAAGCTGCTCTGCTGTGTGCCAGTACATCGCAGCTGCCGGGGCAGGAGCTCCAGGACAGCTATGCTTGCCGGGCTTACTAGAAGACTCTGGTGTGCCCTCCATTGTAAACGAACACAAGATTAAAGAAAAAGAAAATCAAACCTTTCCCTAAATCCATCCGAAAGCAAACTTATCAGTGCTGTGGAGGTAGTGATTTACTCTCACATGCAATTTTAGGGGCTAAAACATCCCATCTGAGCAACAAACAAAAAATTAACCTATTGTTAACAATTTTCTCGTTCATTATTTGAAACAGAAGCATTCACATAACTTGAAAGCATATCAAACATGCTATTTTTTTAATCACTGTGAACAGCAAAAATGGGACTTTTAACCATGCTTAAACCTCAGCAGGGGCTTCACCACTGCTCATTGAAAACAACAGTCCAACCCACACAGTAAAATTCTGACATATCTGTGACTTGTTTTGCATTTAGCTGAAGCTCTGAAAAATGATACCAGCAAACAGCATTTCAGTCTGCTGTCTTACATGTTAGTCTGCCTGCATCAATGGTTTTATTTGAGATTTATCACTTTCCTTCGGTCCGTCTGAACTCCCTACTCTTCTTCTCCCCACTTGTAAGTCCAGCAATTTCTCTAGAGCTGTGCAAAGGTAGCAGCTTCTGGCAGACACAGGTCCATCAAAGACACACATCGAAGTCACCACCAAGAATTTCAAAGTGAATATTACTTCCATCTGAAGAGGAAACCATGCCTTTTCTCTTAATTATTTTGCTGTGGCCCTTCCCACTGTTTAAAGACTATCAGAAGAAGTAAGAAGTCTTAGACTTCAGTGCATTTCTTGAGATAACTGGAGTCCCAAGAAAGGCTACCTTCTCATTTCTGGACCTTCTGGAGCATGGGTGGAAAGCATCAGGCAACTTTGCCAGAGGAGTTCATATCTTGAAGCTTAGTGAGCATTGAAGGAGAACTCAGACCCTCAAGTGCAGCTGGTATCAGATTGTCTGGCGCTCAATTATTTGCCAGAGCATTGGGAAAAAAAAGGTTGTCATCTATGGTGTTCCTGCTGCTCCTTTACTACACACATCCTGAATCACCTGTAATCTGAAAGCATGAGCTGCAGGACCAGTCAGGTCTGTGAAGGGTAAAGTACTGAAAGATACAGATCAGAAGGGTGATCCTTCATCCTGATGTCCTATACAAGGAAAGTTATAGACCTTAACCCACTTAACTTTGAAGTGCAAAGAATTGGTTTTCTCCCTGGGAAAGTATTATCAGGCCTTGTGTTAATAACAATCATATTATTATTTACTAACGCTACTGATGAGCCAGCTGAAGGCAGCTTTGTACGTCTGCATCACCAAAAAGCCAGCACGTTTTATTTTCTTTCCAAACAACAACTTCACCTTGGTGTCACTGGAGCTCTGGGGCCTTAGGACAGATCTGTAATTGCAGCACAGCAACCGAGATGGGGGCTGTGGGTTTGGCAGCCACTGGGGAGCTATCGGTTTCCACACCTCCCGCTCCGACCAGACCACCAAGGAAGTGTAGATAAACATGGTAGGAGGCTGAGAACTGTGCTGGAAGCGAGGACTGAGCTTTGCATTCAACTGCTCCAAATAAGGTGTTGTTTAGGTACAACAAGACACAGTCAGACACAGAAAACACACATTACAATGGGTGCAGGCAGGATCTGAATACTTTCTGCTACGGAAAGGTACCAAAATTCACTCAAGGCTGAAAGAGATCCCGTGGATCCTAACAAATAAACCCTGCTACAAATTCAGATACAACACCAACTTTAAATCTCACTGTGAGGTTACAGGGCTTTATGTAACCTTGCTCTTAGAGCTGCTTACTTTTTGGTTTGCTTCTTGGTTAAAACCATCAGTATCTGCAACATGCACTATAAAACATGCTCCAGCCAAATTATGGTAGAAGGATTGATTCCCATTTCCTCCTGTCCTTCTTTCCCAGTTTCCCTCTGCCATCCCTGTTTACTCTGATGTCCTTTGTGTTTCTTCCTGGTGTTGCCAGTCTGAATGGTTAGCCTCTCTCTTACAGATATCATGATAACCTCTTGCATCTAGTAGAATCGGAAATGGATTTAAACAAAAATCCCACCAATTTCTGTAACAGCATTAAATATACTCAGTGGGTCAATATACTTAAATATGTCTCAATGGCACAAACTGGAAAGGATGGACTGAGAAAACCACACGCCTTGTCAAACAAGCTCAGTCTATCCGGTTAAAAGACACTGACCTGTTCACAATTACCCTAAACATGCGGTTCAGTCTACTGTGAATTTCTGACAGGAAAAAAAATTCCAAAACAAAAAACCAATAACAACAAACAAACAACAACAACAAACCTGACCTTTGAGACTTGTAGCAGTCACAAACAAGGAGGATGAGCTACAGAATAACTTAATTTATCTAGATAATTACACAGAGTCCTCTTCGCAGCAAGTCCTACCTTATTCCAGAAAGGAAAATCGTATTGCGCTGGCTGTAAATTAAAGGGAAATGGAGCACCATGGACTGGGAGTTCCAGCACTACTTTGCTGGAAGTACAGAAACAGGATCAACCACACCACCCCAGTGCCACTGACTCTTCCCTTCAGGCTGCAGCTAAAAGCAGAAGGAAGAAAGACCAAAGAAAGCAAGGCTGTTGACATCCTGAAGATAATTTCTCAAATTTTTATGTCTTTCATTGTCTGAATTAAAGGTCCTGCCTTGTCAAGAGGCGACTCCAAGGAGAAGAGAGGGGTTTATTACAGAGGGATATCCATACGTAGTACCTACAAACATTGGGTTTGCTCCTGAATCCCTGGAGGATACTTTGATGTTGCTCCCAGCAACTATAACAAGACTTCCCAGCCTTTTGTACCCTGCCAGCTCATAATGCTTAGGGCAATGATGAAGGCTAGTGGCCCACACATGTCTGAAATCAGGGAAATCACATATCACTGCAGAGGCTGTATCTTCAGTGAAAGTGTGTAAGGGTGGCAACATCTCTGTGAGAGCACCCTTAGAGCACGTGGTCTCTGTAGGGTCTTCATCACTTTGGTCTTCAGAGCCTGTTGATTAACAAACCACTCAGGTGGGCAGCACAAATGAAACACTGTTAAAAGCAGGTATGGGAGAAGACCAAATCAAAGGGACCACTATCCTGGGAAATATCTGGCTGAAAGAAGACAAAGTGCTAAGAACTAGAACCGCTAAATTAATGTGAGAATTCAGTTATGCCTAAGAAATATGAATATGTCTTCCTGGTAAAGATATCATGCACAAGCAGGAGGCCACCACTCTCAGGGAACCTGACAATTCCCAGCACTCCAGCATTTCCTTTTACCTGGATATGCTACCTATCCCTTGGCAAGAAGCTGACCCACCACTGTCTCTCTCTCCCTGTTGTGTTAAAAGGCAAATTTTTTCTATTTTTTCCATTAGAATTGTCTTTAAAAATAGTAACAGGAATAGTGGGAACAAATACCAACAAAAGTAAGGCAGGGAAAGGATTTACTGCTCGTGGCATTAATTCTTTCACTAATAAACCATAACTGCAAATTCAGTTACTCTTAATAGCAAAATTAGGTTCTTACCTGTTACTTTTTGCCATTCACATGACCTTTAGTCATTGGAACTGGAATTGACTTGTGTGGGTGTAGTTTGGTATGAGAATTGAAGGCTCTCATAATTCTCAAACACACCTACATTGATGTAAGAGCTGCTTAGTGTTTCAATGGAAAAAAAGAAAAGATAAGTAAATCTTGATAATGTAAATAGTGTTCAAGCTTTAGAGATCATTTCCTGAATAAGCAGAGTAGGCCAGGTCGGGGTGGGGGGGCAGGAGGGAAGACTTAAAACAGATTTGCTATCAGGATTTCAGAAAGCAGTTAACAAATCTGTACAAATTGACAAAATTTGTTATTTTATAAAAACTGTGGATGCTGTCATGTTAAACATGTAGATTAAGTGATCAGTGCTGTCATGACCTGTGACAGTGCTTGGAGCTGGCCATGGAAACAGTCCAATTCTTGCTTTTTGTTACAACACTTGCTATAAACTGGATTATGATATGATATTCCTTTCTTGAACATTCTCCAAAGTCTTACTACTTCTGCCTACCCTCAAAACCACAAGATTTTACATTTACCATCAGATAGTGGTGTGATTTTTTTAAGCTTTCCTTTGTGAGGCTTGTTTGTTCTCACAAGCTGAGACTGATTCTGAGGAACAGGCCTCCCAGAGTTAGCACAGGAGCTCTGGAGCATTTCTCCATCCATATAATGGATCCATTATGGGGTCAGTGTAATGTGGCCCTTTAAATGAGGTTCAGAACAAATTATTATTATTAATTTTTTTGTTGCTGTTAAAACTAACTTCACAAAGATAATATTACAGCAGGAGGCTCCTCTAGGGCCTATTGCAATGAAGGGACCCCTACAAACTTTTCCCATGTAAGACTGGGAAAAACCTATGAAGAAAAGACTTTTTGGCAGTGAAAACTGAAGGAAAAAAGAAGTCAGCTCAAAATCAACCTGATCCAAATCACATTTTCTTCCCATTCCCGCTATTGGAGTGGAAAAGTATTTCCTCACCCTACTCATGTACAAATTTGAAACTGTTTGAAACCAAAAATAACACATTTTTACTCTTTCTTCAGATGCCTGTGTATGATAAAAGGATGAATTTTGGAGATGCTCAAGATGATCCTCAGATGAGCTGTTATTCATTCAGCAGGTGGCAAACACATATTCAGGTCCCTCATCCACGTGAGGGTTTGAACATACACTTCCCACCAGAACATCCCAAGTTACACGAGCCACTTTTATATATCTAGGACAGATAAACCACCATATCACTGAAAGGTTCGAACTCCTCATCTGAATTTGGGAAATAAGACCATCCTCTCACTAACCAGTCCTTCTGTCTCAAGACTTCTGCAGCCTGTCTGTGATGGAACAAGAGGTAACCTTCCTTCCCAGAAGCAGACAGACATCCAAATTAACTGCTTTTTCTATGCGTTTCCTGCTGAGTGCTCCAGTACCTCACACCAGGCAAGCTGGTCCGATGTTGTTATCAAAGGATCAGAGCAGGGATCAAATTATGATTCTATTTATCCCGAGGCTGTGAATTTATTTACATGTTGGCTTCTCAGCAGCAAATTAATGGTATGTTGGGACCCGCAAAGTCATGGTTGTGGATGTCCTTCCCCATTGCTGCAGTGATGCAGGAGAGTGTCTGTTTGACCTCCTCATGGTTTCATTCCACCCAAGCACTGGCTCAGAGCAAGACTCAGACTGAGGGATTAGAGAATCACAGCCACTTTCTTAATGAGATTTCACTTCCCTAATGTGGTGACTTGTTTTCATCCCGCTCGTCCTCCAACTTTCCGAGTCCCCAGAACAAAAAAAGGCCAAGCTGAAGCCAAAAAGTAGTAACTCAGACATGTGGATAACTTGGGCATTTAAATTTCATTTCCAAAAGCCAAATAGACTGTAACTGAAGTGAACAGCCTGAAAAAGGAAGTGTTGTTGCCTGAAGGGAGGAGCACACAATGTACCTGATGCTACCTCATGCCAATGCTGATCTTCCCATATTTCCTTTGCAGCAAAGGGAGACTGACTTTTCCCAAGAGCACCTTGGTGAGGAGGCTAAAGACCACTTCTCACAGGTATTTTTGAAACCTACTCTTCTTCCGAACTTTAAAACCTACACCTCTTAAAAATGCTCACTAAATCATCCTCATCTTCTTCATGCATAACCAAAATACCCCTTTTTATTTACACTTTGCTTCTCCTCTTTGGCACCTGAGCATCCTCTTTAAGTCTTTGGCATCCAGTACAAAACGTGTGAAACAAAACACTCAAGGCTTTGTATGTGGCCTGTATAGACTTTGACTGTCCTCAGCTTTAAGGAGGAGTCTGTCATAACAATATATACAAATGGCAAATACCGTTTATCAGCAATGATTAGATATTTCTGGAATGCAGTAATACTTTTTCATATCAGTGTTGATTCCACGGTGCAGTATATTTTCTATAGAGAGGGTGAGGAGCCTACATAACCTGAGATGAGAAATGTGTTTACAAATCAGTGTCTTGGCTGCATTTCCTGCTACTGACACTGGATTTTGAGAGAGACCTCAGTAGCAGAGTAAACACGCAGCAGTTTACTCCCAGAGACTCAGGTTGAAGTTCTTACCCAATAACAAGGAAAGCCAAATGTGATCGCCTCCATCCTAGTCAGCACCAGTTATTTATCATCACCGAGCCATCAAAATCGAGTGCAGCAGCCAGCACTCATCTGGCAGGAAAAGCCTTAGTCTAGAGTAACTGGAGACTTGCCTGTCAGCAAGGGAATCACATGCACTGCCTGTTCGACCAGCATGGTTTATTTTTCAGAGCATCAGTGTCACTGATGTTATTAATAAAACTAAGTATATGAAAGAAACTGGTAGGATTTGAAATGATAAAGATAGATCTGCCTGGAAAATAGGAAGTTTTTTTTCTGCTACCGCAAAAGCTAACATTATTTTGCTCCCAAAGCTGACATTTCAAACACTGTGGAAACAGCGCTTTGAAGAGGGATGTGGGGGACAACTTTCTCTTCCATGCACTTCCATCTCCATGTTTGGCTGAGAAGACGGAACAGGGATCCAAGGATCACCGTGTGTCTTTAGAAGTTAGATCTCCTGGAGACTCTCACCCATAACAAGGTAAGAAGGTGAGACTCACACAACTTTTAACTCTTTTACAGCATTACAGTGGTTCAATGCAGGGCATCCAATACTTCCCTTTTCGGAATTTTGTTCTTCAACAAAACTGAAAATGCATTTCTATTCGAAATAACTCCTTTTCCCAAAGCCTAACAGAAGAAACAGTTCCTACAACAACAAAAATCAGTTTGGCTTATTTGCTTCAGCAGCTCTCCTTGTCATTTCCTTTTCAGTCCTGTCCCCGGTGCTGCAAAATCATTTCCCAAGAAGAAATACTTTTATAAATCAATGACTAAATGCTCTCATGAGATTTTTTTGCCCCAGCCTTATCTTAGACTGGCAACAGTAAGAAAAGAATTCTAGTTATTGTCCTCAGTCAGGCACCCTTCTGGCAGCTACAAAATAAATTTAGGCAAACCATAAACTCCATTAACTGTAAGGAATATGCATTATCTCTACTGAAAACATAAGATTGCTCTGCAAGTTTATTAATGAGCAGACATTTTCAATACATTTTTCAGTACTTACTATTTCTGACTTGGGAAAAGTGAAAGGGAATTTATAGGCATAAAAAGCAGGAAAAAACCAAACTGACTTCATCTGGGTTCTTGTCAAATGCATATAGCCAAAGAGCTTTAGAAAAGCTGGAAATTACTGTTTTCACCTTCTTTGCTTGGATAGCTATCAAACATTTTTTATTTATAGCATCAAAGTAGCTGAAAGGGCATTGTTAGAAAGAATGGGCTCTCTCTCTTGGCTCACGCAATAAACTTCAGGGAGGGGGCTTAACTTCAGAGACTGTTTGAAAAGATGTTTTTTCATTTCAAATCCAGCTCGGCAAACTAAGTGTCTACTCTGTTCCTCGAAGCTTGTGGTCTTACTGAATTGTACAATATGTTTGTATGGATATGATTGGGTTCCTGGGGATGTAATCAGAGCAGGATAGTGACAGCATCTTCTAAGAATATAAATACCACTCTGTGTCAGACCAAAGCTAGAAGTAGCCCTGTATCGCATCCCTGAAAGTTGTCACTGGAGGATGTTCAGCCAAAGAATATCAAAACCAGGGCATGTAGAAAGTGGTATTGTTTTCTTGCCCCCTGGTTTCTTCTCAATTTTTGGAAATTAATGGTGTAGAGACTTCCCGAATCAGATGCTATTTGGGATTACTGTGCTTATGGCTGTTTCATGCCACTGTGTTGTGGATAAGTCAGGCTGTGATTGACACTTCCTCAATGTTGTGTTCAGCCTCCTTGGCCATGCCCTCTTTACCACCTCTGGCTTGTTTCTTGAGTCATGTATTTGCATCTGATGCAATAAAACAACATTCTTCAGAGATATCGATCTGCGAAGAGCAGATCGACGCGCGATTGTTAGAAAGTTATTTGCAGAAACTCATTACAAGTGATTTGTTCTTTTATAGCACTGGCTGGAAATTACATATGCACACACTTCTTGAGGCGCTGCGTCAGGAAAGAAGTGACCTGGGCCAAGACCTCAAGATTAGGAGCGAAACCCAGGGTCTACACATTCTCCGTGTGCACTTTACTGAGCCAGAGAGTTTCCTGCCTAAGTAAATTCTTGCACCTGACAGCAGTGAAATAGAAGGACTCAGGCTACTGTGTCCTGAAGTCCTCTCCTTGCACCCACAGCACAGCCCGAGCCTCTGGCACAGCCTCCCGTGTACCAGGCTGGGGAACTCCTCTGCCTTCTTTTAGCACAGGATTTCCTAAAGTTATGCCCCATGATGAGCTAAAAGCAGGAGAGTGATAGTGCATAATGTCAGACGCACTTCTGTGTTTTACCCTTCTCTGCCTTCTCACACCCAGTCTCGTAAAAAAAAGAGAATAATCCAGCTTTGGACAAGTTTCACAAACTTCAAACAAAAGACCATATTGGAAGCAGAAGCTTCAATAACACTTAATTACTCTATTAGTCTTCATACAGTACAAACATTAATTAATTAATATCAGTGGCTGAAATTCAGCTTCAATAAAACTCTGATGACTTCTGTGGATATTTGCCAGAGAGAATGTAGACTGTAAATTTTTTTTTCATCTCTCCTTTTGGCAACCCTGGGAGCATTCTGCATTTCCCACCCTGTCAGTGTCATACCTTTTGGCAGAAGCAAATTCCGTGATGTGCCTGATGGCTACACTGAGCCAAATCGTGCCCTCCACAACAGCCAAGCAGCCCCAGTGATTTCCTGGGTAAAGCCAGTGGCATGTATTTGGCCCACCGTGAACCACGGGGAAGAATGAACCTTCTGGGAAAACAAGAATAAACTCTTCCAGCTTTCTCAGTTCTACCTTAAAGTTTAGAAACTTCTGCAATTCTTAATCCACGTTTCTCTGCAAGTGAAATACAAACAACAATTTTGTCTCATTTCTTCCCTTGCAGCAGCTTACTCTTATTAAATGTCACTGGGAGAATCAATGCCTCTCATATAAGAAATTAAAAAAACTTAGAAAATGCTTTCTTTTAATGCTCAAACCTGCAGCAAATATAAACCTTTGTAAATGCAACCTAATTTGCTAACATGCAGTGCTAATTTGATTACTCCGGATAAAGGTCTTAGTGGGACCAATTGGCGCTTGCTGCAGTGTGAAACTAGAAGGATAATTTGCTCAGAGAAAAGTGCAAGCTCTCTTTGGCACCCTGAAATGTGTTCAGTTGGTTTTGTGCTTTTGCATTTGAGTGAGTACTCCAGCACAAATTGGGCACAATTAGCAGCACATTTAAAAAAATACAGCTCAGTTCTGGTGCTAATTTGTCCTTGCAATAACACCAATTTCCCCTGTATTTACACTCAGTAAGCGTACAGAGGCTAACACAGAGGAAAGCTTTGGACAATTCTCATTTGTATAGCACAGAGCAAATAATTCTTTGTGCCCTATGTGAAATGAGTCGAATATCTCAGCCCACTTTCCAGAGAACATGTGTCTACATCACAAAATCTGCCACCACAAGTTGGCACTAATTGGCAGTCTCAGCAAAGTGGCAAAGGAATGAATGGCCCCTGGATACCGAACTAACATTTTTCCCCTACAGGTGGTCTTTTCAAGTCGGAATTGAGACGTACATTGTTTAGGCAAGGTGAAGTTTGTGCTGCTGGTACATGTTTTGTTGATTCATAGAAGATTTCAGTGTACAGGGAGCGTTTTCATGAGCGTTACATTCACACTATTAAAAAAAATAAACAAAAACCTTAAATTGTATTAAAAAAACAACTAAACAAATTCCAGCTGTCCCTATTTTTCCCCACTTTGTCCTCTCAAAATCCTCAGTATGTTCAAAGGCACGACCAAATCTTTTCAGTTCTCACCAGCATATATTGATGAAACAGCTCCCTTAGATCTGATACCAAACCAAGAGATTAGGGTGCCAGCTGCTTTTATCAGGGACCTGACTCTCCAGACTTCATTCACATATAGCCTCATTTGTGCCATTTGCTTGTCCAAAACCCACTGATAGCAGTGGGAAGTCCCTAAAACTCCAGCAAGCTTTAGAAAAAGCCCTTTGGTGAGAGCAGTGTTAAGGAGTTCAGTCTGCATTGTACTGTCACAGAAAAAAATTTCATAGATCCTTTGATTATGGAGTGTAATTATATTTACACAGAATAGAAATCGGATACTAAAGAGGCTCTGCAGAGTGACTAAAAATTGCATCCAGATAAAGCAAAAGCCGGAATAAGTTATGCTTTTCCTGTTTAAAAAATGACACTAAACTAAGGAAACAAATATCCAAAGAATACAGAGAAATCCCTGTATGTTGCATCTTCAGCTCAAGATGAGATCACAAGATGTGCATTTTGTTCAATATGAGTCGATTGGTTTTTGTCTGAAACTTCCACTGCTGCTTGATTGTATTTTCTGGCAGGAATTTCTCCTCCTTTGGAGGGGCTTGTAAATGTGGACAAATACTGGACAGCAGAAGGAACGGTGTGGGTAGTAACTTCTAAAATGGAACAGATTTTCACCAAACTGAGAAGCAGCACTTCCTATTCAAGGGAACAGAGGGTTCATATTCTGCTTCTGATTCAGCCACTGGACCTCGTAATTTGACAGGTAACAAGCACAAATCAGAGGGTGTGGGTTTCAGCCAGGGAAAATGTGTGTGTCAGGAACTGGACTGAAACTGTCTACCCTCTTTTCACCCAGGCTAGCACACAGCAGATGGACACAGCTTTTCCGTACTAACAACTCAGCCATAGGTAGGTATAAGCCCACTCTTATCTTTCACCGATGGCAAAGAGAAACAGAATGTTATTCCTGCTCCTATAGGAAGGGATCTTTTCCTGCCACGATTCACAAGCATATAAAGCCACCTGAGCTCTGCCAGTCCTACCCCATTCATTCATTCAAACTGAGCAGGAGTCAGGATTAGCAATCTGTAATTTACAGCAAAGCAAATCCTGCATAGTGCTGGCTCTGAAGCAGGACAGCTTCTGAGCTCTGCCTCTGCTTGCAGTTTGTCCACTCAAAGAGCTGAATATACCAGTCCTTTGGCTGATATATCCTTCAAGCTAGTTTAAAAAGCTGTCAAAGAGGAGTTATCAAACTTTTATGAATACTCATCTAACAAACAAAAGAATATTTCTGGACTTCTCTTGAAGAACAACTTCTCAGATTATCCAGAAAGAATTTTAAGCTGCCTGGACTTTTCATAGGATGTAAAAGGGCACTTCTTTATCCAGTTCTTGTATTGTGTACTTATCTTACAGGGATACAATTTGACATCACCAAAAATTGTCCGAGAAAAACTTTGACCTGTAACTTTCTTATGGCTTCACTCCAGGTTTGTATCCAAGTTAGGAAGAGAGATTGGAAGAAAACAATACTTGATTATTATCAAGAGCAACATATACCATGAGAAACCTACTTTGAGACCCTGTCAATCTTGTTCCACACGTGTCAGGTCAGCTTGTTAAATCAAGTCAGCTTCTGCACCATTCACAGCTTGGTGGCTGCTGTCAGTGGTGAAACTCTTGTGCTGTCAGTCACTGAGCCTCATCTCGTGGCTGTTAGCCATGATTTTTACACACAGTGGAGGGAAACTGATTTCAGCAGGACAGGTGAGCAGAGCCAGCAAGATAAGGATTAGTTTTGCTGTAAGGATTACCCCCAGAGCATCAATACCTCTGGCTTTCGCTGTGAATGGAGTTTAAAGCCAAAATACCATTCTCTCACCTATTAATGCACCAAAACAATACCTTACCCTCTGGCACTTCCCACAGCGTACATGACTGACCCCATTTTCCTAGAACTTTACTCCTTTCCATTGCACTTTGTCTCTATTTATGGGGTACAGAAATGGATGAATCCCCTCCCGAAATACGATAGTGATCCTGAGGAAACAACACAACACTTGGCACACTCACCTTGTGCATCCTGCTTTGAAGAGGGACAGAGCTGCATACTGCAAGTGCTAAATATTTCTGTTATTATTGCTCTTGGGCCAAAGTCCCAAGGAGCCCTGTTTGTCAATTAATTGGACTGTTGAAACCCCAACCCCTGGTTGTCCTCAGGCTGCTACAAAAGGAGCACTGAAAGGAGAAACTAGAACAAATACCACCTTGGAGAGAGAAGACTCTAAGAACAGAATGAGAAAATCAATGATCTGGAGACGGGGAGGTCCAGCTTTGTGGCTTTGCAGGGCTGAGCCTTCTGCTACCACGTACTAACTTCTCCTACCTGCCAGGTGCATCTCCCTCCTTTTCAACATTTAATTTCAAACACCTATGCAGGGCTGAATGCATGTTTTATTTTGTACCAAGTCAGTCCAGTTTGCGCTCTTCTCCAAGGCCCTGTCTTCTAAACAAGCCAGATATTACACATGGTGGTGGCCTCTGCTGACTGATGAGAGCATTGAAATTAGAGCTTTGCTTGCTGCTACCACTTGTATTTGTTTTACACTATTTGAAATAAAAAAAATAATTCGCTAAATACATTTGGATAGCAGGTCTGGCTGGTTAGCACTATTCTTTATTTCTGCCCTGTGGGAAGGACTGGCTGAGCAAGAAACTCACAGCAGAGATCAGCTGGCTGATATGGGCAACCAAGTTGCATTTGCTCTTCCACTTATTGTGTCCCAAACTATTCAGAATCTAGTTCAGTTCCAGGAGTTTTGTATTTTACAGCATGCCAGGAAAATTGTTGACAGTTTGTTGATAATAAAGGAAATTTCTTATTTAAAACAAAAATAAAAATAAAACAACACTAAACTAAAAACCAGATTTTATGGTGACAAGTGATATCCACTCTCATACCTGTGACTGACCTCCATTAGAAAGAAAGAAAATTACAGTAAGAATTGAAAAACGAGCCCACAGAATCCTCCCTTATTTGATGTTAAAGCCCTAGGTGTCGGGTATGGTGAAGATATATTACCATAAATCGAAGTTAATACCATGAGCCAGATGGTTCAAATTTGTGTACTGAGTGTTAGGCACTAACAGAGCACAACAGCCTGTTGTCTTTCCACGGGAAGGTTCTCAGTTTTGAGCAGCTAATTAGTCTAAAATTAATGAGGGCCAATCTGAACATTTTTCCGCACAAAAAAAAAAATCGGAATGTATGCAGAAACAGGCCAAAATGCCCCTCTGACTGGAGCAGCAGCAGCACTGAGAAGAGGCAGGAGGAGATTGCATGAGGGCACAGGATGGACACAGACAACTGACACAGGCAGATTTGGAAAGAGAGAGAGAGAAAGAAAGAAGAAAGAAACTAAATCTTCGGAGAAGAGAAACTGTCCATCTTCAAGGTTTACTGCTGCACTGAGGGTCAGCTTGTCTCAAATTTAGCCCAGATGGTTGGAATAAATATCTTACAGGTGACATATTTACATGATGCTTCCTTATGCTTATCCGGTCTCCTCTTAGGACAGTGCTTCAGAGACCCAGAGACAGGGACAGCTCCTTTGTGCGTCCCAAGGCGCTGGAATGGCCGGCCCCTGTGCCCTGCTAAGGAGCTGACAGCTTTGCTCCGGGGAGTATTCCCTGGGAACTTTGCTAGTAAAAACGCTGACACCCAACCCATTAGGCAGCAGCCTTTCTGGACGGTGCTGATGGCACAGATACTAAATTCCACCTCATTTCCACTTCCTTCAGGCACCCAACATTTTTTTTTTCTTTTTCAGATTGGAGCCTCAGCTCTTTAATGGGACACAAGCCAAAAAGGTTCTGTAAAATGCAGAATTATTTTTTGGTTCCTTTTTCCTCCACTGAGGAAGGCTGCACGCACTCAGATGTGTTAGGCACTTTGGCAATGCTGAGATCCAGGGCACTGCAATAATGTTTAATCCCATTACTAATGCTTATTTTAGAATCTGCTTGTCCTTAAAGACATGATAGCGATCTTAATTATTGTCTCCAACATGTATTTGCCTGAAATAATTATTATACTTCATTCCTATAGAGACAATGAGATAAAACTCTAATTTCATTTTATTGGCCCTTCTATCCATCAAGAAATTAGTTTCTTGTGAGAGCTTTGAAGTAGTCCCCTTCACGGATTAAACTCCTTGAAAGTACAAGAACAGAAGGGCGGGGTGTGGGGGAATTGAAATAATTTACATACCAGCAGACATGTAATGGGAATCAACAATGCAACTAGACCTACATGATTGTTGAGGGGAAAACGTTGAGACATGCTATTCAGCGTGGAAAAAAAGGGCTGGTTAGCTGCAGCTTTTAGCTCAGGACACAGCCAAGGGCTGCACTCAGCCAGAGGAAGCAAGTAGCAAAGAGCTTCCATAATCATATAAAAAAACAAACAAACAAAAAAAACCAAAAAAAAACCCAACCAAAAAAACAAACAACGCCAAGCTAACAAAAAAAAAGTCAACAAAATCAACAACCCCCCAAAATACCCTTTAGTGGATAAAAGAACATCGGATGCTGGACTGTCACTTGGCTGCCTGCCAGGCCAGCACAGGCTCACAGCATCACTGCCATAAAGAGCACAAACTCTGTCTCAGCAGCAGCTAGACCCAAGCTTAGATCTATGCAAGATGCTCACTCCAGATCTCCCCAAAATATGAGAAGTTTTGTGCTCTGAATTTTGTTGCAGGCAAAATTTCAGCCACGTTTTTCTCAAAAGACAAAGTTTGTAAACCTGACAGCTGAGGTTGTTTACACATTTACCTTCAAATGAATGCAGGTCAATTTTATTTATTTTTGTGTGATTTCAAACAAGACCTTAAAGGGGAAACTTTGAGCACAAGAATAATTCAAGCTGAGAGCACAGTAGCGAGGCTCAATATACAGTTGTATGCAAGGATGGGATTCCACCCAATCATTAGACTTGTCTCCTGGGATAGAAGGAACAGTTTGGGCTAGTCTTGTAACATCTCCTGGAGATCCAGTGCTTTCCCATGGAAAGCTGTTGGATCCTAAAATTTTAGGAATTCAATTGTAACGGGTGCTTGTCATCCTGCACTGGAGCTGACACAACAACTACACATGCTCTCAAATTCAAGTTTATGAGCAACTCAATTGATCTAAGATTTAATCACTCTTGAGTCTGTCTAGAACCAAGAGTGTTGATGTCCCTGCTGATTAGAAGTTGTATGGTCAGGATGCTTTTAAATACTGATTAACACATCTTCAGAGAAAGAAATATAAGAACCTGTCCCAAGCTTTGCTATGTTCAGGATGTAGGTTTTACAGTGCTTGGCTGTATGTAGCACATGTGGCACATAAAGCAACCTTTCCTAGTTACCTGTCCATAGCTATAAAACACTGATTTTCTTTTCCATATGCTGCGTATTTATATTTCTGTCTAATATCCACACAAACAGGTGTCCTGTTTTTCAAGGCACAGAGGTGGAGACACAGAGACTGTGGATTACCTCTTCCCCCTCACACACACATAGATTTTTGCTCTTCCTACATTCTGCCCTTAATAATTCCAAAATAAAGTTCTCTCTGTCTGACAGCAAGTGGATGCTCTTTTTGGTGAGCCTTCCCACTGTACTGCAGCCCTGGTACTACTGTGCTGTAAGAAAAGTATATTCACTTCATCCAAACACAACCCAGAAAGCCCAAACAGTGGGAAACCGCCCACTTGGTATCATGCCAAAGAAAGTTTGGAGAGAAAAATGGTGGTGTACAAACAATGGCACGGATGGTGTTGGTCAGGAAAATGTTAGATATGATTAGATTATCACAAGAAATGCAGTGCAAATGGCAATCACATGTATGTCACTGGTGCTAAATATAAATGTGTTGGAGGCCTCTCATATGGAGAAGCTCCAGCTGATATTGATAAGGTTTTATGCTTCAGTTGTTGATTGAAAGGTTTCAGTCCAGCTTAAAGGTATGTGTTGGCATCTTCATTGTGGTTCTTGTAAGAAAAGGTTTGTATCCTTCATAAAAATCATCTCTAGTCATGCAGACAGCAGGAGCCCAGGGCCCTATTCCCCACAGGTTTTACAGCCCTGGGAACGTCGTGCAGCAATTTTCTAAGCTGGTGTTTTGCAGATCCTAAAGCTGCACACACCAGCCTGCTGCAAGAGGAACACAGGGTCCTCTGAAACTATCCAGTTCTTAAAAAATAAGGCATATGATGATAGTAGCTTCCTCTTTGCTGATTAATGTGCTTTAAAGCCCTCAGCACTGTTTAATCATGTGATTAAAAAGCACCGTTTCTGTTGCTGTGTGAAGACCAAAAGGCCAACTTGTCTTTCAGCTCTGTGGCGTTGATGGCAGATGATGGCTTTTAAAAATAACAGTGCATTAAAAAAAAAAATCATCACATCATTGCATTTAGTAAAAAAATCAGCAATGTTGCTCAGGTGATAGAGGGGCCACAGTGGCTGCCTGCCAGGGCTCTGCCAGGATCCACCCCGGGTTGTAACTTCCTATGGAAGGAGTTGGATCATCTTGCTAGGAAGTAACAAGTCAGGCAGAATCACATGCTATATAATGTGGTCTCAGAAGTAGTGCCAAAATTGTAAAATTGATCACACAATAGACAGAAAGAAGCAGAATTACATCAGTCACATTTCAAATCCCTCTATGATTGCTTTTGGCAGCAGACTTGCAGATGCAAGAGACTTCTGCGCTTACTAACTTTCAAATCTTACCAAAAATGAGGGGATAAAACTCAGAAGGAGGTGTGGGAGCAGACCCAGTATCTTCCCCCCCTCAAATAATTCTCCTCACCTCTAATCCATGAAGCAAGGGCTGCTGACAGATGTCAGCTATAAAGAGAAGCCTCACTCGGTAGTTTGAACATCCGATTCCCCCCTGTTGGTGGCTCTCCACCTGTGCCATGTTCCCACCCTCTGGGAAGAGCCAGCAGAACTAAACACCCACCAGCACCTCAGCCACTGCTGTGCCCCTGTGGCCAGACTGTTGCTAAGGTGTGCAGGTGCAGATGCACATTTGCTGCTCTGGATAGGGATGACAAACACATCCCAGTAGAATTAACATAGGACTTTCTTGATACAGGCAATCTCTCATGCCTTTTTTTTTTCTTCTTTTTCTGTGCAAATATCTCAAGGGAAATGAAACAACTTTCTTACTCACAGACAGACATTTAAATAGCCAATGCAAAAGTTGGTCATCCTCCCCATTCATTACCAGGGAAGTATCTGTGCTCGTATGAATAACATCTGGTGCTGCAGTGCTGGGTTTACAGCAGTTCAGTCCCAGCCAAGCAAACGTTATTAGAAACTGTCACAAACTGCTAATTTTGCAACTTAGGAACCCCCCAGCTAGGTTAAAGCATTGTCAATGATTTCCCTCATAGCCCATCTGGTACAGCCTTGGGAAATCCTATACAGTACCCACAGAAATATTTAAGGAGTAAACAGGAACGTTTGAGTGCTTTCTTCCCTCCCCCATCCCACAGGAGCAGAAAAGGGAGTGGAAGTTCAGCACAGACTTTTATTTCAGTGCTGTTACATAACTGCACTGCTCCTCTGCAGAATTCCTCTCGCTTTCAGCATGACCAAACCCATTTGGAAGCTGGGAAACTGAGACAGGGAAAAGGTATGTGACTTGCTCAGGGCTACACAGCAAACCAATGGCAGAGGTGGGAGGAGAACCTACAGGTCCTGACAGAGCCACTGCCGAACCCCCACAAGGCTCCACATTCCTGCCATTCTTTGCACATACTTTTAAAAACCTGAAATGCTGCTGCATCACAGGTTGACCATCCAGCCCGCTGCACCACCTGCCTCCTGATGATCCCGTCGCCATCCAGGGCACACAGACAGACCCTGTAGTTATTTTTTGCCTTTTTTTACAAGATGATTTAAGATTTCTGGAAATCGTGCCCATCACGCCCAGCACCGTCACTGACCAGTGATTTTTCTTCTTGGTAGCCTTCCCTAACCACAGGCCTCGTTTAAGCATCATCCACTGAGTCTCCCATTCTTTTAAAATTCTGCAGTAGATTCCATTTATGAATACTAACAGGAAATCCCATGAATCTGCCTCATGCCCTTTCACTGACTTCACAAATCCAATTGATACAGATAGAGCCAATTTCTGAAACTGCAGCTGTCCACACTTACAAAGCTCTGACTGTTAGATAAGAAAGTGCCAGCTGGAACAAGAAGTTTCTCCTACTACGAGATGCCACACTCTCAGCCAAGCGGGCAGCTGTCAGCTTGGGTGGCGGCAAAGCTGCATAAATGGGAAACTCTCAGATCCAGCCCCTTCTGCTCATCCCAAAGCAATTGAGCAGTCCCACAACAGGAAAAGCGAGTAAAGCTCTGTCCCAGAAGAATGCAATTGTGCTTGTCTTTGAGTTTCCAATTCCCTCTCCATGTTACTGCACCCCTTACAAACCGTAGGAGCTGGAGACCGAGGGAGGTGCGTTATTTGGGCCAAAAAACTATGTTGGTCCCTCTTGGGATCTAAGAGAAGCTGAAGGTCTCCTCAAGTCTGAGCACTGTTTGACACTCCACAAAGTTAACACATGGCTTTATGGTAATTTTCACTGCTGGTTTTAAATCTTGTCTGAGTTTTAATCTGCACATTATTAAAGTGCCCAAAATGTTTTAATAAACAGATGCTAGGCACTGAACTGGGAGGTGAGGGAGTGGGTAGGGTGATTGGCTCCTCCACCCTCAACCTGGATGTGTTATAGGGGGAAAATGGATCACGTCCCTGTGTGTGGGGTTGGCAGAAAACAGCCTGCCCCAGCCCAGCCTTCCCATGCCAGGAGACAGTGAAGGAAAGCCAAGCCAGAGGCTCACTCTGCCCTCCTGAGGGGTCTCCTGAGCCAGACCTGTTGAGGCATCGCCCCCACCTCGAGGCTGTACGTGGCGTCAGAGTATAATTGGATACTAACAGCACCTTGTGCTGTACCTGGAAAGTGGATTTCAGAGAACTGAAAAAGGCAGTCACTTTCAGCAGAGGTGGGTCTAATCCTCTGTCCTGCACAATTGCTCCACAATGTGGCTCTGCTATGTGCCACCAAGCCTTTACCCAGGCTATGGCTGCTGACCACCTGCCCGAGTATCAGGAAAGCCATTTACCAAGCCCTTTGTGGGTCCCTGCTTCACTGCTCTTGGTCCACTGTGTGACTAAGCAAAAGAAGTATGAAAAAAATCCATGGCATTAGTGATACCCAACAGACTCCACCCGTGACTTCCCAGAGGATTCCTGTTTTACCACCAATGGCACAGCAGGGCTCACTGCTCTTCTCTGGGGACTGGGCTGGGGAGGAGCAGCACTGAGGTCCCATTTCCTCACACAGTCAGGGTCACACTGCTTTTTCCTCACTCCTCCCCTTTGGCAAGCAGGATGAACATGACAGGGAAAGGGGCTGTCCAGTTCTTTAAATGGACTCTCCTCAGAGCCACTGGAAACAACTCCAGAAGGTAATTTCTGAGGAACTCCCTCCTGACTCGAGAGATATTTAGTTAGTTGTGAGGTTATTGAAGCTCATTTGTTTCAAAAGGCATAAGAAATACTGACAAGTATTTTATAAGACTGCACATCTTCAGTGAACCTTTAAAAGTTTTTATTTCTTCTCTGAAGTTACATAACTGCCTACTGAAAAATGTCTATATGCCCAGCCATTCTGTTTGGAATTTCCCTATTTCTTAATCCTTCGTCTACTTTTCTGGAGCTATCACAGTGTCAATTTCTCTCCTTCCTTATCCCGCACACATCAACCACTGAGAGAGAATTTTTAAAAGGGTTTGTAAGTTTTACCCTTTACATACAGACTTTCTTGAGATTCTTAATCTTTTTACCCTTTCTCCTAAATAAGGACCTCTTAAAAGCATCTTTTCTACTTGGTAAACAGCATCAGTTGAGTACTTCCACAGAAATCAACAGCAATTCTTCAGTGCCTTTGGGTAAGTTGGGAAGAACATTAAACCAGTAGCCTTTAATAACTTTGAGTTATCCACGGGAAGCTCTAGTATCAGCCTGAAAATAACTAAGTGATTTATCTAATAAGATCCATAGATGAGTAGAAATGTATCACTATATTTCAGAGTCCTTAAGCCACCAAGAAGAATGGGACAGCCTGCACATCTGGTTCTACAGCCCAGAATTCATAAAAGCAATGAAAAATATATATACAACCATTTAGGCCAAGAAAATTTGATTTAAAAGAGATAAATACTGCATAAGTCCATTTGTGTAGATGCTTTAACACCTGTAATTGCATGCTCCTTTTGCTCTTTACCCTTACAGTCATCTTTACTGTGATTTCCTGACTGGAAATAGAGTATCCAGGAAAAAAGTTAACAGAGAAATAAACAAATGAATAACTAAGAAGAAATTAAAGCCCAAACGGTAAATACCACTCTTGGTGCTTTTTTCTTTTTTAAATGGAAACTTTCTACATGGCTGCATGCAAGTTACATGTATGGAAAGTAGAGTGTGGCTTTGTGGGCTTCTTAATATAAATATCCTGACATAAAAATTACTATTCTAGAAGGCTTTGTGGAAAGATTGAAAAAAATCTCCTTGTTTACAGACCTATGTAAATTGTTTAGTAACTAGGGAGAGATTTTTTCAGATAGAAACCATCTTTCCCCATCCCCCTTTGCAGACTCCTGTCTCATTTTGTAAAACTGCTTTGCTCTGCTGTTTCAGAGGGGGCAGCTGAGCAATCCGTTTCACTGCCTCTGTTTCCTCTGGAACAAATGCCCCCCAGCTTCCTGCTGCATCCTGACAGGGATGGCAGGCCTTCCTTCACTGAATTCTTTCAATAATGCTATATTTGCAACACTGGGAGAAACCATTAGGACTAAAGGGAGCTGCTTCTATATGCTAAATCTGCTTCATAACTTAATTAAATAAACAGAAATATAATTATAATGTAAATATTTCCTTTTTTTTTTTCATTCCTGGACATCCTGAGAGAGAGAACACTGCTGAAGTGATACAAAATTATTGAAAACCCTTTCAGTTCCTTCACACTTAAAAACCATTTTGCTGTCGTCCCACACATTCCCACTTGTAGCATTTCACTTTTAAAATTTCAGAACCCTCTATCAGACAGAGAAAAATGCATCCTTGGAAATTAATACCCCAGATACTCAAGAGTGTTTATAATTGAAAATGAACCATGAGGAGTAAATTGCTCTGTAATTTATAACAGCAGATTTCCTTCCTCAAGTTATTTTCATTCAGCAGTTTTCTCTGAGAACTTTTACAGTTTCGAATGTTTTTGAAAAAATGCAAGAGACACTCAGATCATATTGTCTTTTGGCACATGCACAGCCACTCAGAGACAACGGCCCAACCTTATGACTTCATGTTGAATGAACTCTAATGCCTTCAATACATTTACTCACGATTTACATCAGGTCAGGCTTCAACTTGCCACCAAAATGATTGTTCCCCATCTACTTGCACTGGGCAGTTTTCTCTGGTTTCACCACAACAAAATTCTGAATACAACCTGCTACACCTAGTTATTTAGAAGGAACATTAAAAGTCTACTCAGTGGCAGTACTACAGTCCTGAAACATCAGCACACATCACAACACCCCAGATCAAGCATTATGAAAAATCTCCCCAAACTAGCAAGAGTAGTAATATTAAGTTTCCTCCAAATGAAGAATAAAACTCAGACTTCTAACTAGGTCTATCTCAAAATTACAGCGGTCTTAGCTTTGTCCTTTACCTCTAAACTGCTAAAAGTAGAAGTCAGAGTGTAAACACACAAACCCTCCTAATGCTGACTCCAGACTAGCACAAGCTTTGAGTACCCTGGGATTTCTTTGTGCAGAAGCTTCCAAGGGCACCTGGGCCTAAACAAGACACTCAAAAATTTGCAGGTAACAAAAGAAGCGGCGAGTTCCAGCTGCAATAATTATGGCCAAACCATGTTTTCTGGCAATGGCTTCCTTCATTTCACAGTTTAGACCTGTGTTTTCCATTTGAACGTCTCAATCCCACTCTTTTTCGTGCATGCATCTGACTTAACTTTATATGTCACAAAGCCTGTGGTAGTTTTCTGTCTGATGTCTCCTGTGATTGCCCAAGATCCACATTTGGCCTTGTGACCTCCAACATCAACTCAACACTCGCTACAAACACCGTGCCAGAAAAATGGTTATGCCATTATGTTTCTGGGCTGCAGAATGCAAGAGCAGGTGTGCAGTGTGTGCTTAGGAAGGAGCACCGGGGATGACCCGAGGATGACTTTGGAAGAAGGATGTAAAAGAGTTCAGGCAGCTCACACTGACAGAAGGAAGCACAAACCATGCTCCACAAAGGAAGGAGGATCCACAGGTACTGCTGAAATTCACATGACCCGTTTGATAAGTCTGCAGCAGCCACATTCCTCTGCGAGCAGTCAGCACACACAGGAGCACGTGGGAGAGACCAAGAGGTCTCTGGCAAATGCTCCAGCAACAGCTCCCCCTCACTGCCTCCATAAGACTCCAGGCTCTGTCCCTTGGCCATGCAGCCCATTGGCTTTCACAGAGCCAAACCTCTCTTGGGACCAGTTCATAACACATGCTTGTTTTATTGAGATGATCCCCTACTGCCCAGATGTGCTGCTCAATGCCCACATGCCAACAGGGAGCCACGGCCTCTACAATGGGAATTCTGCCTTCTTGCTTCGTCTGTGCTTCCACGTGGAGGCACCTTAGCCCCAGCTGAAATTCAGAGGGCCCTACACGGAACTGAGCTGCAGGTTTGGGGGAGAATTAGAGATTGCAGACACACCAAAAAGGGACACGGAAGAGAGGGAACAAAACTGGTTAAAACCCAATGTTAATACAGACCAGAATTATGCTTAACTTAATGGCTGAAAACTGCTACAAGGCCAAAAGAAAAAATACTTCATCAAAAATATGTTTCTTCACAATACCCTGTGCCTTTAACAGTCATCTTGTCTTCAGAAAAAGTGACCCTGGGCTTACTGCCATTGCTGCTTACATCTTTCCCCTCTTCAGCCCTATTCTTGTTTCTACTTGATGCTCTTAATTCCTTAAATATAAAAGTTTATATTTACCTATATAGTTATACACACATATTCCACTCAATTTCCTCAGGATATGACTCTTCCATGCTGCATAAACTTCCTTCCCTGGACTTCTCCAGCCCTGTCATCCTTTTTGCTACTGTCCAGGGTGCAGCTGTCAGGGGCAGGAAGCCCCAGACTCTGCTGCTCACACACACATTGATCAAGGTCAGGGAAAGGGTAGCCAGTACCTGCTGCCTCCCTACCCTCTCGTACCTTTCACAGCAAAACAAATGAGTCCCCAGATAGTCCAGTGAGCTTTCAAATGCAGAAACAGATGAAGCAGTTGGTGTAAGGAAGGTAAAACCCATCTCAGACAAGGACATCGGGTTATGGCCCTCCAAGAGAGAGCAGAAGGCTGAGAAATGGGAAGGGGAAACTCAGGTGACCATCCCAGCACATAAAAACTTCAGTGGGTTCTCAGGGTGATGAGGTTTCTTATATAAGAAAGCTTCAAGGCATAAAATGAATGTGTCTGAATATTGCACTTGGTATATTATTTCAAATAATTAAAAATAAGATTAGATAAGTAACTTTTCTATATTATATATAGTCAACCTATCCAGTACTCCTAATTTCCAAGGATTTGAAGATATATACTTCGATTAGAAATTGGATTAATTTTTTTCCTTAATCAATTTTTCTTTAACTTGAAATAGGGAGCTAGAAAATGTATTAAAGTGTCACATCAAACTTAAAGGAGATGAAGTTCTCATTCATTCTGTCAACATGCAGATGAAGAATAAAAGTTATGGTGTTTTTCCTCAAGTTTCTAAAATTTCAGTTTTGGAGCCCTTTCATAATAAGATTAAGAGAAACTGATGCTCGAATGTTAACTGAAAGGGAAATTCTGTGAATGGATTTGGAGAAAAAGGATAGTTGTGCTCACTGCAGAGAGACTGAGGCACGGAGAGCTCCGTGAAATTCAAGAGAGTAATCTTAAATCTAAGTGCTCATCAAAATGTTCCACATAAATGAGCCATCACCGTTCTGAACGGTGAAAAACTGCCGTTCAGTAGAACTGGGTTTGAACTGTGAAAGGTGAACTGGAACTGAAATGAACTTTCCCACGCCAAAGAAAATGCTTACATCCTGCCTGGCCAGTTTTAGAGAAAGAAGTCAGCTACAACATTTGGATGTAGAACCAAAATTCTTGAGTCAGGGGTTCTCTAATCTAAGGCCTTCCTTGAAACCCATTTCTGTAGATAAATGTTTAAGTCCACATGACAAACCAACAAGCATTACCAAAGGCAGAACCTGCAAGGTGCCTTCAACTCCCCATTAATTTCAGATGCAATCAACTGGTGTTAGAAAGCACCTTGCAGGATTTGACCCACCTTGAGAAAGTAAAAAACCAAAGCTATAAAACTACACATAGGTGCATTTCCTTTTGCAATTTCCAAACCCTAAGAAATGTGATCTTGTCATTGGAACAATAAGATAGTTATTATAGCACAAAACTCTTAAAAGTAAAAATGTCGTCTATTTCCCTTTGATGTTGAAAGAAGAATAATTAATCCAGAGGCATGCAAAAATTAGTGGAATTTAAAATACCAAGCAAAAGTAGTCTAGTCTTGTCTTACAAAAGACACACTATAGCTGACATTTCCTGGCTTGCCCAAGCACAGTGGAGCCCCCTCAGCTTTTTCAGATCTCCTCTACAGGGTAGTTAGGTTATCCTGGAGTACAGCAGAATAATGAAACCACACCAATTATAATGCATGTGACTTAAAGGGCTCTGTTTTAAAGCATGGCCCTCTATCAACTCACTTACTCCAAGCCTCACAGAACCTAAAAGTAACATCACATCTCTGCTGTTGTGAGAGCCCAGCCAGGTACAGCTCTGGAGCCCCAGCATAAGACAGACATGAACCTGTTGGAGCGAGTCCAGAAGAGGCCACAGAGATGATCAGAGGGATGGATCACCTTTGTTATGAAGACCGACTGAGAGTTGGGGCTGTTCAGCCTGGAGAAAAGAAGGCTCTGGGGAGACCTCAGAGCCCCTTCCAGAACCTAAAGGGACTATGGGACAGCTGGAGAGGGACTTTTTTCCAAGGACATGGCGTGATAGAACAAAGGTGAATGGCTTTAAACTGAAAGAAGGCAGGTTTAGGTTAGTTATTGGGAAGAAACACTTTACGGTAAGGATGGCAAAGCATTGGAACAAGTTGCCTGGGAGAAGTTGTGGATGATCCAACCATTTGTGGAAGAGTTCGAGCTCAGGCTGGACAGGGCTTTGAGCAACCTGGTCTCGTGGAAAGTGTCTTTGCCAAGGGCAGGCAGGGGTGGAACTGGATGATCTCTAAGGTCTCTTCCAACCCTAATCAATCTATGATTCCATGAAATGCATAGTTTTCCTTTGGACATAAGGTCAGACTTACAATTATGAGCCTGTTGCCTTATAATTAGCTGAAGTCTTCAGCAAATTAATCTACTTTTCAAGACTTCATCCAACCACTGAACTAGTACCTCTTCAGCAGCATCACGTGGTTGGACAGTGGCCATTTGTGGTTACACCAAACTTTCCTCTTCAGCCCTTATGGACACCTGTCTCAGAAACGCTACTGCAATTTATAATTTGCAGCAAAGGTATGTTTGGCATTAGTAGAATGAGAACCCTTAAAACAGGACCCATTCCTTCCTAGAATATTCCACATTCAGCAAGCAATAACATTACAAATATTCTATTTCCATTGGGACAAACATTTTGGCAGTTTGAGTTATGATGATTTAGTCCCATTAACTATACCTTGGATCCTAATTTGCTGTTATAATAGTCTATTTCTTACCCTGTGTGTCTGTCCAAGCACAGCCTTGCACTGACAACAGCTGAAAGGACAAGGTCTAAGTGAGCTACCTCAGCCACTATTTTGTTTAGCAGTGAAGGTCAGCTCAGGCTACCACTCCATATATTCCTACTTCTTGGGAAGGATTTTCAGTAGCTGTTGTGTTCTACGTACTTCAGCCCTGAAGCCTCATTTATACACCCCTCATCAGTGTAACTTGTGCCCTGAGGTCACAAAAATTCAACAATTTAGCCTAGATTTGGTCTTAGTTCAGAAGGAAGGGTTGGAGAGGTTCAGTAAATTGTGGGTTTGACACCTAAAAAATGGCAGACAAGTGTTTTTAATTTCCATTTCTTGAAGACCAAGTTCTTCTATGATGCTGATGATGGCCTTCCTGGGAACTTTTCAATACTATGGACAAGACTGATATTTTGTTCCTTTTTGTTTTGTTTGTTGGTTTGAGATTTTTTATTTGTTTAAGTTTGGTTTGTTTCCTTTTTGTTGTTTGGTTTTTTGGTTTTTTTTACGCTGTCCTTTAAAAGTTTCCTTTCTTTTCCCTTTAGACCTGCAGGTGCCATGGTTGCACTTACAAATTAGCTCATTGACCAAAGTCATCCAAGCATCATTTACTGCAGCCAGTCTTGTCTTTAGAGAGCAGCCGTTGCTGTTGATTTTGATTCCCTCTAAGAGACTTCTCTGCTATTTCATAATCAAATATTCCAGGCCTCACTAAATAAGACAACGTGACTAGAATGGAGGTAATGCACAGCATATGTATTGTGAAAGCATAAAGTAACTCAGAGTTCCCTCTCACAGATAGCCACGAATAAAGGACATTAATCACACTAATCATTAATTTGCTTTTACAACACTTTTGTTTGAGGAACTTTCATGTTCATGTCTCTTTGGTTAACACATATCTGACTACTTTATTCATCTGATATTCATTATGATAGGCAATCCTTCTTACTATATTTATGGTCACTCAGGCTGTACCTACAGTTGCACACTAAACAGTACCAGGACTCCTTCCCTGGCCTTTACATCATCCAGCACAGTTTGGCCACTCCCACACTATTAAATCTTTTGCCTCTCAAAACAGACTTGCCACTTCCAGCTGCCTGCTTGGAATAGCCCATGACACTTCTTATCTCTCTGGCTCACTCAAGAATTGTGTAGAGCACAAGTTGGCCCAAACCATACTCGGGGCCATTCCAACAGTGTAACACCACAGGATAACAGGAATGTTGGCTGGCCCTGTGCTATTTCCTCATAGATGCAAACTCAGTGACACCTGTCCCCACTTAGAAAATGCATTCTTTATTCAACCAAATTGCTCCATTGAAGAAAATGCACAGTTAAAAGGTTATTAGTAAAAACTACTTGCATCAGCTTCTTCATGTGTGCATACACTAGTATTCAAGTTCACGTTGTTTATCAAGGAACCTCCTCCTTCCAACATCCCCCAGTTCCCACATTTCAGTTCCCATTGCACATCAGACTGACAGCAGGGATTCAGTTCCTTTCAGCTAAAACAAAAGGAAGGGCACTAATGCTCTCCGACCAATAGTGGACATTGAGCCCACAAAGGAGATTCCACCTGTAGCCAATCTAAAGCCCAGCACCTGCCATGCAAAGAGCTTGGTCCTCACCAGCTGTTTTATTCTTTAGCTCTGCTCCTATCCCACTGCACTGCCCACTAACACTGCCAAAGCCTCTCCCGTTTCAGCCCATGTATTAACTGTACTCGGACCCCATGGGCTGGTATCACCCGGGAGAGCACCATACCTGCACAGATAAGGGTATCAGACTCTCAGAGCTGGAAGGCATTTAAGTCTCTTGAAGGAAGTGAAGGACCACTCTGGGTGAAGCTTGTAGGGCCCTCTAGTTTGACTCCCTCTCCAGAACTGACGAGATTTAATTTCTCTGTCACTACAAGTGGTTCCACAACAGACTGCAAAGGTTAATGCTGGCCTTCAGTAGAACTTCCTCTGACTGTGAATGAATGACTTCCACAGTTATCAGAGACAACTGCAACCCAAGCTGCTAACTCTGCACTTGGCTGACTACAACTTACTCCTGTACTTTGTCAAAGTGAAAAAAGACAACGTGAAGGTGGTCATTTATAACTAAGCTCAGGACTGGACCATAAGGATTCACATAACCACTGCATATGCTGTCACCTATTACACTGTATGTAACAGGGGGGGAGGTGAGGGAGAGCTGCAGGTACAAGCGACACTTCCAAGTTTATATGTCTTAAATTGACTTCAGATTTCTTCTTTTTTTTTCCTACAGTACACATTTTCAGAATTTCTGGATCTGATTCAGCTTGTTCTGCTGAACAAAACAGTTTCCCTGCTCTAAGACCAGAGGAACACAGTGGTGAATCAGGCCCTTTATTTGACTCCAATGGCTTGCTATCAGGCCTACTGCAAACTACCTATTGAAAGCATGACAGCAAGCACTATGCTCCATAGTAAGCATTTGGAGTATCGTGCTCTAAGTATAGGCCATATGAAGAGGTCTTTTGTTCAGGAGAGAAAACTGTACACTCTTTAGCAGGCCACACTCCAAATATAGTATCGATAAAACACGGCTAAAATCAACTATTGCCTCAACAGGCATTCACAGATTTTGTCTGAATTAAGCACGCTTGAATCTTTGGGCTACAATGCACTCACTCAGTTCTTTCACAGACAGTTCATGCAGAAATGGAGTAGGCTGGGACCTAGTATCGGGCAAAGCACAAGAACTTGAGGCTCCAAGTGGGGGAAGGAAAAAAAAAAAGAAAAAAAAAACCAAAATAAAAATAAACCATATGGAATCCACACTCAGATGCCTTTAAAACAACCACAAACATTCTTGCTGCCTCAAGCTGCAAATGTCGTGAAACAATTACTGGGCTGGGGGACTTCAAAGGTTCACTGAGAGCAGCAGTTTTATTTTTCAATCAAACACAGGAATAGAGCTTTTTTTTCCTCCCTCCCTCTCCTGCTCTCCCCTTTTTTTCTGAATGAAACAGCGCCCAGGCTTCCTGATTTCAAAAACCCTGTTCCGCTTCGCTTGACCACTCCATAACCTTAGAAGCTCAAAAACTTCAAAACGAAACTGTGAGTCATTCTGAGTGAAAAAAGACATTATTACATTTCATTAAGGTTGAAAACTGCTGCATTCCTTGTTTGTAAAATTTACTTGAATGAGCTTTAAGGGCTTGCAGCTGAATGCTGTATAAAGCTTGAATTTCCATAAACTCCTGTTTATTTAATCACTGATTCTAGAAGGTCACTGGTAGTCACTTGTGTGGGTTTGGAGACTCATAATGCACCATGCACAGGCACAACTGGACTCCCTCCTGCCACTGGCTAACTTATTTATAATTGGGTTTTCCTACTTTTTGAAGTACCTATGCACCTCTATCTCATGGTTTCATTTCACGGTTTCATTCTCACGGTTTAACACCTCAGTTTCCTTGCAGGAGCTTTTGCAAAGGCTGCAGGGTGCAGTGTTGCTCACCTAGAGCACTGGCTCACTGGTGGAAGGAGCTGTGCTTAACATCGTGTTTCCTCGTGGCTGAAAACACAAGGGCACGTTTGGCAGAGCAGATGCACGGCCAGCAGTCCAAATGGAGCACACCTCCTGCAGCCAGGCTGGATCCCAAAGGGTTAAGTTGGCACTGACCCCTTTGTACAGAGTCATGCATACAAAAATCATGCAGAAATAACATGCTGCCCCCTTTGAAGAGAACTGAGTCATATTGTTAAAAATGAAACTGACTCATTGTAGAAACAGTGGTCACTGGAATGGCATCTCCACAACTGCTGCGGTAAGAGAGGAAGCTGCCTGACCGCAACTGCCTTTGTGCTTATTCTAGCTGTTTAAGTTCTAAAAACCACAAAACCCCATTTGAAATTCCACTGGATAGCAAGGTTTGTGTAATGAGGTTACAATTCATAATAGGATCATTGAAAACTGAAACAAGCAGCATTAATATGTGGACTGCCTGCAACGAGCTAGCAGCAGTGTGATGATGTAATTTTTAATTAAAAGTCTGTCCCTGTTTGATACGCTAAAAAAGAGTGCAAATCAGGGAATACGCGCTGATCCCATCCATAGGGAAAGACTGTCAAGCAGCATAGTGGTACCACAGAGCACCCTGCGAGCCATATGGCACGGCTTTAATGGAACTAATTCCCACGTACTCTGCTTGTGTCACGCGTATCAGGATTCTGCTCCCACACTGAAAAGACATTAGTCAGAAACAGGGGGAGGGGAGGCTCAGTGATACCCAGCATCATGTCCTTCATCATGTGGCATACCCTCAGTGCTACTGCAGCAGTGCTGAGATCAAGAGGAAATGGGCTGCACGTTCATGGAAGTGGACAGAGCTTTCACTTGCCTAAGTCAGCGACTATACCATTTTGCAGCAAAGAAAGTCTAGGCCTTCTAGCAGATGGGACTAACCAACCCGGTGAAATGTGAATTCAAAATGGCTGGTACATTAAAAGCTATTTATTCATCCAGTATTGCACTTTCACCCAAGACTGAGTGACACTGAAAAGAAGAGTTACTTTTCCACAAAAACCTTACCTTAGGATCAGATGTGCTGTTGATCCCCTCTCATCATCTTATGCTTTTCTTAAGTCAATTAAGACAAACTCCAGTAGAAGCAGGATACCTTCCTGTGAGTGTCAGTGGCTGCTGAACACATTTTCTACCTCAAGAGATCAGGCACCAAGGCCCCAGTCAGCCCATCCTTGTTTCTCTGAACAGCCTTTTTTACTAGAGAGAATTTCATCCTACTCACCTAGGTAAGAAATATGAGAGTAATAATGAAGCATGCCACAACTTGTGTGAAAAAAGCAGAAAATGACCAAGAAAAAATTTACACTTAACTACTATTTTCACATCCTACAAATATTTCAGAGTTAATTTTGCCATTTATTTATAATTTTAGTGTTGGATGTCTCTGCCCTGAATTACTGGGTCTGGGTCCAAGTCCTGAAGAGTTACGTGAACAATCCTTATGTCAAGCTGGTCTGCAGACCTGCATTAAACTAACAAGATTTATTTTTTATCTTATAACATTTCAGCATAAAATTTGATGTAAGGGTATATAGGTGTCTTCGAAAAACGTTGAGTTGATCATGAGCAAAAAGACTAACTTGGGAATCATTAGCATAAAGTTTTGACACTAGGTCTTAGTTTATAGAATCCCACCCTCATGATATGCCATTAACATCAGGAATATTTAGCCGGCAACTTCATTTGGACTAGTAGTTTTATTTCACCCAGTACTTTAAGCTTCCCTGACGGTTCTTCACAGATGCAAGAATGGAGAAATCTGTATCCTGTCACAGGTATTGACAGGCCTGCAAAATCCATTCTGGACTGATATCAAAAACCAGAGAGATTTTCAAAGGGTTTCAGCTTTAGCCTAACTGGGCAATGCTCAGGCATTTCAGTGCAAAACACTCGGAAGAATCCTCTCTCTGAGCACCGTCCTACAGGATTCCTCTTTGGAGATAGAAACAAACAGGACATCTCTCACTGCAGCAGCCACCCTTTTAAAACCCCATGTGTGGGTGTGTGTGGCTGCAGGCACACACATGTGTGTGAAAGGGAGAGAGTGCGTATAACCAACTTTCTAAGTCAGTGGGAGGGCAGGATTACCATAGGATTGGACCCCACATGTTTAATTTTCACACAGAGTTCACATGAAATATGCTACATCAGACCTAAGATAGTAGTATTCAAATTCTTATTGGCCCCAATCACTTTAAGCCTATTGAATGCTCTACTCCATGTAAAAGGTTTAAATTACACTTGGAGAACATTTCTTGTTGTTATTGAATAAAATATGTTTTCTGAAGAAATAGTATTTCCTTCTTGGACCACAATGAGCAAGTCCAAGGTCAGACAAATCACGTGTGGTAGAACAGGTTGCAGTGTTCTGCACACAGAATTTTGCTATTCCACTTAAGAAACTTGGCTATTTGTCAGGGCATACAAAGCCTACCTTCTTATGCTAATAATTGATGTAATTCCATATATGCATTACTGTGCAGCCAAAATTTAACAACTAAAAAAAACCCCATAAAATCTATCTTTCCTATAAAAGACAGATCATTATTCATATAAACTTTACCCACTAAATTATAGCCAGACAAACACTAGAGAAGAACTTTCAAATTTGTTTTCTTGTATGGAAAAAAACATTGGTTGGAAAATTAAATATAAAGCTGCTCTCAGTGAATGCTAATCTATAAATAAACCCCTGAAGATCCCTAACATCAGTATAGATTTTCCCACCCCTGTTCATTCTTGCCTTACCTTGGAGGCATATTAAGAAATGAAACTGCCAGGATGTTTCTGCCCGATACCCTTTTTGTCTGTTTCACAGCTAGAAAGTGAAAGGCTCAGCAGGTTAAATACCAGCAGAGTAAAGTATTTTATTCAGATATCAGTTGCAAAGATCGGGGGAGGAGGGGGAATGCAGTGAGGCCTTTCAGCCTACAGTGCCATGGGAGAAGAAAAACGAGACAGCAGAAGTGTGTGGTAACACAAAAAGAATGTTATCTCAGCGGAGGGGAAAATACTTTCAAATGCATAATTGCAAACACATACCCTCAGCAGCTAACCCAGAGCCCTCTCAGACTGCAAAGCTAAGAGTTTGGAAAGTGGCCAAAGTATCAGTTTTATTTGAGAGATCAAAGTGATGAAAGAGAGAGAAAGAATAGCATCAAATATGATTGATAAAAAGTATTGCTTTCTTTGATTGGTTTCTGCTCCCCCTCCCTTTTCCACCTCATTCTTCTCCCAAGTTCACGAAGAAAAATGTCAGATCTGTGGTACATCCAGTAACACATGCTTGCATGTGAGATGTGCCTATAGGAAAACACCTGCCTACTACACATACCTGCTTCAACTCAGAATGGACACTAGATTCCTGCTCACTGCAGGTAACTGCTGTGAGCTGTAATACAGTTATTTCCAACACTTCCCAGCTTGCACACACAGGTATTGTTTCACATTATGGCATTTGGTTCCTTTGCAAACCTTCCTCGTCCTGCTGAGCATCCACGTAATCGCCCCGTGGATTTACGGGGACTCTGACCTGAGAGAGTTGGTGCTCTCGTTTTTTCTGCTCCATAATTATCCAATCTCCTGTCTTTATTGTGCACACCGTCTTTATATAAATACACCGAGGAAGATAAAAGGTTTATGATGGCAACACAGTTGAGTTTATGGTTCCTTTCACACACGTAGGAGCATGTTACCTTAAGCATAGACCAGCCAGGATGAAGACCTTGGAACTAAAGGGCACTTTCACATGTGGTGAATTGAAACCATTACCAAGTGCTTACAGGAACTGTTGCTGATGGGCAGGTGTCAGGCTATGCTTGGGCCCATGTATTTAACAATATTATACAGGCCAGGACCTGCAAACAATGTACACAGTCACTTGATATGTACACACATATTGCAAAATCAGTTCTTTGTCATCCCCACAGGCTGCAAAATCCTGATGCATTTACTAGAACCACTTACATGAGCAAGAGTTTATTACAGAATAAAAGACAGATCATGCCACAGGAATTCTGAGAGAGAAGCTTGTGGAGATTACTGGTGAGTAATGAAAAAACTGGAAAAGGTATTGATTCCAAAGCAAGACTAAGAAAATGAGAAATTTTACAGAGGAGGGACAAGGCACCTCTGAGTCATGACAGGTAAATTAGGAGGTGAGAAGAGGAGATCATAGCAAAAGGAAAATCAATATAACAGGCCCAAAAAGATTTGAAAAAGAACTAGAAATTACCATAACGAGACATCTTGCTGTGGTAAAGATGAGCAAAAAAATCAAAATCATTCAACAGGGATACAGCCACAATGAGGAAATTGGCCATTAAAGCAGACCAAGAAGATACAGGAGACCAGGTAGGATATGACCAACTAATAAACATTTTTGCAACAAGAAGAGAGGGTGGTCGTTTAAGGAAGGAAAAATGATCCACAATAATGGATTCGAGCAACTCCCTTATGGATTTGATAAACTCAGCCTTAGCAAGATGTGGTTGTGAGCCTGGTTCATTAATCATTCAGCCATCTAGCTAATCCTGCATCCAATACCTCAAAGCCTGCAATAATCAGATGCTGCCTTGGCAAGCCTGAGCCCCTGGACAAAGAGCAGATTCGGGGTGCACAATGAATGCGTCACACTACCTAACTCTGCAAGGAAAACAGGAGATATGAGGAGGCACAAGGACACATAGGATGACTTGAGTCACACGATAAACCTGTCCCTTAAAGGGGAAAATGCTAGGAGGAGGTTAAAGAACAGGAATGTGAGCAAGGGGGCAGGGAAACTAATGTGGGTAATGTATGTGTGGTTAGTAAAGATATAGAAAGTTGAGATAAAAGGAAAAGGGCAGGCACATCATGAAGGAGGACAAGAGAAAGTTTAAAAATAGCACCACTAACAGTTTGTCATTGCTTCAGATTCTTTTTTTTTAAACACATATCACCATGGCAGGACCAAATCAGGTGTACTGTGAAAGGAGGAGAACGTGCAACACTTCAGGCCACACTGGGTCTTACTAATTTGACAGATGACAACTCTTCCTTTCCTCTTCTGCCCACATGAGGAAGTTTTCCCCCAGTTCTCCCAACCCTTCACCCATCTACCTGCACTGGTGTGCACCAAGATTTCTAAGCAGACAAGTCAAGTGTTTCCCAAGATGAGAGGACAAAGAATATCTGGTAGGTAGATGTGATGGACCCGTCACTTTGGGGATGAATCCAGTCAATTCAGCTGTTTCCTCTCTTGGTCCCTGGCATGTTTAAGCAACATCTTTTCTTTTCCAAGTCCTAATTAGTCCTCACAACATGCCTCTAGACACTTAAGCAACCAGTATTACCTCCATTTAACATAGTAGAAAATTAAGACTAATAAATTGAGCGATTTAACTACACCACAGGGAAAGTTAATTCCCAAAGCAGGGATTTAGACAAGATGAGTTCTTAATACTACTCTCTGACCACAGTAATTGGTAGTATTGCTGTTCCTACTTGAGCTCCTCAGAGAACAAGAGAGGTGACTGTCATAACACTTCAGGGCTGTACCTATTTGCCATTCATTTTACACCTTGTGGTCAATTAGAATCAATTGTTGACATAACTGACATCTGTACAACTCTCAGGGCCTAAGTCAGTAGCCCAATACTCTTCATTTCTGAAAAGCAGGTTCTAACTGCAAAAACTACAAAGTATATTTAAAATGAGTAGGGCAGAAAGAAACAAAAGAACAGCAGACCAGGAGGACAATAGCAAATATGAGGAAAGAATCAGGGATCATGCTGAAATCCAATGAGAGAGACCAAGTTCTTTCAGAAATTAAATGCACAGAAAATGTAGGGAGCTAATGTGAGAGGAACCACTCAAGGAAGAGCAAACCAGGGCTGTGAGCTACAGGGAAACCCAAACTGGTACAGAATGTGGCACATGAACACCTCACAACTCCACGGCTGCGAGGCAGCAGGATACCACATACGCTGAGCTGCCTGGAGAGGTAGTTCACCCACTGGTTTCAAAGTCTAGCAACTGCAGTTACCAGGCACTGACGTCTGCACAGCACAGAACAGCACGAGTACTCACCATCACATGGTTTCAGCCTAACAAACAAGTGCTGTACCTGAGGAGGCAGGTGGAGAAGTCAGACTAGCATGAAGTACATAATTACAGCTAGACTTGCAACCATCTCCTTGATTTAACTGTGCTATCCACTGGGCTTTGATCAAGCAGATGATGTCTGGAACGTCCACAAGCTTTTCCTATCATCGCTCACTGATTTTCACATACCTTTCTTACTCCATAAGAACTATGGCAAAAATGAGACAAATTTGCCTGCAAATCTGAAAGGAGGTTGCAGTCAGACTATGAAATATTATAGTCCCTGTACCCTGTCCAAGCCAACCTTGACAACTTGTAAGTGCTCATTTTTTGGCTGTGCAGTCTGTGGCATCCTTTAACTTCTGCAGCAGCAAACAGACTCAGTGTCCTAAATCCACCTCACATTGCTCACACAAATAGCTCCAGAATGGTAGGAGAGGTACAACAAAAAGCTTTAAATTAAGTAAAGGTATTCAGTACATCTTCCACTCCTCACCTGTGCAAGAAATCCTAGGCAGTAGAAGGGGGACTGTTACCTTTTTGGGGGTTCTCTTTGAGGCTTGTTATAAAGAAACAGTGACTGGTGGGTAACACGTTGCCAAAAACAGGCAAATCTTTATGGAGCAATCCAGAGGCTTTAGAGCCAACTAAGAGATGTTATGGTTGAATTAAACATAACTTTTCAGTTTGCTTTACTTTTTGCTCATTATTTTTAATTGCTCATTATTTTGTCTGGCAGTTACTTCAGTGGCAAAACATTCTCTCTAAAACTAGGAAAAAAGGAACGAATGGCACATGTAATATGATGATGATTCAGCAGAGACTGGTGGTGTGGGCTGTCAGCTAAATATCCTGTGAGATACTTTGTTGGCTAAACCTAAGGTTATTATGGTAGAAAGATAAATGGCACTCATGCTGTTTCTGGGAGATTTTTCTCTATCTTATTTAGATGATATGCACTTGATCACAGGTTGGTAACTGCCCATGAAACACATGCTGGCGAAACTGAGATTTATCTTTTTCTTTGAGGGGGGGAAAAAGTCACCCATTAGTTTTATAAGTATAACCAGGAAGCAGCTTTGTGCGTTTGAAAGAGATCAGCAACAGCCTCTGCACCTCAGAGACAATCTGCATGATATTTCAGGAACATAAGGCCCAGTAAAGTTGATCCCAGACTAAAGAACACAAGCCCATTTACTCCTTGAACAATAGGCAGAGAGACTGAAACACAAACCTTACCTCATTTTGAAAATTGCTTGGATGGCTGCAAATAAACAGCAGAGGCTGTAGCAGTTCTAAAATTCACAATATGCAGTCTACCCTTCTCTTTCAGACCTGAACCATCAATTCATGATGAATTATTATTAGAACTAGTTTTAGGAGCTTCTTAAATAACTGCTTATCCAAAGGTCTCCTACTTTTTCCATCCCATTCTATCCTTCTTTTGACACATTAATATCATTATTGCTTTTTTGAACTGTTGCAAAAGGAATGTTTATTGAAGATGAATTGCAGACACTTATTTACTTAAGAAATTAACCTAATTTGAAACTTTCAGTTGAACTAAATCAAAGTGGAAGCAGCATATAAAGGCAATGTCTCCCCTGGATAGATTAAAAAACAATTTTTAAAAAGACAAAACTATGGGGCTTTAGTGATAGCTCTTGCAAAGGCCTTTAACAAGGGCAGCGCTTAGCTCACAAATAATTGCTCCCTCTCAATAACCTTTTCAAAGTTTGCGGAGGGAACCCACAGGTGCAACTGTTCAAACAGACAGCTACAAACTGCGGCCACTTACAAATTAGTATGAATTATCTAGTTAGAAAATAAATCATAGAAAGACAATGGGTGAAATTTGTTGTTTGCAACTGAGGGTTCCTTTGTGACTATGTAGCTACCCAGATACTTTACCTGTACTAGGAGTGCTAAGTGCCTGGAGAAAGTGCTCTGGTGTGCACTGAGCATTCCCAAAGGTGCCTCCTGCAAAAAGCCAGCTTTACAGAGGGTTTATTTTCACAAGATATGTAGAGGCACTTTGGGCCAACCCTCTTAAAAATGCTCAGATGCTCTAGAATTTACAAAAATTTCCACACCTTGTTCCCTCTGCAACAATCCCAGCCTTTGGGATGCATTAACATTGCAGATTACTTCCATTACTTTAAAGCACCCTCCTGTGAATTAGCACACTGAGATGGGAATCAGCTTTACTGACATTTCATATGTGTTTTCCTAAAGCAGCCATAGTCACAATTCAAGTCTTCAAGTGTTTGTCAGTTTGAGAAGAAAATAAAAAGGTAAAAATAAAAATCTCTGAGTAGCTGCATGCTGGTCTCCTTTAGAAACACCCAAAGGTGTTTGAGGTGTCTTCCCCAGCAAAAAGGAGTTCCTTGGAATAAACAATCTGTGAAGGGGAAAGAACAAGTGTCTTGGGCAGAAAGAGAGCTCCATGTAGCTGAGATGAAACAAATGTGTCCTGTGAAACAGGAAGAAAAGGGGAGGGGGGCAGTGCAGAGGGCAGCAGACAACTCTGACTTGCTCGCTCTTTCCAGGCTTTGTATTTATTTCTGTCATGGATCTGAAAAGGCAGGCAGCAGACTTTGTAGAAGCGCCTTATGAAATGGGGTAAATAATGGACCCCAGATGCCCTTGTTTCCTTCATTATTCAGTCTAGGCCTTCAAAGCTGTTTTGCAGTGTGAGGTATCAGAGGGAGGTAGAGTGCTCTGTTAACAAGATTTCAATGAGCTTTGGAAGCAGGTCCAGGGAAGCTGCTGGAAATGTTTCAGACATACAGTACTTTTGTGCTTTTCTGACCCGTATGTAGTGAGAAAACACGGGACAGAGGGTGCCTTGATTTTTAAGAAAACATAATCTAAACAATAGGTAAACAACAGCAACGCTTTGTATGTATGCGATCCCATTAATTCAAGATTCACAAAGCATCTAAAATACATAACAGCATTCAGTCCAAGAGCACTGCTTCAAACTGGAGCACAGACAGCTTGGAATATATATTTAAAAAAAAAAAGCCTTAGAATATATATTTAAAAAAAAAAAAGCACAGTGAGCAACTGGGCCATAAAACCAGGGATCTGAGCTCCCCCTTTCCCTGGTCCTTCCCCTGCCGTGCGGCAACATTGCTTGCCCACTTAGCAACAAAATAAATTTCACTTTTGCCTTGAGACCCACCCTGGACATTTCTCTGTGCATATTTTTAAGATTCTTCATGATTCATCATCAAGCAAGAACCACGTGAACCCCACCGACATATCCAAACGCTTCAATTTTTGGGTAAGTTTAGCTTTGGCTGGCAGTTCAAATCCAGCCTCCATGGACCACACCCATTGCTAATAACTAAATAGCTTTCCCTCTGCTTTTTCACGTCTCCGTCCTTGATGATAATAATATTTAACAGCCAAACTGTGCTTCAAACCCCCCCAAAAAATAACACGGGATGTTCCAGGTTGCCATTCTTCCAGGCTTTGCTTCCCCCCCCGTTGACACCAGGCGCTCTATATTTACTCCCGCAGCATTACATCCTGTGCGTGGGGATGGCTCTGTGCACTCAGATGTTTCCGAGTCACTCGGGGTAGAGGGATGTGCTGTGCACAGCATCCTCCCTCTGAGTGGGTCTGACACTTCCCGGAGCGTGCAGTCTCACCTCAAAAAAACACAATGGCACCACCTAAAGGACATGTTATGTATATAGGAAGGCTTATTCCGTGCATTTCTCTCCAGCCTCTGCCCGCTCATGTATACACACATGCTCTTGACAACACTGAGCCCTGTGGTGGCAATGTACATTTTCTCAGGAATCAGGGCAGCACAAAGCTTATTCATGATTATAAAATCATGCATACAGGAAAAGACATCCAGATTTTTATAGCCCCTCTGATAAGACTGTAACAGAAAAGACAACTGTTAAAGCAGCTGCCCTTTTCTCTGAATTCAAAATGAGTGTAACAGGCATGCCTAATATAACAATTTGAGCAGTTTTAAGGAAGATTAAATATAGGAAGGGACTCCCTTGCCAATGGAATGGCAAGTTGATATTGTCCGTATAAATCTCTAAGAAAAGAAAAAACGTGTTAAAATAGAAGAAATTAAAAGAAAGAAGGGATAGGAGATCCTCTCATTCCATTGTATATAGGTAATTCAGCAGCATGGATACTACTATATGTTTTCCCATATGTTCAGCAATGGTCCTAATTTCCCAGAAGAATTGGGGAGTTTTTAAGAACAAGTTTCACTTGTTCTCCTTTCTGAGCATCAGTCATAGCTTCCATAGTCCATTCTTATAGATCATTTTTGTGAAAGGATGAAATTCTTTCACAACTGAGCACAGGCATAACATAGACCCTTCCTAACATATATGAGGGCTTAATCATTTGGAATGTACATTTTTTTCAAGACAAAACAAAAACCTCAAAGCTAACAGAGGCAATAGTCTATTAGTTGTTTCAGTTCCATGTTTTATAGTCATCTGAGTTGCTCCATTTACATCTGCAAAACTGAGAAGAAAAAAAATCTGATCCTTTAAAACAACATTTGTATATTAATATGACAGAGAGAGAATAAGTTATTCATGGCAACTAATTTTCAAATGCTTATGGCAGTGGTCATACAACACTGCTCTGTTCTGGGCTTTGGCTTTGACAAGGGAAGACTAAGACACAATCAGCTGACAAATACTAAAGTTATTTTGAGGGGTATCAACTAGTTCCAAATGTTGTTACGGGCTCTGGAGTTTTTCACTCCACAGTCTGAAGTCATTACCATACAATACATGTGCAAAAGCCTTTTAATTTCTTCAATTTGGGTACTAGTTGGCAATATTGCATAAGCAAAGCTGCTTCTTGATAGCTGGGGAGGGAGGCCAAAGACTGACTGGGCATAAAAAACAAACTACTTCCTAACCCCCAGCTCAGGATGCTGTGTATTGGCAGAACAGGGTGGGCAATGGCAGGCTGTAATTGCCTGGTTAGTTCATAAATGAGAGACTTTGGTCTCCCAAAGAGCAAAATGAGAAGGAAATATATTTCAAGGCTTGTATTTTAAACATTATTTTCAGAATAAAATTAAAACAGAACATTTCAAAATATTTAATATGCCAGTTGTCTAAGACAGATGTGCCAGCCTTAAATATACCCATTAGGGCCCAGATATTCCAAAGACATCAATTGCCCACGTGCATTTCCAAATCAGATGACTGGATTTCCTGAAGCATTAGGCCTCCAGGAGAAGTTTTGATTATTTTGGCATTTCCTTTAGGAGTTGAACTGGAAGTTGACAACAACTGCTGAGTGTTCAGCTCCTTGAAAAACCTGGCCTGGAGATTAATAGCTTTGCAGTGCTGAGCATAACAATTGCCTTTTACTCAGTGTCTCTCAATTTACAATGTTAGTTGCTTGAGTCCAGCAATAGCTTTTGGGAAGCTGACCCCGAGTTTTCCCACTTTATAGATAAAACAAACTCAAAAGTACCTGTTCTAACAATAAATCTGGACTAAAAGCCATCACAGACTCAGATTTCTGCAGTCTCCTGTATCTGTATTAAAAAGCAGCAGAAGTGTGAGTATTTTAGAAGACGGCAATAATCTGAAGGCCTCAGGCAAGACTAAAGACACACATAACTGAGGCATATATAGATGAAAGAACTGCCATTCCCTGTGTGAATTTGAAGCTTTGTGCTCATTTTCAAGAGAGACTGTATTCATTAACTCCTTCCTATTTGATTCTTCTGATCCTTCAGTACATCCCTATCCGAAGAGGAACTTAAAGGAAAAAGTCAATGAAAACCTTGTGAAGGATTCAGTGGGTGGCAAACCTACCACTCAGGTGGGAAAACACGGGGCAGTTCTGGTGTGCATCTTTTTGGAGCGCATGGAAGGGAAAGTGTCAAACCCTTCCAGACCTTTAGCCATGGACTGCCACAGCCCATAATAACAATTCCAGCTACATCCCCCAAACACAGTTTTCCTAACACTAAAGGGCAGCAAATCAACTTACAAAAACTTTTAAAGGGCACCATAAACCCATTATTTTCATTTTAACTAGAAGTGAGGCAGATAATAAAAAACTGGTTACCTCAAAACACAGGGATACCTGCCAGCCTCTGGGTGGGATGGAAATTTTTGTGCCAGTGCATTATGTACAACTTTTTGACTGAGTGGCTATAAAAGCCCATAAATTCAAATTGTCTTTTGAGGAATTTACCTCAGTGTAGGTTAAGATCCCCTTACAAGGGTCGTCACCTTTGTGATAAGTTCTTTATCTAATCGTCAACTCTGCAGCAGTTATAATGCCAAGCCCCAGTAGTTTCTCTAAAGCCAATATCCTGTTAAGTTTGTAGGACTTGGTTTGAGTAGCAATCCCAGGATTTGATTTTCAAGTTACGTCTTGGGAGTGCACGATGTGCAAAGCTGAGGCTGCGAGCACTCAGAAAAGTAGCAAGGCATAAAAAAAATTGAAATGAACTGCTCTAGTCCCTGAGATCAAATGTTCAGAGAAAAGCCTTAGAAATGTTTATTCTCTCAGATTAAATGAAATTCTAAGCAGTGTTTATTGGAGAGAAGAGATGGAGTGTGCTATGTCTTATTCTTGTTTCCTGTATCCGCCTTTCTCTTAAAAGTGCTAAGTAGCAGGGCTGCAGGGATTATGGTGCTGAGGGAATTCTTGCCACTTTCCTTCTCTCTCTCTATTTAAACACGACAACTCTTGGCAGGCCTCGGTCACATTGTTTGTGTAGCCAGGACAAGAGGGTGGAATTCTGGAACACGTTCCAGCCCACATTCCGGATTTTCCTATAAACTAGCCCCTTATTTTAAACACACGCCTCTGTGAATTACCTTTGTGTTGCTATGCCATTTGAAAATCTGTTCCAAACACTCCTTGTAAATTAAAATCTGATTCAGCTTGAGTTCCAATCAAGATATTTCTTCATGGTGAATAATCTCCTAAAAAGATGGTGTTTGAATTTGTAGGTTAAAAAAAACCCCCCAAAATTAAAAGGGAGGGGGAGTGGTTGAGGGAGGAGAAATGGCTTGGAATCAGGCAGGGAGTATGAAATCTTTCCTTCTAAATTTGCAATTTGAATAACCACATATGTTGATTGCATAACAATTTATACTACTGGACTTTGTTGCTTATCTTGTCAGAGGACCTTTTATGAGTGCACATCCACCTTTTCTGCACCATCAAGTAACAGGCAAAAACTTCAGCAGTCATTTGTGACAATTGGATGTGTTAATTTGCAGCTAAAAAAAGTACAAAATGAAGTTCAAGCTGAGGCAGTCAAAAATTCAGCCCCTGCTTTGTCTTACCCAGCTGATTGTTGCACAAAGATCAACATTGCTCAATCTGGTGTGTGTACTTTCAGCTCAATAAGTGCTTTCATTCATCATTCACAACTTGCTTCATTATGAAAGTTGAACTATATCTTTAACACAAACCACACTTCCTTTATCCTGAATGAAAGATCTGCCTGGGCACACTGGAGAACAGGCCCCTTGTTGATGCAATGTTATCACATGCACTGAGGCCAGTATCTTACATCTTAAAGCCCACAGCACAAGCTACCTATGTAGAGCAAACTTCCTATATAGAACAAACTACTCAAGCAGAACGTTTTTAATTAAACAAAGGAAGGAAAGGAGCTCTTTCTCTACCAGTGGCACCAGGCTTAACAAACCATTTTGTCACAAAAAGTGTTTCTGCCTCTTCTTTCATGAAGCTGCTGATGCGTACTAGGACCTACGCTCCCTGCAGGCATGGCCCTCCTGGATACCATCTGCATACCCTATTAGAAACTCATTAACTGGCACTGGTGCAGCATCAGCTGTACGCTTGTGTGCCTAACACTTTTTTGTTTGTCTCTGTATCACTCTGTTTCCCTTATAGTCACTGTCCTTTTGACTGTTCTTCCAGCCTTAGGTATTATTTGGAAAGGATAGTGTGTTCTGTGTTCAGATACTCCCTAATTCTCTAAGGGAAAAAAATCAGAAAAAACCCCCAAAACAACAAAACATGGATGTTACAAGACACAGCTTCACTTCCCTATTAGCTTGTAACTATCACAGGTTCAGAAAGGCACCAAAAGGGCTGTTAGACAGTAGGCAGAACAAGAGGATAGGAAGGGTGTAAGGAAAGAAATAACATAAAAAAGACAAGGAAGAACCTACTTACATTTGTCATGGCAGTCACCTTTTGCGAGGATGACGGCCGCCTTATGAAGTTAGAATAAGTTCAAGAAATGCCTGTACTATCCACATGTAGAGCATGGATTTCATCTCACTGTATTTCACAAGCCACTTCTGACAACTGAGATAAGATATGTCAACACTCTTTGCTTGTAGAGTTTTTCACTCTTTTAGCACATCAAATGCATTTTATATCTTAGCAAAATCTCTTCTTTCTACTCTTCTGCAAACACAGATACATTTTTCTGAAGGTTGGCTGGAAGTGGTATTAAACACAGGACTGTATGATGAGAGAGAAGACTGACTGGAGAGTCACACTTTGGGGGTCAGCTCTCCGAAGGAGCCTGTTCTGGTTCATGAACCCCCAAAATGCAAGAAGCATTGAAGCATCCACTGCTTTCCAAGCTGCTTATTTACTGTCCATCCAAAGGACCCTCCTGCACAGTGTCACAGCGTGAGTGCCAAGTGATAGCCTGAGAAAACAAGTCACACGTGTACTGCCATGCTGGAAAATGCCCATGAGCTCCTCTTATCTTCCCTCCTCCTTTCCTCTGCTGCTGAGAAACCATTAACACACTCAGAGCTCTTAGAGGGAGCACAACAGCACAGGAGTGCAGGGATTGCAGGTGACCTCCTGAACTCTCCCAGCTGACGATCAGCAGGCACCAGAGCAAACCTACCTTGTTAGCCAAGAGCAGCTTCACAGCCACCGGCTGACCCAGCCTTTGAATATCCCACCACCCCCTCGGATTGTCCAGAGGAGACTTTTCCTCCTCCACCTGGATTGGCTAAATCCAGTATCAGCAAGGTAGTGGAAGCAAAGGCAGCCCTGGGACCTGCACATGCACCAAGCACAGAATGAGAATAAACAGTTTCTGAAAACGAAAGAATAATCAGGAACATAAATTTAGGAAAGCAGAAAACACCCTGTAAATGAAAGAAAGCAAAGGTAAGAGAAACTGATATGGAAAATTTGGAACCACTTCTAACTGTAGCAACCTACAAAAGAAAACCTATAATCAAACGTGGATGTTCACAAGACAAAGTCAGTATTAATTATCCAGTTTTTACAACTGAGACAAGGAATGTCTTCGTAAAATTTTACAAACATGTACAAATCTTAGACATTTGAGCACCTCCTTAGAGGGGTCTTGGATAACATTAAGCTGTAATTAAGCCCTTAATTTCTAACTATCTTTCTTACAAAGTCTGAAGTTTTCCCTGAATCTGGATTTTTCTTTAATTCTTCAGTATCAAAAAAACCCCAAGTATCTCCTGTGTAAAGGGTGACTGATTTCTGATTTACTACAATTCTGATACACTTCTATTAAAAAACTTTCAGCATTTTCAGAAATTAAAAAGACCTTAAACACCAGAAATATCGTATGTTGGCTGCAGAAGGTTGACAGGTCTTAATGCTACAATTGTTGGTTTTTTTGTGTCACTGTAGTTTAAGTTCAGCAGCAAAGGCACATTTCTATTAGTAAATTCCATACAAACAGGAAACGTACAAAGTACACAGAAGCGAAGAATATTCCACGCTTGGCATACAGGTATTCTAGTTTTCCCAGTAAGAGTAGAAGTATAAAATTGGCAGTTGCCATAAACAAGCATCCATCAAATAGGAATCTGTTTGTGTTGAGAGGGTAAGAATTTGTATTTAAATTTTCTGAATGTGCATTCGTATTTCATCATGCATTTGGCATCAGTCTATAATTACACTAATTTCTATAATCAAATGGCAAGAACTATCATGTTTAAAAGAATAGCAAAAGCTGTGAAAGATTCCTGATAGCAGAGTTGATTAAAAGTGAATTTAAGTCCTACATAAAGCCCCCTGCTAAGATTAATTTCAGATATATGCCCAAAGGTTACAGGCAATTTATACCCTATTTAAGTCATATTCCACAGCACATTTACAACCAGTCTTTTGCAGTGCTGATTTGAAATTAAACCAGACACCCAAGGACTTTTCATTTCAACTTAAAGAGCTAATGCTTTGGAAAAATGGTGGAATAACCATCACTAGAAGATTTTAGAAGCAAGAGAGATAACATTTGCCAGGAATGATGGATATGTAATTGATGTCACCTTGGGGCAGAGGGATGAATTAGAAGATCTTTTGAGGTTTCTTCCAATCCTATTTTTCTTGAGCTCCCAGGTGTGGAAATGGGAAAACAAAGAATCACAGAAACATCTGAACAACTAAAGGAAAAGTAATTGTATAACTGAGACCAAATTGTTAACTGATTACAGCTTCCATGTTACATTTGGATTAGAGTTAGTAATAGATAATGATACGGATTAATTGAATTGAGACAAGTGAAAGATAAAAACACAAGGGAAACCAGAATTCAGAAAGCTCTTGGGGAATGGAAGGCAAATGTTAAGAGTAAGAAATTTAACCACCTATCTTGCTTATGCTGAGATTACTGCACTGAGCTCCCAGCAGAAAGAGTCTTAAAACAAAAAGTTTCTCATCCTTATAATCAAGATCTTGCAGTTGTTTGATGCCATTTTGAGAAGGCCATAAGAGCCAACTGAAAATATTCATTAACAAGACCAATTCAGAAATGCAGAATGCAGTGCTACTGTAGAGCAGTGGGGATATAAAGATATTTTTTCCGTTTGTTCCATACTATACTTAGAGTTTGTGTCAAGGGGATGCAGAAGCTCAAGGGAATGTCCTTTAAGAATGAGAGCAGAAGTTTAGAAGACAGATTCCTTTCCTGGCTTGGCCACCAGTTCCTTTGGGACAAAGCATTAAGCGTTGTAAAACATTAGCATTTTGAGCACTTGTACTCTTTAAGAAGTATGACTGACCAGAAAGAGAAGAGTAAAGAATAAACTATATGATCACCAATAGTTGTAGATTTGACATAATATAATTTCAGAAAAAAAAGTTTTTTGCAATCTCTGAGACTATAGGAAATATGGGAAATAAAGGAGTGTGCAACAAAGTTTATGAAGGCAAGATGACTATGCAGACTCTTATACATGTGGAGCTACAATAATACTTAAAGGCTCAAAAGTGACTTCAGGCTTTCCTGTTTAAAGGCAAAGAGATCAGCTTCACAGAATCATTAGAATAGTCAAGACTGGTGTACATAGATTTCCCAGTCCTCCTCTTAATCTGCCCCAAAGGCTGCACTGAAAGCAATGAGCAGGATGGTGGCAGGGACTCTGAACCATCCAAAGATCATGCACCAAGAGCATCCTCTTATGCTTTAGGAGAACTTGCACAGGTGCTGTAACACAAAGTAAAGAATCAGGGAATTAACCTCTACACAGAGCACATTTGTGTTTTATCTGTGCACTCTTTGACTGTTCTTCACCATTATTTAGTCTATTTCTATTGATAAGAAAATATAAACAGAAGTAAAATAATTTGCATGCATTTTGCTTATGATATCTCCATTATGATGCCAAAGTCAGAGTTAAAAATAAAGGGGAAAAATCCATATGAGGTGGTGTTAGTCAGGAAATACAGGAAGACCAAGAACAAAGCATCCTTGCCTTTCCTATCTTCATTTGTTTTAGCCTATCCCTGTTTGTACTCTGTTTGTATAGGGAACAGGCACTGAGTATTTGGAAGCAGAGTATCTAGGCTATGGAAATGTCAAAATCTGATCAAACAAGTGAAACGGGCAATGTTGCCACAGCTTCTCTCTCCACCTGCCTAATGCCCAACAGGAAAAAGAGGAGGCAGAGAAGACACTGCATTAATGCATATGTTACTGTAGCAATCAAATGTTGTGGCTGAAGTTACCCAGCAAACAAGTCTAAACTGCAAACTGGTCAAGTAAGAGGGGCTAATAAACCTTTTCTGCTGGTTATAAGGTGGAGACAAGTAGTTATTGGGTAGGTGCTCTGCACAGCTGTAAAGTGTGAGGGACTTGGGAGGCATTGTGACTTAGGCACTAACAGATTGAATGTGACTGCATCGTAGTGAATAACTTGTTTGTCGTTTATGTGAATAAAATGTGGAAGTAGATCGATGCTTTTCTCCATAGTATGGGTTCTCTACTAAGCACAGTAAATCTCCGTCTCACTACAATGGTGTGAGATCATTCATGCCATTAGTTTCAATGACACTGACTCTATACTGCATGCAGTTTGCTGTTCTCTTTCCTCCATATAACAAAGCCTGAGAGTGCCAGCTGCCTCTTGAGCCTTAAAAAGAAAGAAAAGGAGAGAGAGACTTTTATTTACCATGATTTTGATTGGTTAATTTCCCTCTATTATTTTGTTGCTTCCTCCCATATGAAAAAATGCATTGTCTTTCAAACTAACACACACGAGAAAGGCTGCTCAGTTCATGTGCAAAACATAAATTTCCAGCTAGCAATGACACTTTGAACACAGAGGATAACACCACCATCAGCCTCAGTTTTTATTCCAAATATCACAGATTTCTCTTCCCTTTTGCAGCTGGGGCTATAATCACAGTCATCTGCTGAGCTTTAATTGAACCGTACGTGCACACAGCAATCGGGTTTTATGGGTGTAGTATTATAATTACTGTAGTACATGGTTGGCAGGTGAATGAAAGCCATGGTTCCGCCATCTACAGATAGGCCCAAGTTATAAAGATAACCATACAACAGAGGAATTTGCAAACCACTTTAATGGCCTTCTGGCTTTGGTGCTGCATAATTTAATCTAGCCGTGCTGTTGGCACTCCTATGGAAAGGACGGGATCGACACACTTGCCATGGACCCTCTTCCCCTGCCCTCCCTACCCTGGCATTGCAGCTTCAGCACTATGATGTAGCTGCATGCCTGCAACTTTGCAATTGAGGTGCCAAGTTCAGATGCATTTTGTCAAGAAGTCAGAGTCGGGATGACAGTAAAAGCTAGGAGTAAGAAGATTATGGTGCACACATTTAACTACATCTCAGTGAGTACAGCAGCACAGATCTGGTCCTTAAAGATAGACTGAAAATGTTCAAACAGAAGACATCCAAATTCCAAAGGCAAATTCAAATGTATTGGCCTACACACTTCCATCTCAGATGACTCATTAATCCACACACTTGCGTTTCAGATGCTTTCAGAAAGTGTTTGAGACCCTGATCAATAACAAGAACAGAAAGTTGTCTGTTACTTGCTTGCATTATTTAGAAAAATAGAAGGAGGTGAGAAAAAAATGTACAGAAAGCCCAGAAGGTTTTACTTTGAGAAAACAACCTGCTGTGTCCCCACATCAGGACTGGTTGGTGAAACTTGGACAAGTTATTACATCTCTCCATACCTTAGATTACTCAGCTGTAAAATAAACTGAAGAGGATACAGCTGTGTGAGCTGCAGAGATGAAGTGGTTAATGTGCAGAAAACACAGTTTATAAGAGGTATGCAATGCATTTATACTGTTTCTGATCTCTTATAAGGTCTTCAGCAACACTGAGGAATTAACATGGGGACCTGGCACTGGTCTGACTACCCAAAGTGCTTGGGCATAAGCATAACAACAATCCATCTGTTTCATCACCAGCAAAACAAAGCCAGCATTACATAAGAATACAGTAATATATAGGCTTATTAGGGAACTCTTTCCAGAGGTCATTATATGCAACGTTACAGTGCTATATAAATGCATATTAATAACAGCACACACTTAAGCAGTTTGGCACATGTTAGCTTCAAATATGTGTATATTTTTCCAATAAATGGTCATGGCAGCTTTCTCAAAATTGTTATAGCCTTTTCAGTTTGAAAAAATTAAAAGTCAGCTTTTAAAAAAGTGCACTCTAGATACACATTTGCCTGGTATACTGGAACAGCATCTCCTGGGTAAATAATTCATGGGTTTTGACATTAGTACATGCTCCCAAGTATGTATTTACCTGATGGACCATAAAAGTCCTGAAGGAGACTGTCTAGTCTACTGGGTAATATCTGATGGATTTTTTTACAATTAGTATGTGTGCCACTAAGCATCCTAAATCATATAAATAGTGTACCTTCAAAAAAGCCAAAATAAAAATTCAGACAATCCAAAATACACAATACTTCAGACCACAACGCGTGGGCAAGCTGAATAGTTTAGGGGTTTGTAAAATAGAAGCAAGGACAGATAGATATTTTATACTCTGTAATGCAAGCCAGAATTTTGAAAAAAAATGAGCTGAATTCCATATTGATGCCAGAGACCCAGCTACCAAAAATATTTCACAGGGTTTTGCAATAACCTCATGTAGCCACTCACTTAATCCATTGGAAAGAGCAAAACTCCAAAGCAGTTTCAGAGTTCTTCACCGCTGTGGTCTCCTGTTCCTGTACAGCTTTGGTCCTGAGTCACGTGGGCTGGCCACGGTCATGGCTCACACCACACACCAAGGAGAAGGGGATTTCACCTCGGTGGACACCAACAGAGTACGGCTTGCTGTGTGTCTAAATCTGCTCAGACAAGGATGCATTGCACCTTTGCTGAGTAACCCAGAGGGGCAGGGAAGGAAGAGGCCACTGTGAGACACTCATGCTTCCCTCTCTGTAGGAAGGAGTTTAAAGGGAAGGGGGCAACCATTATCATTCTTTACAGTGCTTACATTTACTATGGGAAGTTTGCAGTTAAACAAAGAAATAGACAACTAAAACAAAACACACCCCAAAACCTTAAAACGATGTAACATCTCCCTTTAATTATTGGCTTGTATCTTTGTGCTTTGCATGCTATTGTGCAGTCACCTTAAAAAAAATTGTCAGCTAATTAGAATCTGTGGGGTTTGCCCTTTTTATAATAAAATATAATCACTGAAGAACATCTTTGGTGTTAAGGGATTTGTATATGGGATGCATGCCCTTCCAGGTTTCAGGCAGCTGTTTGTACATACACCCCCATGACTTTCAGAGGAAAAGATCATCGTCACCACTGCCATTAGTATCTCAAATGGTATTTCAAGTGTATTACTAGTACTTGCATATAACTACTGCTATTTATGAAATTCTTTACCATACACCCATCTGTGGTCTATGCTTCATTTAAGTTCCACTTAACTCCCAACTGAGAACCCAGAGCAGGCTTTATGCTTTCTTTAAGATCTGTTTGAGGTGTGAACTTTATCCAAGGAATACAATTCCACAGTTTCAAACTTTTTTGCCATATCCCTAGTAACCAGAAAGCTAAATAGGATTCATTGTATATATAACAAAATAAACAATCAGTGAATGGGAAAGATGTTAACAGTGACAGGCTTTTCCTAACTTGCTTTTATTAGGTAATGAGGCCACTTTGCTACTTTTACTCAAAGCCCCACTATGGCTTTGGAACACTTCATTTGGATCCAGCTGCAGACAAGGAGCCACGAGAGCTGTTTCACTGCGCTACTACACGGCTCTCCTCCCCAGGCCTCTGGACTGCAGAGGCAGAGCAGTGGCTGACACTCTGCCTGAAAAGCCAGCCAACAACCCTAATGCTGCAGTTCATGCTCCAGAACGTGTCTTTGTATGAGTGTACAGGCCTAATCTTAGTAAACTAACACTCAATTAGTAAAATTTCTATACAAGTCTCTAATAGGCATCATCTTGAATTTCACCACCATATATTTGTGCCAGACATGAGTTTTAACCTCTTGCATTTTCCATGAAGAACTACTGGCTCCTTGAGTTGCTAGAACTGCTGAGAGTCAAGACCTAGCACATATTACCACACTTTACAAAGAAACTTGTTAATTTGAGGGGGAAAACGTGTATATATAAAAGCCCCTTCAGAACAAACCTTTCAAAATACTGAATTTTTGTTAGTAGTATGAATATCTCCAAATTTACACTGGAGAACAAAATAAGCATCTATGCTTCCTTTAAAATAAACAGTCAGTCTCATAAGTTATGTGCAATTTATCAGCAAGGAGTGTAACTGGTGAGCTACTGGTGCTTTGTTACCTTGCAAGACAAATTTTCCCTGCCAAAAGCCAACGGCAGCCACACGGCTTTCTGCCCTGCCTTTCTTAGCTGTTACTGACTTTTGGTCTTCCAGACTGGAAATTCCTGAAGTAGGAGGGATGTTGTTCAGAGTATTCAGGATCTACCCACAAGCATCAATACAATATTTGGATTCATCATGGTGATACTGAGAATTGAGAGCAAATGATTATTAAAAAAAAAACAACTATAAATTTAGGAACACTTGTAGAGTGCTACTTCTATAGCATACATTAGCTATACTCTGAAATTACTGCCATCCATGCACACTTATTTACTCTCAACTAGCACATTACCACTGTTGCTCCTTCTGGATGTAAAACTGCCTGATTTATGTTTCATTTGAACATCATTCTCCCCTCCCTAGTTTTGGTTGGGTTTGATTTTTTTGGTTTTGTTTTTTTCAAACAGGTGAAAATGAAACTTCTTCAATATTCATATTTGGAGCATTTCCTCACAAATAAATAACACAATTAGTCACATTTTTAAAATCTAGCATTGAAGCATTGAAGTTTTTTTTTTTAATTAAGCCGGGGGTGAGGGTTGTTGGGTGAAAAAAAAAATGGGGCAGTAGAAAAAAATTTCTTAAGGATTTTTTCAGTATACTCATGAAAAATATAATCAAAAATAAAAAGCATGAAAACTAGATATATAACTGCAGTAAAATATTGGCTATGTCTATCTCATTTCTCAGGGTGCCTGAAAGAACAGCATGAATGAACTTCAGCTACTGTAACACAGACTAGAAAAATGAATTTGAATATAAGGCTCCTTTGTGACTGGAAACTATTACCTCTAGTTTCATTTAAACAGGTCCCTAAAGGGGAGCAGGAGGCCTTTCCGTAGGCACGGGCTGCATTGGACAAAGTCTGACTGGGCTGGCCATTAGTGCAGCCTGACACACATGACAAAGCACTTCCTCCTGGATACTGGGGAGAAGGGACATTCCCCAGTTCGCCTTTGGCTGTGCTGGGCTCATAGAGTTGGAACTGATTTTGCTGAACACCCCTCCTCTCTCTGACAGGCATTTGCAAGGTTTTCATGCTGCTTCAAAAAAAAAAAAAACCCAAAAAACACAAACAGCTAAAATAAACAGGACTGAGCTCCTGGCCATGTGCAAGTGTAAATTCATGAGCCTTCTGCTGCATCCCTGTAATAGCCAGACAGGTAGCAGGGAAATTATAAATCACAGCAGTTTTAGTCTCAGGGGTGTACTAGTGAGGCGGAAAGGAGGACAAAAGCTAATGCCTCAGTTTAGAGTTTCTGGAGATTTCATTAACACAATACTTACTAAAATCAAACAGCAATTCTTTGGACAATTAGTACATTTTTAGGATTTCTTGGATCAGTGTTAGATTTGGTTGGGTTTAGGTTAGGGTATTTATCTATTTTCCTGCTTGACTGTTTCAAAAATTCAAATCCACAAGTGCTAAGTGATAATCCTCTGAAGTTAAGAGCACATAACTTATTTGTCAATGAAAACTGTGTCACTTTCTCCACCTCCACATGATCATAACTACTCTGAGCAGTTTGAAGCCATACAATTTCCACCGTGACAAAGACATTTTCATAGGTTACGCTCTGAAGCTGAGATAGCAGCACAAGTCTTTCTGCCATCAAGCAAAGCTACCAGCTGGTGCACTGCAATTTAATCCTGCAAGCAGTTTGCTTGAGACAGTGCTGGTAAAATGTTCCACAACATCATTACAGGTTTTCAGTCATGCTTTCTTAATAAAGTACTTTGGCATTGTTCACTCCGAATTCGGAACTTACTGCCATCAGCTCAAATTTGTAGCACATTATTACTGGTTCCTTAACTACTTATCACTTAGGTATTTTTTTCATCATCTCAAATTCTCCATCTTAGTCAAGGAACTGCTGCACGAAAGACCATCTATGGTTGCTACGCAGGACAGGGAGTAAGGGAGTGTTTCCAGTTTGTGCCAGGGATTTCCTCTGACATCTCCAACAACTGACAAAACTTCCGTCCTACAGAACCCTCTGTGAGAATTCGCTAACATTTGGAAAAATCTTTTGTCCTAAATAGGAAGCTGCTATAAAACAGTTGACATTTGAAAGTTCATTATATGATTTTTTTAATGCTAGGGTCCATGTGATGCATTTCTCACACCAAAAGAGATCATTGCAAAGTCTCAGATTGTTTTAGTGCCAACTCCTAGATAATTCAAATTATTACCTACACTAAATGATTAATTCAGACTGAGCTACAAAGGGAAGAATGAAACAGATAAATCTGGGATTTAACTTAATATTATAAAGAAGTTAAATTCACCAATATACATGGGATGTTCATGCAGAGAAAAGGTAAAGACCATTAAAGAACGCTCCAGGCTAGCATCTGAAATAGGCTGGCTATTTCTAAGGGGTTTTTTATTGTTTTGTTGTTTGGGGTTTTTTTAACATAAAAATTATCCCAACAATTCCCCTTATCAAGACTAAAAGTAAGTTGAAAAGCATAGGAGTTCATGGAGATATCTAGTAGCAAGATGGTCAAATATCACCCTTTTATGTGGGAAGGGTATTATTCATTGTGGTGAGTACTTTTAATAACAAAATAATTACTGATCATCTGATATTAAGAAAAGATTCTCACCACTTACCTAGTGCTCTGCTCTTTACATATCTTTGTGCCACCACAAGATTTAACAGAGATAAGGTGGGAAAATGAAAAAGCAGCAAATTTTTTCACGTGTGATTTCCCCTCACCATCCTTCCTGGCTCTCATTAATAGCCTCCATTATTTATCTTAATCTACTACATGCACTCATCTGAAATACAGGTATGAAAGAAAGCAGCAATTTACTTGTAACTCAACCAGCTGCCTGCAGCAAAATCACATAACTACATTTCAGGGAACAATCTGGTCTTATAGGGGGGCAGAGGGAGAGAGAGAGGGGGAGATCAGGAGAGAGCAAGGGAGAAATTTTGTGCTAAGGGAACACCCTCTCCCCTCCTTGTGGTCTCAAATTGTTCTTGCTGTCTGAAGGCATAAATTTGAATCTCATGCAGCTCTTCATTTTAGGCTAAGTCTGCCCTCAAAGACATGTAAATTTAGTGGAGTTACTAATAGAATACAATTATATAGCAGAATGGGTCCTGCAAGGCACATTTGTAAGTTCATAAATAAGAGCAGGGAAGATGTTTGCAAGACACATTTCCTAAAGAGCAACAAATAAGTACGTCTGGTATAGTTTGCAAGAGCAATTGCCAGGTATTATGTGTCATTAAGAAATAATTTTTTTACCTTAAGATTTGCATGGACAATAGAACCTTTAATCTCCAAACTGCTGCTGAGATCTTGGTAGCTGGCACAGATATTCACTGAATTATGTAAAGCAAGTTTGAAGGTTTATTCCAGTTCCCATTGGCAAACACCCACATTAACAGTGAAAGTGGCTTTTGGTAGCAAACTGAGCAAAGACAGCCAAGGTGGTAAAGACATCACTCTACTCACAGCATTCTGAATGACATCTGCGACTGCAAAAAAAATAATACTAGCAAGAAGAGGGGTGTTCATGTCATCATTTTCAGTTACAAAACATTTATTTAATTAGTACCATATACCAGGACTACATTAGCCCATGTTAATTATCTATTTACTTTCCATTTTACTTGATTGTTTTGTGCCTACAGGTCTAAAAAAGGAGGCAAAATCCCAGTTCTAGGGAATTTGCACATCCAGCAGAGCTAGCAAAGGGAAGGCTGAGAAAGCAGTGCAATGTTTGATAGATGACAGGTTAGTGCCACGAGTTTAGACTTTTGTTTTAGCTGCAGGTAAACACCAAGTCTGCAATGGCACTCGTGCTTTTCCTAAGCAACCTGGCCAAGTGCATGAATGTGAGTCATTAGCAGAGGAAACTGGAGTAGGAAACAGAGATGGACAAGGTTATTTTGGGTAAACAGTAAGAAGAATTGACTGAATAACTCACTAAATGGTACTGAATTCATTCCCCAACCTTGGCCATAACACAGGCTAGAATTCTACCGGTACAGTCATGAAACAGACAGCAGATATGAGGAAAGAAACAACATTCCCTGTTAAACAACCCCTGATGAGCCTACACATTAAATATTGCATTTTCCCTAGCTTATAAAGCATATAATGGAAAAAAAAAGGTAACAGTCATGATCAAGGGTAAGGACCAGCTTCTATACAACAAATAGCAATAGTCCAGGACTCCGCAGCCTGGCAAATGGGTCATTATGAGGGACATGTGGTTAAGATCGCTAAAATCATGACCAGCACACAGAAGATAAACAGCAAATAATTGCTCCCTGTAGCTACCAATACAAGAACTAAGAACAAGAAATGAAACTTGCAGGTGACACACTTAAGATGAATAAAAGGAGGTATTTCTTCATTTAGTGTGTTTAACATGGGGAATTCCTTACCACAGGACAGAACTGAAGCTAAGGCTTTGTCCAAAAAATAATAAAAAAAGGAAACTTTTGAGAAATAAAATTTCTAATATTGCTTGTTTTTCTGCTCAGGAGAGCATTCTGAAATATTATCACCATTACACTTACTATGTTCTTTTCTCTTCCACTGTCAGACTCCGTGCACTCAGGTGAACCTCCTCTCCAACTCTGCACACCACTTCTATACATGTCTCAGTACTCTGAAATTTAGACATTAGAATTTCAACACTTGAAATACATGCTGGAGCATTTGAGTAGATGAAAACCAAAGCTTGAAGCTTCATTGACTCCTGTAAGTTTCAACTACTGCATCAAGGTTTTTATGGGAGGTGCCTTAACTAAAGACATAGTTGGAGTTTTACAGCATATTGATACAATGAGACTTAATGAAATGTTGGTATTTTGGTACAGCTGATGACCCAATAAATAAAATCAGTTCCATTCAAAGAAAATTTTGCATTTATTATTTTCTTCTGGTAAAACAAAGACTAAAATGTTTGTGCTTCAAATGTCACATTCCACAAAAGATATTATTTTCAGTCCATTGTAAAAAAACCAGAAAATTAAAGGTTTGACTGGCAGAGCTGCTAAACAGAGCACATTCATCAATTCTGTTATGAAAATGCTCACTCAGGTCTTTCCTTTTTCTCCTCTAGCCCATCAGATCCTAAACTTAGGGGACCTGTGTCCCAGCCAAATGTCTTCCCTTGCCATGTTTTCCCATTGCAGCCCTACCAGCAGCTACCGTGGGAGGTGTTCTACATCTGTCTTGTAGCAAACCCCAACCAAATATTCACTGGGGGTACTTTTAACCTTCAGAACAATAATGACTCTAGCTGGGACACAAGTTTATGAACTGCTGCTCCACAGCTCTCTGGAAGAGAGGATAGTGGACAGTAAGAAGGAAAAAAATTCCAGTTTGTCATGTTGACATTGATTTACTTCAAATATTTACGTCATGGGACAAAAACTCAAATTTGCAACTCCTTAAACTGCATCATTATAAAAAGACATGTATTCCTTCTTAAAAATCCACACTGTTTCCTTGATAACTTATTTACAATGAAATGGGCTCACATGGAAGAATCAAAACCCTCAAATACCATTGATTGGTGGTCAACTTGCACTGCTGAAAAATCAAACTCATTTCCTCCTCCCTGCTTGATTCCAGTGTATTGAACCATGGCCTCCCATTTGCCATTTCCTAAACACTAACCGCTGGTATTTGATTTAATTTATAAATGATTTTTTTTGTTAGGCAAATAGATCACTGAATCTCTTCTACTATCTAAGAGATAAAAACTGTTGACCCAAGCTCTGTGCAGCCTAATACAATGAACCTCAGTGTTAATGAGACAAGGAAACTCAATGCATGTTCTGGATTACTGCAATTCCAGTTCAGCAGCTTCACGTAACTTCTCAGACTCAAACAGCCTAATTCATTATGTAGCTCCATTCATAAAACTTTACTGTACTTCCTAAGGTCGATAACATGGGGCCTGATGTTAAGATACTGATTTAAAGGAATCTGGTTAGATCAGAGTAGCTTTTACACTCAACAGAACAGAAATGCAAGACCCAAAGAAGTCCTTTCAGGCCCTTCTGTCCCTGCCCCACCTCTGGATAAATACAATCCTGTGAGGACAGTTAGTTTAATAGGAAGCAGGAGAAAAAATTGCTATTGCTCCACCTCCCAGACTACTGCATTACAATGTGGTTCTCCGTATCTGGAGAGTTTCACAGATATATTGTGTATTTATTTAAGTCATGATTAAAACAAAGCTTTCTATAAAACTAGAACAGTGGGTGAGAGGGGGCAGACTGTTCTCTTTTCCTCAGAGTAAGGATAACTTAATACCTTTAATCCATGCTTAAAATGGACCCTCACAAAAGTTTATTGCAAGGCTCCATTTTCTAGTCATCTCTTTTTGGGCACAGGCTCTGATAGGCAAGATCAATATATTGCAAGAAAATTTCAGAGCATGGGTTTTAAAGGTAAAGAGCCATAAATCCTTTGGTCTCATGGAAACACACACAAGCTGCGGAAAGAGCAGTGACAAAAATAGTTAAGGAAATGAACAAAATCATTTCACATTCTTGAAAAGGTGACATCACATGTCACTATAGGGGAGCAACCTTTCCCCAATAGTCCCGTTGGGGTCCACCTGGAAGCAGATCCCAGTCCTGGCTTATGGGGAGCCTGTCACAGCACTACAGGCTGCAAGACTGTGAGGAGTTTAAATAGACTAGATTTTACACTAAGCTATTCTTCCTGCAGGCTATGTACCGACCTTTATCTGAGTTCCCACCACACCTTTGCCTGGGAATGGTTAGCTTCCCCTCAGGGTCATTTGATATGGAGCCCCTGCTTTATATATACAAACACCCACACCTTCATTATACTCCTGCTTTATTTCCCTGCGAGGCTTGCAGTTCATGCTGTCCTGGCAATAAGGACAAGGCAGAAGGTGCTTTGGTGTGACTGCAGAATTCAGAGCGGGAGCTGTGCAAACCCCAGTCACCAGCAGAGGTGCTGGGAAGTCACCCAGCTCTCTGGCAGCACTGCAACTCTTCCCTGCCCACAAACCTTCTCTGGGGCTGTACATGCCTTGTCAAACAGAGGCACCACCATCACCTGGCTGGGGAGATCCTTACCCGGCTGCAGGGATTAGCTGCCCCCAACTAACCCTGTCCTGCTCTTTCCAAGCCTGTTAGCCAAAGTGCTATAAAGTCATTCACTCAACATACAATCCAAAGCTTTCAAGGCAGTGATGGATGCAGTGGTCATGCACTCCCAGGAGATCAGCAGGTATTAGATTTCCTTCTGAGCTAAACCAGGTCAGATTAGCCCAAGTCAAGAACTCTGCTTTCAGTAATGAAACTTTTCCCTTCAAGCTTCAAAGTGCTGTTTGTTTTAAACACAAAGTGGAATGATACGTGGCAAGATAGTCCATGAAACACATATTCAGTGACAACAAGACAAATAAAACAGAAATTGGGGGATGCTGTACTTCAGCCACCTCCAGCAACACAAATAGAGAAGATATGAATTGTGATCACCCAGGAACAAATTCATTTCCTGAGAATTTGGGCAGTTCTACTCAGAGAGAGGTGTTGGGCTTTTTTTGTTTTGGTTTTCATGGGGGTTTTTTTGGTTTTGTTTGGTTTTAGTGCATGGAAGAAAAAAAGGTAGCTCACCAGCAAGCAGAGGTGTCCCATGCAGTCTGCCCAAGTTCAGTGCTGGGTTATAGCAATAGAAGGAAAGGTCACCACATGCATGACAGTTATGCAGAGCTTCAAGACTTTAAATAGCAGAGAGTTTATGTAACTGGTGCCCAAGTGCTTCCTCATGACAGCCTCTCACATGGTGAGGAAATGTTACCTGTTACATTCAAGGGTCTCTTTTATTCACATTGCCATTATAGTGACAGGCAAGGTATAAGGTGTATTATTTGATGGATTTTTTTAAATGTTTTATAACAGGAGATGCAATCACCACATTTATTTTCATGCTATGGCTTATACTAGAGCAGTAATATAATTCTGAGAAATTTTCATTCTATCAAACAACACAGCAATTGGAAGTTTCTGTTGATTTTTCACTGTACCATTTAGAAGACAATATGGCTGGATTTTACAAGATTGATATTTACCAAAAAGATCAGCTGATAGCACTAATTAATTGATTTTATATAACTATATAATGATTTGTTATGTTTTACAGGGAATTCTGCTTTGCATCACTTAATCAAGTGCTCTCACCACAAATCTAGCATAATAGATGCCTAATATATATATATATATCCCATGTTCAGATGAGAAGTGCATCTCTCCATGGTTTAAGTGCTCAGAAATTATCTTCACAAGCTGCATTCAGAATTTTCTTTAGTACATACTTTATCACTATAATAACATAAGATTAAACAATTGAGAAATTCACCATAGAACCAAAACAAACTAGAGAGTTTACATATCCACTTGAACTGAAATGATATGTTTCACAAAGTAGATTAATCCTTCAGTAACCGCTAATGATGTTTTGTTGCTATAGAAATGAATAACCAGGTGGGCCTTACACTCACTAGCAGGTTCAGTCAGTAACTCTCTTCTCCACTCACACATTTCACACATTTTCTCTTTTCTCTATTTGCACACCCACTCTCCAGTAAAATCATGGATGCACACCTGATGTCTGTGCTCACCCAGAAGATGGGGGCTCTGTCACACACAGAATGTGCAAACATTGCTATCCCAGCTCAAACTGCACTATGCATTTTATAGTCTTTGCAGAGACTATTCCATCCACACCACTAAAGACATCACATGAGGAGGACTGACTACACTAAACTCTTTGCCAAAACTGATATCCCCATTTCAGATGCACCAAAATATAAGAGGCAGCCAGAGGTTGCCCATGTGCAGCATAATCCTCAGGCTGCCTAAATTAACACTGCTGACTTTGTGTCAAACATTGGATTGTGCCAGGGGCCTGTAAGAACTGGGACCGTAAATGACCCACCACTAGATCTAGAGCACTTCCAGGTCCTCCTGGGGAAGCCACTGATTTCAGCACCAGATCTCATTTTAGGCTAGGGATACAGCCAATGTATATTGGAATCAGTGCAGCTGTGTATTAAATCTATAATCCAAAAGTAATGGAATTGTTATAATGAGACCGATACTCAGAAAAATTATTTCTGAAGCACCAAAAGCACTGTGGGCAAGACAGCTAAAGAAGACTTTCGTGATGAAAAACAATGTTAAGTTCTTCATGAACATCTTCAGGTCTCCAATGAATTCCCAACCTTAAGAAATTACCTACTGTGGAAATACACATCCATTTTACCAGATGTAAAAGAGATATGAGCAAATTCAAGCATAAAGGTGTACCAGTTCAGTCAGTTTATCACTGTATTTCCGGATGTTCACTTTTTCTTGAGAGTGGTTGAGGCAATCACTCAGAACTGGCTGAGATAAATTATTTTATCTCGTTTGAAAGCTGCTGCAATGTGGGGCAGGAGGGCTAGGAAGGAGAGAGAGCAGAGGACATTGACAGTTTATTGATTTCATGGGTCACCAAGAAATCAAAGCTCAGTCCATGGCAGTATGCACAGGAAAAACCTCTGCCTTCATACAGAAGAAAGTAATTGGTAATTACTGACCAGAAAAAAAACAAGTTTGGCGAACTCAAGAACTGTCTTTACAGTATTCTTTGCATACCTTACATTTGTTGAATGGTTTCCAAAGCTAAAGCTTTCCCATGGGAAGGCAAAGAAACAATGGCAATTTCTTCTGAATGAAGCTCTCCTAAAGCCAAAGAGTAAACATACAGTATGTGACCTGAAAGTTTGCTTTTAACTGTACAAGTGGCTAATTACATAACTAATCAAAATACCTTCAAAAGCAATTCCTGAGGGAAGACTGGGAGGAGGGAGAGGGGGAGAGAAAGGGGGGGAAGAAAAGAAAAAGAAAGAGAAAAAGGAAAAAGTGAAAGGGAAAGAAAAAAGGCAACACAGCAAAGAGAGATGGTGATTGATAAACAGTTATACTGTATGAACTTGTGTGTGCACATTACACTCAAATTTAATGATGTTTAAGGATTTATTGCTCTTCTGCACAGGACTGTGTAACTCACAGGAGATCTGTGTTCTACCTGAGATGCTGGTGCAGGTTAAAGGGATGGATCTGTACTTGACACAGCTCCTGTTCCAAAAGGGAACATGAGTTGATGATGTGGCAGCCATGGAATGCAATTACTGCATGTCCTACACATACTTCAACATCAAACAGTGAGAGTTTGAGTTTCAAGATTGATTTGGAAAGGTGAACGTGTTTGCAGAATTTAAATTCTCTAAAAAATTAAACGGATGGAAGAAAATCTGTGTTTCTTTACTGGGGAGACATGAAAACTCCACATTTGGAGAATGGCCCTTGAGGTCAGTGACATGACGTATACTTATATCTCACATGCATCTTCCATAGCCGTGTAACATGCAGAATTCACCTAAGCAGAGGCTTGTTTTGTATTGATTCTTTAAATAAAAAGTAAGGAGTTCAGATTATAAATCCTGGGGCTCTGTCTTTTTGAGACACCTGTATGACAGGCAGAAATGAATTTAAATGTTTTTGTGTATAGTCTGCACAAGTGCCAATTTAACAAAACTGTCCATTCTGAGGTTTAGGTGTCTCAGTTCTGTTACACCACCACCCCTCCTTGTGTGCTGAAGGCATCCCCTGACCCCTACTGGCAGGGCTGGCCCCTGATTTCTGCCTGCAGAAGGAAATCGAGGGGAAAAGACACTTTATGGCTTTAGGAATGCCGAGAGGAATGTAGAAGGAATTTGAAAGCCAGACATAAAACATTTTGCAGGTAGAAAAGCCTTCTCTGGAGACTATGGCAGGCTGACACTGACCACGGGGATACTGTTCATGGGGAGAGCTCTCTGCAAGGGCAAGCCAGGGAGAAACCTGGAGGGTCTTAACGACTCCTGCCTTAAATTGTAATGATTGTTTCTGCTCAGGGAGTAAAGTTATTTCAGGAATCCTGTAGGAAAGTTTGCCCAAAAAATTGGTCCAAAGGTCCTTCCATTTCATAGCGTTGTGTGGAAGGAGCTCAGCATTAAACTAGATCCACTTACTTCCAACCAAATCAGCTTCCTTATGCTACACAGAGGGACAAGACATGCAGCTTTGGAGCAGCATCTCCTGAAGGTTCTCGTATAAAAGCATCCTAGTAATTCCAATTTACGACTGCTGAAGCAAGGCTAAAGGCAAATGTTATCTACAATGCTGACAGCAAACTGAAATTAATAGTTGAGAAAACAGGTTTTCATATTTAGACAAGCTTCCACAGAACCCCAGTGAATGAGTTCAACTAGAGTTGGATAAACTTTTTCATTATTAAAAAAAAAATCAATAAATTTTCCACAAATCATTTAAAAAATCCTAATTTTGATCACTGCATCTCCAGAACACCAAGCTAAACTATAGGGATACCCACCTTAACTGAAGTAAATTTTCTCTGGTTATTGTAATCAAGTCAATGTTTTTGAATGGGACAGTTGTTTACTAAGGGGTAAATGCATTTAACATCCCAACTAATGCATTTGCCTTACCAGATCTGTTTTGCATTATTTCAGCAAATAGCTGATTGTGTATATTTAGCTGGAAAAAATACAGCTCTGAAAAAATACAGCTCTGAAAAAATATGAGGGGAAACCTGGAGATGTACAGTATAATTATGAAGACAGACTTGCCAGTACCTCCAACAGAACATGCCAATGTCAATATTCTTAATGAACTGCATTTTCTTCCACATGGGGGGGGAAAGAAGTTTTAGAACCTGATTATGTCCCAAAACCCGGTCTCCTGGACTCATCCCACTCACCCCCAGCCCAAGGAGGTCTTTACTACAGATCCATCTTTCTAAGCAAATCTCTGAACTCTGGGATGACTAGCAGACATTCCACGTTTTCTGACGTGATTCTAACTTTTGTATCAACTGTATTTCCGGCTAGGAAAAAAAAATATCATTTGGGAAATACATTTGTTGTCAAGACAACTTTCAGAATTGAGTGCCCAAACTGTATCAGATCAGATTTTTCTGAAGTTTTCTTTTCCTAGTAATGGAATGGTTTGCTTGCAGCATCTCCAGATGCATCTCTTTGCAGAATCATAGAGCCATAAGGTCTAAAGAGACCTCTAAAAGGCTCCATTTGCTACTGCATCTAAAAAACTGTTCTCAGTCATGGTCTGCTCTGATGCCAAAGGAGACTTTGCTTCCCTGCTAGGATGGAATCTTTTTGCCCTGCTGAGTACCACATTCTAAACCAAGAGCAAATCAGCAACAGAATCTCAACACTATAAATCAAGTAAGGTGGACTACTGGCAAGTGGAGAAGGCCTTTAGCAAAAGCCTGGGAAAATTCCTCTGGCTTTAATGGGCCTTGAATTTCACCAGTTTTTGTTTCTGTCATGGTGCTTAGTTCATCGGAATTAAGCAAGCCACTTCAGAAGTAATAAAGAGTTTTGAATATTTAACTCCAAAGCTTTGCTTTCACTGTTGTTCCAGTGTTGTGTGTGCGGCCACGCATGTTTTACCTTTTGGAGCCTGTCCACAAGAATGAAGGAGGAAATCCTACTGAAAAGGAAAACAAGGAACTATAAAAGTCTTCTGTCTGTGCTACAGCCCTGTACAACTCCTTTTTTCTCAGGGTAACCCACTGCAGCTTCCTAGTCATGGGCCCCCCGATGGTCTGTATCCCCTTAGCTGACTTTTGGGGGAATTACTCTACATTTTCTGTCTCCAGCCCCCGAACCTACTGATGCGAGATAAACTTTATCAGAATCCATGTTGACCTTCCTCTCTTTTGAACTCTGAAACATTGATTAACTTGTAAGTTATGTAGCAGTGGGACAACTTAAATAACACCTTTTTTTGGTGCTTTGTTTCCTCCTGACTGGCTATTTCAGCACTTGTAACTCTCTTAAAGTGAGATTGGTTAAAGCTAAGAGAACTACAAGGGCTATAACAGCTAATTTCCCTCTTTTCTTTTTTTTCCAGCTCATGAAAATGGAGAATCTTACTGAACATTAAGAAAAACGTGGTTCATTTCTTATAAGCTGTTCTCAGTTTGTTGCTCCCTGACAATTGCCATTAGCAGCTAAATACAAAGAACTTACTGGAGCAGGTCTAGCCACATATCAGGAGGAAAAAGGTTGCTGGATTTTGAAGAAATCCTAGAGATCCCAAAAAGGAGGTACTTCAGTTTAAAAATCACAGCCCTAATGCCCTAATGGATGTTTTCACCAAAATTATATCAAAATGCTTTTTTGATATGTTGATATTTTGATATATAATGAGCAGTGTCTTGTGTTCACAACAAAGCCTTATCTGGAGAGAAAAAAGAGAAAGCCCAAAAAACCAAACCAAAGCCCAAAAAATTATCTATCCCCATAATCACCACTTACAGATGTGCAGATACTGTCTCACTGTTTACAGTTTCTAGACACAGTTTAACACCCTATATTTGTGTCATACTGATTGTGTTTTCTTTATCTTCTTTATCCCCTGCACCCCAGGTAACCCTGCTAATTTTTTCCCCTACATACTGAAGAGTTCTTAGAAAAGCAATTTAGTGACTAGGTCCAGCTATCAGGTACCTATTGCTGTGACATGCATACCAAGGGCCTGACCTGCTGGATTTCCCCAGACAGCTCCAAGTCATCAAAATTATAGAGGATAATTTATTTGCTGCCCTAAAGAAGGGTAGCAGGATTTCTCCCCAAGCCTTGCATATGATCAAAAGCAGCTCAGGATTTCCATTTTATACCCTATTCTGAATGAGAGACTCCAATAGCACAGCAATAGCTTAAGCCTGTAAGGAAGCCTCAGTTTGTACTGTTTTACTGAAGAGCTGGTGTATCTGTTCACAGCATCGTAGATCTTTTAGCAGTCTCTTGTCTTAGGAGGGTGCCAGGTTCATTCAAGAGCTGAGAGGACCCAAGCACGAGCAGCTGTAGCTGCCATTATGAAATGTTTCAGGAGATTTACATGCAAGTGATCAGTTTGTAAATATTACACTCAGGGTCACCATAAACTGTGCCACCACTTCTCACAGTGCTGCTGCAACCTTGTTTTTAAAGAATTCTCTTTAGCAGTTCAGCCATTTCCACCCTGCTGCCTTTCAGTCCTGCCTAGTTACAGAGTTCAGAGATAATTTCTTCCGAAGAAATAAGGCCAGAATGAATAATGCTACTAGTGTTATTTATGTATAGATAATACATTCCGTGGATGTTTTCACCAAAATTATTTCAAAGTGCTATTTTGATCTATTCCTGTTTCTCTAATGAGCAGTGTCTTGTGTTCACAACTCAAACATAGAACAGTGTAACATGTACAGAAGCTTTTATAGTGCCGGCATCACAGCTAATAGGAAATAGTACAAGCACATTCTTTTTTTGTGACATTACATTTTTAGAGTTCAATGGCCCTTATTATCTCTCAAAGCAAGACGAAGCTTCTCATGATTAACCATGTGCATGATATGACAGCAGAATCAAAGATAGGTCAGTTATCTAAACCAGTAGGTTCACCCCATCACTTTATTTTCTTTTTTTAAGGATGCATCAGGGGAATGAGGTGACTATAAAAAGTAAAAGAGAAGGCAAATAATATTTTCACAAAAGGTATTAGATACTTTAAACTATTGCAAATATTTTTACAGTGTAGGGTGTCAAGATGGTCATGTCAGTGTCATGTGCTTCCAGCTACAAAATACCCAATTTCAGCAGCTGCTGAATTCCATGGAATTCTTCCTTTTATCTATGCCCACAGGAGAGTACATTGGGTGACTAACACATGGTAGGTTTGGGCTAGGTGACCGGTCAAGTCCTTCCCATTACCTTGGTGAGTTTTCATGTCTTTCTTCAACACATTATGCATTATTTTATAAAACAAACTTGCCCATAAATCCTCATTAGTGTACAAGACACTGGGAGAAAAAGAACTGCCCTAAGTCTAGGAAAACAAAGAGCTGCTTCCAGAGTCACTGACTTGCCCATTAGCCCAAATATTAAAGAGGCAGAGGCTGCATCAAGTAGAAAGAGGAGGTATTTTGTGTGCACATAGCTCCAAAACTTGGCAGGACTGAGGAAGTGCTTTATGCACCACAGATCACTCTGTTGCATCTTCCTGACTGTCACAGTACTCAGTTTGCTGAGAGACACCTGGTGTAATTGTTCACAGGTAAAAGTCCCTTTAAATATTTGTTCTTGATTGGGTATTATTTTTGATATCACCATCTGCACCAATATGTAACACCCATTCACAACATTTCTTTTCTGAGAAAGCAGGGAAGTTATTGGTGCTGTATCAGTTATTCCAGCTTTAGGAATTAAAAGCTTCTTCACTTCTTATCACCACTCAGATGTTCAGGGTGTGAACTATGCAAACTCAGATATTCAAAACTACAAAAGAAAGCAAACCTATGCATTTTTAATGGAAGAATGTAACCAAGAGCTGCTACTGAGTGACACAAACCAAAAATAAAAATGCAGATGACTAAGCACACACTTGCCAAACAACTTCTGAGACCAATTTAAGAATCAAACACGCCACTGCCAAAGCTTTGAACTAGAGGAAGCAGATGCTTTTGCTGCTGTGACATGCATTTCCACCCAGCAGGTAGACGGGATGAAATCCGGTCTCATCAGGTCACTAACAAGGATTCAGGGCTAACAGCAGATTGGGCTAAGCCAGCAATAACAACACTTTTACATATGATTTCCTGATACATGGAAGTTAGATATTTCCGCTATTTCATCTGCTATTTTTCTTAGGACAAACTGCTGAAAACTAAATTGCAATGGAATGCAGGCATCTATTCTGATGCACAATAGTTTGTTGAAATAAACTGCACAGGAAACATTCCTTCTCTGTACGTATGTACAATTACCAGCACATGAAGAGACCAGTGTACACACAGGGAGAGGGAAAGATACTTTGCTTGATGAAAGTAAAGGTGATGCAGATGGCATTAATCTCTTGTTAAATAATAGTCCCTTCAAAGCCCACTTAGAAGAGTTATCGCTGTCAATATAATGAATTCTATTGGTTTATTACCATCATATGTTCTCACGGAGTCAAATCTTTAGGTGTTTGTGTCTTTTCTTGGCAAAAGCAAAAGTCACAGGAAGGCCTGTGAAACTCTGAAAGTCAAGTCAGTGTGAATTAAAGTAATTTTTTTTTCCTTTGTACCACTAGCAAATAGATTTGCTACAGCAGCAGCAATAGAGGAGAAGGCTTTCTTGGGAAAAAAGTAATCCCCTTTCCACAAGATATCTGTTTCATCTAGAAATTGTTCATGCTACAGTCAGTTTCCATTTCTCTGCTTTGCTCCCCAGAGGTCCCTAATGTCAGCTCCGGGCTGCTTCTGGTCACTTTCCCAAGGGAAAGCTTTGTGTGGCATTAATGGCTGGAAAGGCACGGATTGGGAACAGCAGGAAAATACATGGAACATAGGGGTCTAATGACAGCAATAGTGTATTTTAAACTCAGGATTCCCCAGGGTATTACATCAGTAACTCAGCTGAGACATTGAACCAGAGAAGAATTCTCACATCATTTAACTATTTGCTATAGAACAGCAAATAGATGAAAAGAGAGAAGATATTTTGATTAAAGCTCCTCCACACTTACAACCTAAAGCCAAAAGCTCCCTGCACAAGCCCACTGACCTCACTTTTGCTTAGACATGTTCTGGTGCATTCAGAGAAGAGAGAAGCCAGGTGGAGCAGCACAAGTGCTGGGACCCTGCTCTGCCTGCGCAGACAGAATTGTTTAGCTTAGAAGGGACTCTTCAGATCATCCATTCCTACTTGGTGTTCCCTCCATTCACTTCCTCCCTGGAAGTGCCACAAACCAAGGCATGCAGGACCCATCCATCAACCACACAAAATTACTGGTTACAGCTGGGAAGTTTATGTATTTTACAAGGTAGCCACTCGCCTGCACCAAAACAGTAACTGAAATACACCCACAGCCTTCTTCAACACCCAAGTACTCCTCTCATCAGCATAAATTTAAAACAAAATTTTAAACCACAGATGAACTAAGAATGCACAGAAGTTCACTGGGAGGTGGGAAGGAGGTCCTGTTCACTCAAGGGGACATATCAGATGCAGCCCAAAATCACCTGAAAATGTGACAGTAAGTCTGTGCCTAAAACAGTTACCTGGAACAGACAGGCTGGGTTTAATTTGAATATGGGCTCATATTTTAATAGCTCTTAGCACCAAGGCAGTAGCCAAGACCAACCCAAGGGTTTGAAGGCATTCCAGCTGTGCAGTGTCACTAGAAACCAGCAATAAGCACAGGAATGACTATGGATGTTCATTTGTGCTTGTATTTCCACTTGGCTCTTAACTATACAAGGTCGCTCCAGTTTACATGGCACCTACAGAAAACCACTCAATCTTATATCTGCCTTTCTCATGGGAGACACCTGGTTATCCCAAGAACAGACATTCCAAAATTTCAACTGGAGACTCAGAGAATGACAGCAGATGTTCGTTATTTCTGAAAGATACATTGAGCACACCTCAAACTTCATGTAAGTATTTTAAAAGTCAAATTATCTATCTACCCAGACTCCATAACACAGAAAGCAAAAAGGATTATATCTTAGTATTCCACTAATTTCACAATATGGCTGCACTTTGTTCTGTGCAAAATTCAGTAAACTGTGGTTGTGTATTAATGAAACACTGAAGAGGAAATGAAAAGTATATTCAGTCAAGTTTCATTTTCATGAAAGCATAAGCATAGACAAGAGGGAACATAAATAGTGCACATTGGAAGCCTTCATTATTTAAGTTGCATGTAAGCACTGCTTTCGTCAACAGAGATTAAAGAAAGGAGAATTATTTTTCTTCAAAATTAGATAGGTAAAGATAGCAGACTAGAGTTTATTAATAAGTGAAAGGAGGCCTTAAAAATCTGAAGAAATAATAAACTGATCTGCCCAGCTGTAACTCCTCCAAGTTATTCTGCCTCAATCTAAACACCTTCAACACTGGTCCTCTAAAAAGACCTTTTCAATCTTCCCTTGCCTTTTACAATACACCAGTGTTGCTCAATTCATTTAAGGCTTAATTCATGAATAAGAAACCACATTTACTCCACACTTCTGCTTGGGATCTATCACACAGCTGGGATGAAAGGGCCTTGATTCAGAAGTTGCCAGGAAGCTGGGTCACAGTGGTACAGGGGCAAAGTTTAGGCCAATACAATGAAGCCCACAAAAATTTGAGTAATATGCACTTATTGAGACCCACAAAATACTCCTTACACATCCCCAAAGTCTAATTAAAGAGAATATGAACAGAGACTATGGACATCAAATATTTCTCACCCTCAGCTGAAAATTCTGCCATGGGGGAAAAAAGGAGATGGCAATTGTAGCAGAATGTAAAGCAGAGCACTGTCCGTTCTCCAGTGCTACATGGCTGCTAACCAGAGCAAATAATTTTTCCTCATCTGAATCTTAAAAACACATAGGGGATCACATGCATGTTGCACAATGTTTAGGGAGAATGGAAATGAAAGCACACTCCAGTCTTGGTCAGGAGGGGTTGTGAGTGGCTCCCCAAGCCCACTCATGATACTCAGGAACACTAAAATCCTCTGTGTGGCTGCCTCAGTTGGGCAGCAGCCCCCTCAGTATGCAGTTCACATACAGCTCTACCTCCACAAGAGAAAGAAACATTCAGCAGGGAGGGGGGGGAAAAATCCATTAACGTTCCAAAACATAAAACATTGGAACAGAGTGTTTGCATCTTATGGAGTGTTTGCCATGAAATTCTCAACTGCCAAATGAAATGCACCAGTGCAAAAAATAGCAGAGAAATACCAAATGATGCCATCATGTCCAGAACCACAAGCATTTCCTTGTATTCACTATCCCCATAGCCAGACAGGGAGGTTCCTCCACCCAGTGTGACTGTAACTTCCCTTGCAGAAATACCACGGGCGCTCGGAGAAAAGCATTGAATGTGGTTTTTAATGCTGGTGATTCGGCTCAGAAGTGGCACACACACAGCCTGACTCGCTGGAGCTTCGTTCTGCATTTGCAAGCAGCAGCCAGAGATTCTGGGAGTATCCCCTGCAATTGTTAACCAAATGGAAAGAGACTCCTTATCCATTTCAAGCCAGCCCTTACACAAACCATCACCTTCTCTTGCCAGAGCAAGTATCTGGGAGCGAGATGCAATTTGCAGCTGAATGTGAAACCTTTGGTTACAAAGGGATGAGCACAGATTCAGCAGCAACAGGGCTCTCCCTATCTACCCCTGCATCTACTGCTTTAGGAACGCTGGGCTCCATCCTTCTGCAGAACTACACCCAGTGCAAAATGAAGACATGAAAATGAAATCTTGATGCTCCTCGATCAAGGGAATAACTACTGAGTGTTGTGCAGTGCAAAACTTATCAGCTCATCTAATGGTAACGTACCCCAGTTCCCATTCTGCCTCTCCTCTTCATCCGTACCTCAGTCTCTCTACTCGGGAATGCAGAGGCCTCACCCTGGCATAACTCCCCCTGTCTTTGCAGTCACAGTGCTCTTTCTTGGTTCCCCTTGTGTCATGTTCTAGCTCCTCTTTAACCTTTGTATCCAAGTGTCCCCAGGTACCAGGCTCCTTATTGCAATCCTACTTCTCTCTTCAAGCCCACATCCTTCCTCAGACCTTTCTTATCAGCCAGCCTCCACTGGTTTCTTATCATACTGTTCTTCAACATCCTATCACAAAACATTACTCTTTTTCCTTGGTTGCAACTCTAATTTGTTCAACATCCAGATTCTGGTTCTCACCTGTATTCCCAGTCTGTGTCCCACCTGCTGTCCAACCAGTCTGTTCCTTGCTACAGTGCAGGAACAACTCTTGTAGAGCAAAGAAAATGAAATCTCCCTCGACAATTGTCCACGTTTAACATGGGACACAGCGATCGAGGATTGCAATTAGATCTAGGAAAATCCCATTCAGCTCTGGACTTAAGAAATGAAGGAAATTCAAGGAATGAAATAATGGCAGTACCACAAATCTCTAAAAAGCACATCCAAATTATGACTTGGTTTTGGTTTGGTTTCTCCCTCCCTCCCCTCTTAAAAAAACATATTCCGTACACAGGAATGGCAAAGGGGTGGGGGGGAGGTCTGCTATCCTTCCAAAGTTCAGATGCTAGATTCAGTCTAAGCTTCAAACATCAACACACTTAATGAACCAAAATAAGATGGTCAGACTATTTTTGACATGGGCAACCAAATGTAATTTCATTCTCATTCTGAGCAACATTTGTATTCTTACTGTGCCATCCCTAAAACTCAGGCTAAAGTTGTTACTCCAAACAGAAACCACATACAGCCCTTTTCCCAGGCAAAAAATTGCAAACAAGCTTACAATAAAACATTTGATAATTACTAACTTTTTCTATAATCCATAGTTCTCAAAAGCCCTAAAGACAGTCAAGTTAAATTTGAAGATGGCCTTGGAATGGATTATACAACAAATAAATATTATTAGTGGAGATTTGCAAAGGAATAAAAGCTATCAAAATACCCATGTTCTCATGAAATCCAGTGGAAAGAAGGGATTCACACACAGGAAAAGGTAAGTACTGACTTTGTGAGAGCAGACTGGGAATCTTGGAAACTCTTACCTGAGCTGTCACCTCACTGCTGCCTCCTGAATGTCACTCACACCTCAGCATTGATACAACATGCATCACCATCCAAAATCCTGCTCTGCACCAACACTCACTGAAAATATCAGCCTTGACAGGGCTGAAGAATTCAGCCCAGGGATCACATCCAAGCATAGCCTGAGTCCACACATTGTCTTTTTTTAATCCCACCTGGATTGAGAAGCTCCCATTTGGTGGGTTTCCTGAGGTTGTTCTTAAGATGCCCTGCAAGATCATGTCTCAAAACTCGTTTGCACTGGTTAACACTTAGTTTAAAAAAAAATAAAATAAAAAAATAGGATGAGAAACTGCAGTACCAATGACCTGGATGTATTTTATAAATTAGCTTATTTACTGTGATATTTAACTTAAACATCAGAAGATAGAAGAAACCAGACAGCAAAGATAGAAGACAACAAAAGACGAATTTCAATCTGCTATTTTATCCATTAGAAAACAACCCAAAACGTTTCTTCCTAACTACAGTCTTGGTCCCAGCTCTCCCTTTAGCAGTTTCCCCTAAACAGGAATTACATGTTTCCACATTGTTTAACCCTGCCCTGTCCCACAGATAGTTCTTGAGTTTTGTCACCCTTCCCAACAGCTGCTTTTTCTTAACTTATCCAAAAGCTGAAAGGAAGAGACAGAGGGAGCGTGGAAACAGAGCTATTTAAAACTGGCTTTAGGCTTTGGCCAAACATCATCCATGAGAGTAGGAAACAAAAAGACATGATGGGGTGAAGGTTCTTGACTGTTTACAATTAAACACCCAAACCACAACACATCTATTATTTTTTCTTTGACATGTAAATTTTAGGAATCCAAAATAGAGTTTTTGAAAACATTTTTATATGGCCTTGAATTGTGGTTTATAGTTCTGATGTAAAAAGAAAAATCACTTTACTCCAAATATATTTGTGCTGTGCTGAAGGTTTTATCTCAAATCTATTAACTTGTGCAGAATGTTTCGAAAACTATTGAAAGAAACACCATTTCCATTCAATTGTGTAGATGTATGGAATAGTTTTTATAAGCTTTACAGATGCTCATTGCTGTTATTTCAGCAGAACTCTCCCATGACTGCAGGGAGCTCGTGCTGTACCTGGAACTTGCAGCACCTCTCCATGTTCCTCTGGAGCCATCTGAGAATTTCACAAATTCCCACAGGGAGATAAAGGGGATGCTAATGCATAAAGAGGGCAAAGGAATTATTTCCTGGGGCTGTGAGTGTCATTTCTGGTATGATTTATCTCTTCATTTCAATAAAGAGCAACTTCTTGCTGCACCTACAATTTCAACTATCAAAGGGGACAGAAGGACCTGCCTTTTTCCAGGCGCATCAAGGATCAAGTGAAAGGCTGAGAGAAGGTTTTGTGAGGAAGCTGCCTGCTGTGCCCATCACCAGGAGTGCAACTCTCCAGCTTCCAGCCACATTTGCACACTCAAACCAAATTAAACATGCCAAAAGAATACTGTGATACCACATAATACACACCTCAAATTTTAAATGGAATTGCTTCCCATAACCTTGTTTGCTTAAACACTGTAAATACGGAAGGGCGTAACCCTTAACAGGTTCTTAACTATGTAGAAATAAGAAAGAGCTGGTGAGTTTTTAAATGCATTGACTCAGCAGTTTACTACAAGAGATGACTTGGCTGCACTGAAAGAAAAGACTGAAATAAAGGAGAGTTCTCTATAGGCAGTTGGCTCTCACTTATGCTCTTTTTAAGACTCTATATACCAAATCTAAATGTGCTGTGAGGAAAACTACAATTAATCTCCTCCCTCTCCCTCCACAGCAATAGTGAATTATTTATGCAGTATCTGCTTTCCAGATTTTTGAATATAAGTTTTCTTTTTTATTATTATTTATTGGCAAAAAATCACAAATTATCATTGATTTATACAGGCCAAAGCAGAGTATATTGTAATAAAACATGGCTTATCATGGGCTGTGCCTGAGCTCACAAAAACCACACGTGAGCATTTCCACTGAATTAAGCAAGACCATTCACTTGACTACTTGCAAGTTTGCAAAACTGGAGCTTCAAGTTTTTACACACAGGACTTGAATGGAAACGCCACTTTGCAAGGGAATCTGAAGCAAATGGCGACTCCTTGATCAAAGGCAAGTGGGACATATGGTCCTGGCTAGTCACAAGGGAAAAAGAACAGGAGAAAGAGTGCTCGTCCCTTTATATTCAGGGGAGTCTCACCAACACTGAGAAAACAGCAGAGTATGAAATCAAACAGGAAAGTGACATTTTATTTACAGAAATTAGTATTTCCATCTTCACTTTATCCTCACCATTGTTTCTAAACTGCTGACCATAAAAGCATCCAATACTGAGGTTATTATCAATTATTATTAGACTGTAAAGCTGGAGTCTGAGGTGCCTTGCTTTCTGAAACATCTACGGTTCCACAACAGTTCATAAACATCTCTAAAAATCACTGACTGAAGCCTTGCAAACCATTAAACCAGGTTTAATGCCAGTCCAAATCCTTGAAGTCACAGTCCAAGACAATGCTTTAGTTGCCTCACAGACTCCAGCACACAATCACACTTTGGCCCAAATGGTTTACAAAGTTTTAAGTATGGCTTGAATTCCACATCAGAAAATTGAACCAGAAACAGACACATTTCTTATGTGTGGCATCTTCAAAAAGGGTTTACAGCCTGCTCTAGTAAAGTCAGAGAAAGGTAGCTGTGGGATCTCGGACTGCAAACAAGGGACATGGAAGACTGAGACAGCAAAGAAGAACAGTAATACCATGACACAGGTAAACAGTTTGTACACTGTTTCTAGCTAGGAAAAAGGAAATAATCTCATGGTAAAGCCTGGATTTATTTTAACACTTTGATCAACAGCAATGATGGGAAGCATCTCAGAAAAGTTTTGCAATATTGAACTCAATAAGTTTAAAAAAACCTAAAACAAAACAAACAAAAAACCCAAAACCAAATGAAACCACCCAACCATCAGTGTGTAACATATATAGATAAAGGCAGTGCTCTACATCACCACAATTTAATTAGAGCCTTTGAAGCCACGCACCTTTGATCTGAGACAAGCGATAAATGTGTTATATCTTAAGTGGATTACTGCATGTTCTGTTTAACACAATGATAGGTTTGAGCCAGCAGAGTCTTGGTGCAATGAGGAAATAACCTGAAAGGAACAGTCACAAGAAGTAGAGGCATCTGCTCCATGCCTTTCAGAGAAGCAGGTGTCTGGATGCCTTTGTAGAGTCATGACAAATAACACCCACCCAGCCTGGAGAACGAAGGACTGGACACACACTATTCACAGAGTAAGAATCTTGCTTTTGTGTTTTCAGGTACCAGTGTCAGGAAGGCTTGTAAATGTTCCCCAGCACAACCAGAGAGGTCCCAAAGGCAACAAATCACCTAAGGTGCCCTTTGGAACAGAAATGAGCCAAACCCAGAGTATTTGCTAAAAACCCCTTTCAATTTTGGGACACACAAATGCAATGCCTGTTCAGGAACTGAATATGTCATTGTAAGGCTTTAACACAAACCCTAGTTTCAGTCAAGCAATTAAGACTGTCCTGAACTCTACTCACTGAGGCTTTTCTTAGCACATCAGATTTTCACAGCTCTAATAAAAACAGTAACAATCAGACACCTCCAATTCTCCAATTGATAGTTCTGAATCCCTTAATTTCCCATAAACTTTAACCAGAGATAGTGTTGGAGAATGGGTTGGATCCAAACGCATTTTAACCCGATCTCACAATAATTTGCATGGGGCTTTTTTCTACTTCCTCCTCTGAGTAACCAGCAGTTTGCTTGTGCTTCTAGTTTCAATGGAAAAATGTCATGGCTGGGCTAATCTGAAGACAATAAAAGCAGAAGGCAGACAAGTGTACTTCAAAGTGCTACAATGTTAGGGGTACCAAGCTAAAAAAACAAACAAACCAAAACCAGCCAAACAACACCATAAAATAACTTACTTTGAGTTCTGATGCCCTGGGTTAGGTGTTATGGCCCTCACTGGAATCTCATACAGCAGTAAATATGACACTGTTCCTTTATCTCTTACGTGTGTTGCTATAAACTATTCTAAGCCATTAGGTCTCTGTGAGCTCTTTCATAACATCAGTACCTTTCTCTGCAATCCAGCACAGCACAGTTACCTGCCCAAAAAGTGACAAGCAGGCTGTAAAGGACTGATAATAAACACACATGAATATGAAATAATTGTCCACAGTATCAGATTAGTGGAATATTTGTTAATAATACTATACAAACAGCCACTCAAACCACAAAGCTGCTAAAGTGGAAGAAGCAAACAAAACCCAGTGATTATCAATAGCCCAGTGAAAGGTATCAACTGCAGGGAACTATGGGGAATGTAAACCCAGGGTGTTAATTACAATATTTAAAATACTTGGGCTGAATACCCTTTTAGGGGTTTGTTTTGTTGCTAGGAAAAAACGAGTGTGTGGGGAAGGGAGTGAAAAATACAATCTGCTTTCCCTCCTAACCATATTTCTCAATATTGGTGCTGTTTAGAGGTTGACTGAAACCCTCCCATTATTGAGGAAGACTTCTCATGCCAAAAGGAGCTGTACAAGATCTCCCTTCTGGACTGTTTTTGGCCCACACTCCCTGTTTGATGGGGGAGCACAGTAACTTTTGGTGGATGCATTGTTTTCTCCTCTTGCACATCCATTCCTGCAGAACAAAACGCTTTCTGGAAGAGCCCCTGGTCTACAATACACAAATCCTGAAGTTGCTGTACTAGAACACAGTAGTAAAAATTAGTTATATTTGAGTAGTTATATTCTTATTTCTAGGAAGATGATTATCGAGCAAATGAACATGAGCCATAAAATGTTACTATCAGAATAAAGGTCATGTAAAAGAGTAGAAAATAGAACTATTAATACATGTAGGTATGAAAATACACAAGCCAGTGCCAAAACCTAGCCAGTTTTTTAGTAAAGTCAGGTGCTCAACATCTCCTATAAACAGCTGAGCACCACTAAATACAGGCACCCAAAAGGTGCAGCTCAGATTGGACCATTTTTAGTTCACCTCCATGCACAGTCCCATCACTGAGAGCTTGGCAGCTGGTTTTTTTTGCAGGTAAATTCATTGTAAGGCTCTGGAGACTGTAAAGTAAGATGTGGAACTACTCATGCTATATAGATACTCCTTGCACCTTCAAACTTCAAAATGTTAATTAGCAGTTATTTGACCCTGTACCAGCACAGATTGTGGCCTTGAAAAAAACCCCAATACTCCAATAACAAAGAAACAGCTCATAAAATTAACTTTTTTCCCCCCTTTCATACTTCGTATTTGTACATTCTGCTACATGAGTTCTGAAAAATCTCGCATAGTTGTGCAGTGACTGGATTTCCACTAAAGGGATTTGGACACGTATTCCAGCCCTTTCATCAGCAATAAGGAAACTGAATGTTCCCTGTTAATCAGCTCAGCACAGTCATTATTTAACCCGCAGACAATGTATGGCAGCAAAACTTAAATTTTCAACCTTGAGAAGGCAGCAAGCCTTGCAAGCTGACCCTGCTGAGGGCAGGCAGAAGCCAGAAAGACTCTCTGTAGACAAGAAATGGCAGACACATTTCATCTTCTAATGAGAACAAAATTCAATAAATCTGACCTACTGCTAAAGCTACAAATAAGGAACACCACTAGACTGCATCTGAAATTACAGATATGGACTGCACAGCAGAGAAATAACAGGAAAGGTTGTAAGATATCTTTAAACTTCTCCAGGCTATTGGAATTAAACTACAACTCCACCAGGCAACAGTACATCAGCTTCAACCCTTCACCTTCAATAACAGGCATAAGAACAAGAGCAAGAGCTCTGCGCTGAATGGAGGTTTCTTTATTTTGGGCAGTTCTCAAACAGCACCAAACACAGAAGTGGCACAGAAAGAGTTATCAGCTTCCACAAGGCTGCAACAGAAAAGCTCTTTGAGCACATCTTCCTGATGAGAGCTAGGGCACATGACAGCAAGTCCTTAGCTGGAGACACAAATACAGATACACCCCCAGATATTGTCATTCAGAGACACTCCTTGATGCAAAGAACCAAAGTAAATGTGGGTCAGAACAGCAGGACAGACCAACACAAGTGCCTGCAATAGGATGACTAAATTCCAATAATTCCCAATGTACAACTTTTATTTCAGCATCCAGAGGGTATTTTGCCATAGACCATCAACAGACCATTGGTTTGTGCAGTTGTATTTGTACTTGCACTGAAATTGCTCAAAGAAGATGAGACCTATATCATGTCACAAAAATTTAAAAAAGCTAAATTTGATAATGTGCAAAGAATTTGATTTGCCTTTATATTAAAAGTAGAAATTCCTTGCTTCTGCTTAAACAGAGAAAAGGGGGCATAACACTTGAAATAGAAAGAAATCAACACAGGCTGAGGGAAGAAGAACTCATAATCATTATCAATTTATATTTCTGCAACAGAAGAAAGTCACAGTGATAGTTAAGTCTGGCACCACTCTAAAAACAAGACACACCTGTTTAATTAGAACATGAATACTGACCAAAGCAGTAAAATAAACTACTTTTAATTCTTTATATATTTGGCTCTTGTTGTAAACCTTCTGCATCTTCCTGGCTTTAAATATGCCAATATTAACACATGAAAAAGAAAAAAATATATTTGAGGAGCTGAATAGACTAGGAAGTTCCTGGGAAATGAAGTTTTCCTGTAAAATCACTGTTGTTTTGTACTTTAGATGTGTCTCTGCTTGGTCAGCTACCACTAAATCTCACTTGAATTAAAGCTCCTTTGAGTAACACACTAATCATTACTTTCTTTAAAGCTAAAGCATCCTACATTTCTATTCACAACATTTCAAAACCATGGCATGGGGAAACACAGAGGTGGTCACAGTAGCCTCCTAAAGAGGCCAGGAGTGTGCCATCTGTGACTTCAAGCATCCTGTCACCTGAGAGCACCAGTCATATTTCAGTGTGTGACAAAACCAGTTATTCAGGCTTTCAAGCAGGAAAGTCTGTATGAACACATTTTGTGAGTATATGTCATTTCTTATCTATAAATGAGGTTTAGTGGTAGGAGTACAGGGCCAGGAATTCTCCATCCAAATGCAGGTTCTGTCAAAGCTTTGCCAAGCTACCTGAACTACTTTTTGCTTCTTTTCAACAGTCTCATTAATATCCAAATTTTTATGGTCTCACAAGGTTTGAATGGTAGCGTTAATTTAATCTCAGATACACAGAAATATGAAAACTTTTGTTGTGGCTAAAAGTGAAGTATATTTTAAAATTCTGAGAAAGTCAACAAAAAGCTCAGGAAACAAGCACTTACCTTTGCAAAAGCCATGTTTATTCAGCCATATTCCAAAGCAGTTCCATCCCATGTGCCATAATGCAGCAACCATACACTCCTAGCACAACCAAAATTCAGTAGTAATTTGTTGAGTAAAGGAGGGATTGTGCACTGAACAATCCCTACAGCAACTCAGCCAAGTGCTTTTCAGGATCCATTTCACAGCTGGGAAAACAGACAAGAAAAACTGGCTTTTTTCAGGGTCAGAGGCTGAACTAGATTTCCAGAGGTCTCCCCTAAACCACAGCTAGAATTCAAAAACTTCTTGCAGCCTATAACACCAGGCATAATCTTCAGCAATTACCTCCATCCTTCCTCCAGAACAGGCAACTCAGCCTTCCTTTTCAGAGAGGAGGTAACTAGAAACAGGCTTACTCCTAATGATTGGAAATAATTACCAGGTGAGATTACTTTCTGCAAAACACCTGATTCCCTCAGCATGCCCAAATACAGCCAGTACAAAGAGCCTGTCATTCAGTAATTCCAATTTTCTACCTGTAATGCAAATCAATACAATATATAATAACATCCAGGTTGTTCCTGTGCACTTCACTGGTTCTGTTTGCTGCTCTTGAAGTGAATTCTCTCACTCTAATGCTAAGTCAAAGCAGCCAAAACAATAAATGCTGCGGGTCAGCCTTTAACAGAATGGGGCGTCTCTCCTCACAAATAGGGTGCCATATGGATTCCCTTCATGAATATGGGGGTTTAAAGTCACAGAATGCTTTCAGCATTTAATGGCTGGTGCTACTGCTGCTCAGGTTCCTTTTGTGATTTGTACCCCAGGGACACATTTCCGCCTGCATTACCAGCTTTTTTCCTTATTTTTCACCCCCCATTATCAATCTGTGTAAATAAGATGCACAGCATCCGCTAGTTAATAAACAAACTCTCACTTTGATTACACTTTCAGTTTCCAAGTGCAGAGCTGACTAACTATAAAGAATAAATGTGTTTGGGGTTTCAGTGCTGGCCTTGGAAGATTGTTCACAAGTAGATGATTCATATCCGATCCTGGACATTAACACTTTCCTTATGACTCATACATAGAGTTAAACAATAAAACAAAATGCTTATTGAAGTTTTGTTTAACGTGTATAAAGCACCTATTATTAATATTTTCAACTTAATTGTTTAACAACGTTGATCCTATTATTAGCTGCAAGGAGGGGATGTTTCCACTTCTGTCTCAAAATAAATACATGCTTTTGAATCTACTCTGACTTATATTTAGAGTCTTCCAGCAACAGTTCAGAACATAAATAATAAAAAGCTATTAAGCACTGTATGGAGCAGGGTATGTACCTTACCAACCTACCCACAGTGCATGATTTGAATTGATAGAAGGCAACTGCCCTGTGTCTCTCATTCTATAGAACACGATGTGTACAACATACTGATCAACACACCATTTCCTCACATTGTTTTCCTCTCCAAAGTGAAGGATAAACCAGAAAATTTGTCCTTCCTCACACAATAGACTCTTTAGGTCTTCTATCTGGTCCCTACATGTTAGGATGTTCACTGCAATACAATTCCCGGATAAATTATAATGAGTAACTGGCAAATCTGAAACCCGTTAAGAGTTCAAGTTCAGTTAAAAAAAACCCTGAGGGGTTATTTTTAAAACTTTATCCTTCACAATTCAGTTTTCTTTTAAAGTTTGTAATATCATCATAATTGGGCACTATTTGCAGTTTCACTGGGGAAAAAAAAAGCAGCTCCAGCTCCACACACAGGAACCATGGAAGTGCTAAGCAGAGTTTGAAAGAATCATACTGTAATGTAGATATACGTTCAGGTGAAATATAAGATTTTGATCTCGAGTTTCAGCCTGCAGGATAGTTTCTTATCTTGGGACATGAGTGTCTGCTTTGAATGTGTATTCAGTTGCCCACATGCAGCATTCAAACCAGTTTTACAAATCTGCTCCTACCTTTATGTTAACTATTTCTAAACAACCACAGCAGTAAGTGTTCCCCCCACTGCAGACAGAGCTTTTTAGTTTGCTCCATCAAGCTTTTCCAAAGCATAAATTCTTCTAAAATACTAGAGGACAAATTCAGGAATCGCACTGATGACACGGGAACATGTTACACAGAGGTTGTTCTTGTCAGTAACCCATCAAGTGATGAGTAAGAACCTCCTGGGCTTCATCCTAACCCCACTGAGGTTACTCACAAAATAGTCACCCCATGGGTGCAAGGTTGACCTTAAATTCAGAGGTTGGCTCTACCGTGAGAATTCTTTCACTCTATCCACTAATATTGTGTAATTTCTAAATGCTTCCTGACCCTCCATGTTCCACACTGGTTACAGCCGTGGTCTGGGACACGTTGTCTGCAGAAGCTGACCTTGCAGAGGCAGGAACAGTGATTTGCTGGTGTTGACAAAGCCTTTCTGCCGTGGCCCTCAGAGCTGCGGGCGCTGTTTCAGCTTGGCTGGGCAAGGACAGAGAACACGGGGGAGTCACTCACAAGCACACACAAGTATCAGGCATTACCCCTACACAGCTAATAACTCAATTCCAGAAAACTACACTTCCCTTAAAATAATGCTAACACTTTATCCCTGTCTCACTAGCGGGGAGAAAAGAGAAAATACTTCCAGGATGAAGAACCATCCCCGTTTTTCCTCTCAGGTTTCCACAGGCATAAAAGGGGAAAGGAACGGTGCCCATGCTTCACCCGTTTGCTCTGGGACTCAAGCCTGCTTCCAGCCACCACATCCAGCTGAGAGGGACCCGACCAGACCAGCCCAGGGTAGCCTGGATGTGGCTCAGGGCGATGCCGGGCACCTCTCCCCTGGCTGAGGGGCCACCTGAGGCACCTCAGCACCCGCCAGGCATTCACCCAGCCAGGTGGCTCGGCAGGCAGCGTTCCCACTCCACGGGCAGCGTTCTCGCTCCACAGGCAACATTCCCACTTGGCACCACAGGCGAAAAAAGAACATTTTTACGTGTCGCTCCAGTCCAGATTGCCTCACGAAACACAAGCCAGTTGCAGGTTTCACTGTGTGTCTCTTATCTCAGCACCAGATGACCAAAAAAAAAAAAAACCTGAGGGGAAATACGAGCAGGGGAAGCGATTCTTGGTGTTTTTGTGTGCTGCTTGTTGCTAGGAAAAATATTTCCTTAGTATCTCTATGGGCTCTGCAAGTCAGCATCAGTGGAGCTCTGCTGGTTGCCAGAGAGTATAAAACAGCAAATGTCAGGAAAAAAATAGGAAAAAGAAGTAAAGCTTTAAGAATGTGTCCCTTCATGAACGTCTGCCCCCTCACACGGTCGGTGAGGAGACACACGCACCTCCTGTCATTGCTGGAGCAAATCTTGGGAGCTTCTTCACAAGGTATTTTGCCTAAGTTACACTATTTTTCAGTCTGGGTTTTATTTTTTAGAAGGTTCAAAGCAGTTATTTGTGTCAGGGCAGCACAGCGTAGAGGAAAGCCCCTCTCTGCTTGCTGATGAGCATTTGAAATGGGCAGCAAAAGGGTTCAAAATGGCTGGAAAAGACCCGGCCTGATGGGGGGCACAGCAGCCTGTCCCCAGCGATGGCACCTGAGGCCTCTCTGCCCTGGTGCCACCGGTGACACTTCTAGTCATGAATGGTACCAGATAGCCCAGAGAGGAATGTTGAAAACCCCTCCAGCCCGGACAGCCCATGCAGCCCTGAACGCTGCTGAGACTGGTGCCTCATGACATGTTGTTCATAGAGGCCAAAGGATAACTCATTTCCTAGGCCAGCTATTCATCCATTCTTCTGCTAACAGCTGGGGCCAGGGATGATGATGAAGGGCTGGGGCTGGAGAGTTTGTGGCTGGTTATCGCTCAGTTTACTTCAGACCAGCCACGGAACAATTCGGTGTATCTGCTTGAGCTGGACATCTAACCCTCACTAAATGGTTTCCAGTCCCCACTGATCATCCTCCAGAGTGTCCTGTGGCTGACTGCTCTTTGAGTTCTCACATGGTGCTCTTTGAATTTTCAGTTTTTCACAATAAAGTGGTCTTCCCCACTCTCTTTGCATTGTTTATAAGCCATTTGTTTTTAAGTAAGGCTCTTTTTTTCTTACAAAAAGAAAGAGCAAGACTTTGTCTGAATACAAATCCCATGCCCAACAGTGTGCTGACATTTGTGCACAGAGATGTGCTTTCCAGTTCATTCTATTGTGCTTTACTATTTTTTTTTTTTAAGTAGTTCAGTGGAAAGTTTGGATGATTCCAGGCAAGTATCCTTTAACACCACCACAGAAATAGCCTGAAAAACTGGAAATACATCTCAGTACCGCCAGAGGAGTTATGGGTTGCAGGTTCCTCACTTTTGCTTTATTTAATGTAAGCTATCTGAAAAAAAAAAAAAAAAAAAGAGAGAAGACAACTTTTATGGCCAGTAAGCAGTGATTAAATTCAGGCAGCACCAGCAGCTGTATTTTTCTCCGCCTGGAGGATTTCTGCTGTCTCAGTCACCTACCCTTTTAGAGCCCATGGCTCAGGCTGCAGCAGGTCCCAGCGCCCACCAGGGACCGTGGCTCCGTTTGCAGCGGTGCAAGCCCAGCTACGGGCCCTTGCTGATGCCCAGCAGAGGCTGGGCACACAGGAGGACATAAGGTGAACTGCTGTTGATCTAGGCTTGTATTCCCAAACTACTTGCCAGGTTGTTACCTGAGCGCACCGGGTCTGCCCAGCGCAGCCCAGGTGAGGCTGGAGCATTAATCCACGGCGCCATCTAGCTCCCGCTAAGGGAATAGTCCCGACAGCTCCTTACCCACACCGCCCTGTCTCAAACCTTGCCTGGTGTTCGCACAGGAACACAGAAGATGAGAAACAGTGAGAAAAAAAAAGAATGCCATTGTTGTCCCTTCTTGATCTCCAGGCAGCCAAGAGAACTGGAGCAAGGCAAATCAACTCACAGTCCTTCCTGTCCCTCTTGGTGGACCTTCCTTTCTTACTCCAGAAATGAGAAGAGGCTTGACCCCATCACGGGCAGAAAACCATCCTAAGTACCTAAATCCCCCCAACTTTTCTTCCCCAGGGGCCTCTCACCCTCTGTCTCTGCAGCCTCTGTCACCGCTCGGGGCCACCATTCTGTGAAGGGCACTGGCCAGAACATGCAAGAACACTGGCATTAGGAGAGTAAATACATAAATTATTGCAAGGGACCTTTAGTTTCCACTAATTGCGTGTAACACATGAATCATACGTAATCTAAGCCAAGAATTTTCCATCCAAAATGTTACAAGTGATTGGCAGATTTCAGATAGATGAGAATTCAGACCCATTTCATATAAAGAAACAAAAACTGAGGGCTGTCTATTTCTTCTCTCTGAATATCCTTCCCTCACCAGGCTCTCAGCCTTTGAGCCTGTTTGCTAAAAAGGAAGACCTCCATGGCTTTCCCTAAAAATTATCAGACATGGGGATCTGCTTGTAGCCCCCAAGCAGAGAGAAGACAAGCTGAGATCACACAAGCCAGGAAATGCTTCAAAGCAGTGAGACCACTGTAAAACCACAGGTAATATGCAAGCCAAAGACCAAATTCAAAACTCCGACTCAAGTCTGCAGGACATTTGCCAACATGTGAGTTAGGTTCCAGTGGTTCCAGTGATGTATGGAATATATTTGCTCTGAGCCTATGCTCTGCTGTATGCCAGAAGCTTTTAAACCATCTTTACAAATATGTTCCCATCTTTTGCCAAGTGAATGTACAGTCTTTTTCCCTGGCGTTGGTATCTACAGTTGTTTTTGCTAATTTCATGATTTCTGAGGCTGTAATTACTCTTCAATATTCTCAAATATTTGTCTGGTGACCACCAAACTTAATTACTTTCTTATTTTAACAAAACAAGCATTATTTGCATATTTACTTTGCGTGTGTGTTTTACAGACAGACCAACAAAACTGCCTGTGGATGCTGCAGTGGGCAGTGGTGTTCGAGCTCTGCAGATTGGCAGATCGGTCTGTTCTACTGCATTACTCTGCAGTTAGTTGTTTCTCCACTGTGCTCTGCGTCCACTCCTGTGGACTGATCTTCTGTGATCCTTTGTCCAGTGTTATCCTTTCTCGTCCCACAGGACTGCCACGCTCTGTCTGTGTCTTCACCAGCAGTGACTCCTGTAAGCTTGGCCTGTTCTTTCTGGTGTAACTCTTTTGATGTTATAAACAATTCTTTTACATTTTCCCAGGTACTGCAAGACCTCTCTTTTTCTGCAACTGCTGTCTTGCAGACAAAGACTTTCCTAGCTGTGGATATTCCTCCAGACTTCAGTTCTGTACCCAAAATGCAGAGGTTCACTCCAGCCAGGCCCCTTCAGTCCATGCCACTCCAGCCTTTGCCTGAACCACAAGGCAAGTGTGCTCAAGTGCAGCTCCAGCTGTCCAAAAGAAGAGGTGGAATTGGGCTCTGAAAGCCAGATGACATGGTGAGAACATGCAATCAGCTTGGATGTGCAAGTGTGTCGACGAAAATGGGAACTCTGTCATCAGTACCTAACCCTAATGTTCTTTTGGTCTCCTATCATGGTCTAACCTCATTCCTCCTGATCCTTTAAATAACATTGGATGGGGAGAGTGAACTGCAAGCCCTTCTCTCTAGTTTTAAGCAATAACATTTGATAACACAGATCAAGTCGGAAAGGAGGTGAAGAAAGAGCAGGTGTTGATCAGCTGCAGGACATCAGCTCCATGCAAAATTCCACACCCAAAAAGAATGGATAGGAAGGTCCTTGCAACTGCTTCCATGTATTGTATTTAGTTCAGTCAAGTTTGGGCCTGGTGTTTGTTAACTTTTAGGCTCAAGTGCTTGTCAGATATGAATAAAGAGGATTCTTCCTTTTCCAGGGGTCACAGCTGTACATGAAGTAAAAAACTAAAATTAAAAACAACGACTTTCACTAAGGAATGCAGGAAATGTTGTGATGTATTTTCATTGCAACCACTTGAAAGCAGAATTGCTGTGGAAATAAAGCAACTCCAAATACGCTGAACTTGCTGACTCAGTTGATCTAGGAAAAAAATTACCAGTCAGCAATTTCAAGCAACAGCAGCAGCAAATGTACTGTATCTGCAGTACTGATGTAATGTGCATTGCAACATCGTGTTTCCTTAAAAACTGTGCTCCTGAGTTTGAAGAGCCACAGCTTTGAGATGAAGCTGAGGATTTGCTGCTCATTACATAAGAGAATTTTCCCTTAGAGCTGAGACTGGTAGATGCTGGACCCACCCAACTGCTTAAGAAACAGGACATTTAAAGGGAGTAATTTCCTCCAACTTCCTTCTGACCCTGATCTGAGTCACATAGCAAAATAAAAGCAAGCAAAGATTTAGCCAGCTCTCCAAATTGATCCAGAATTATCAGCATTGCAGCATTTTCTATTCAAAACAGCTTATGCAAATAATCTTCTATTGCCATATGCAAATTGCTTTTTTGGTAATTTTTCAAACAATTTTCTAATTCTTATCAGCATCTAATAAGCAAAATATTAAGATAAAACTGGACATACTTTCACTTTAAATTTTCCATTTAATGTCTACTTTAATAGTGACCATAAGAAGTTATTAGCAGCTATTAAAAGTCTCTTAAAAATAGGATATATTCCAAAACAGAAAACCACTAGAAGCTACGATTTTAAGCGATTAATTGAAGTCTGTACTCATCTATACCTCTGATAGGCGAGAGAACAGAGAGTGACAATCAGGAGGAACAGGTTATGAAGCAAACTGGTTTAGGGATTCTTTGTCCCAGCTGTGATTACTCCAGAAAAATGCAGGAAACAGACAAGTTTGTAATTTTTAAGTGGTGGAAATTGAGAGCAGAAAGTGACCTCAGAGATCATAGTTAATGTAAAAAGTATCCACCCCAGTATCCAGGGTGGCAGACAGAGGCAAATTACCTTCTAAGAGACAAGAAAGTGGCCAAAACAATAAGCAGACAAATACAAACTGACTACAAACAGAAAAGGTTAAAAAGCAAAAGCATCCCCTATTCTCTGGTTTATATGCCTCTCTCTACCTTCCTTAGCTGCCTCTGCTCGTTTGTTCTATTTCCCAGAAAGACTCTATGATAGGTGAACTTGTCTGCTCTAAGGAAGAACAACAGAAAAAAAAGCTATGACACAATTGTGAAATAATAGAATTATAGCATATTTCTGCATTCCTGAAGCTGCACACATTGCTATTTGGAAGTTCAATGATCAGGAAACATGACATTTTATAATCAATTAATGGCAAGCTAGTTTTAAGGAGGGTAATCTTATTTAAGGTGTGAGTTGTAAGGTTAATTTTTGGTTTTGCACATTGTATTTGACAACTATGAAATATAAAGTATCCAGAAATTAAATATAACAATCCACCAGAACTTACTTTTCTCTCTTTTTTTTCTCACTCTTGAAAAGTCTGGCCTTACTTTCTACAGTTCTTTTCTCTCACTTCCCTGCCTATTGCTCATTTTCTGTTTGGAGCTCTCTGATCTTCTCTATCATAGCAATTGATTCTGCTAATTTAGCCCCCACCATGGCCACCCCATCCCCTTTCCCAAGTCCAGTTTCCTTAATTTTTCAGCCACTGGGATATACAGGCGTGTCTGAGAAGTGGTTCACACACAGGCAAATTCCTCCCCAGAACATTTAAAAACCTTAACACTGCTCTACTACAAGAATAAGGCAAGATGTAGCAACGCACTTTGAAGAAGCAGAGAGCACACTGAAAACTACCAGGATTAAACGGGATCCCACAAAATATCAGAGTCCACCTCTTAGAAAAATATGCCAGAATAGTGCCCGTAGCCCTTATTTTCCAGGAAAATCGCCACGACCACGCAAAGAGCAGAATGGAACAGCTCGGTTGTTCTCATAGAAAGTGAGCTTTAATAATGGTGCTTATTCTCCCCGAGGAATACTGTTGGATACTAGACACTAATGTTTTGCTTTTCTAGTGGCAGCTGAGAAGCAGGCCAGGAGAGTCATGGCTCTGCCACACTGAGTGGGTGCGATATATCACCCACGAGCAGCTGACACACCAAGCATTATGTGTGGAGTCGCTGTGGCCGCGCACTTGGGCTCAGGGTGGTTGTGGTCTCTGCAGAGGGAGAGGAACGCTCACCAGAAAAATAAGATGAAAATTGTCAGCAGAGTTACTCATGGCCATGGAGTCCTCCAGCTCCAGCTATGATTTACTCACTGTTCTTTATGTGGCTTGCCCAGTCACTCCCCTTCACCTTTTCTAAAGAATACATCACCAAACAAATGGGTTTGGGTAATAAAATGTAATAATATAAAAAAAATAATAATGGCTATTAGTACTGATGTAGTTACTTTACTACATAAGCTCAGCGAATTATTGTGTTCAATCTCGTCTCTCTTAAAGCAAACTTGAAACATCCCATGCTTCTAATTCTTTGCACGACTGTGACCTTGTCTTCAAGCCTTGAAATACAGGGTAATTTAAGGGAGAAGTGGCTCCAAGAGAAAAATAAAGACTGAAGCAAGAATACATTAATTCAAGTGACATTTAGGTCAGTACAATCTTTGGTTCACTCAGAAGGAACCAATTTAAAGTCCAAGAAAGCAATAAACTTGAGTGGCAAGAGGCAGCTCCAAGTTAGCGCTGTGAAAGGAAAGAGAGAAATCATTGCACTGTAATCTTTGTTTGGTCTAATTTCAAATAACAGATGGAGGACAGAGAATCTTGGTAAACTGTTATTATTTACTTATTTCTCACATAATGAGTACCATAATCTGGTGTTGTGACATGGACCACCAGCACGTTTTTTTACCCTTGTTTTTGTCCTTAAGTGGCCTAAGTGGCATATCTTCTGATATTGAAAGGTTGCATTTAATTTATATAAATCACATCCATGGGTCTGAGGCTCATTTTCATCAGCTAAAATCAGAAACCTCTTAACCTGCATTTTGTTGTTTCTCCACAGATTAATTTTCCAAACTCACGCGTCCTGGTATGGTACTTGTATGAATAGAAAGAAAGCAGTGAAAGAATTCCTGTGGTTTGGATCAGTAAAAAAAGCAGAAAGTCCTTCTGGTGACTGTGGTTTCTGCGTGGATCAATGTGATGTCCATCCGTGCTACTGCAGCCCTGGGTAAGTCTTACATTAACTAAGTCCTATTTCTCAAATGTCAATATAAATAATTTCATTTAGTCAAATGACTGTGAGGATGGCAGAATTCACAGAACATTCTAACGTGAACGGACCACTATTTCTGGCCGTGTGAAATATGTGCACCTGTGACTTTCTCCATTCTTACATGTGTGGAAACATCCAGAAACTTCTTTGACCATGGATTGTTCCTGAGAGATCCCTTGCTCAGAGAATGGCAGAACATGGGCACTAGTGTGAAACAGCGATATAAATATTTGCCTGTTGAATTCCTGGAACTGACCTATGTCACTGTGCAAAGTTTGCTTGAATTCTTTTTACTGATTGTTTCTTAAGAATGACTGGCCAAGTTGATTTTCGGTCCAGCTAGTTATTCCCAGATGCTTTAGGTTTTATTCAACCTGTACTCCAAGTTTTTTTCTTGCAATATCAGCCACTAGTCAGCCAAACAAGGCACTGCAAACCTAACCATAAAAGGCATGTGAAAGTCCAGCTTTGAAAAAAATCCTCTCACTATAATGAAGAAAATTATCTTATCAGTTTTCTTTGTGTGAGAATTATAATACAAGGAAGATGAGACCACCATGCTGAATAAAATATCTATGCAAGTTAATTTTGCAAAAAAAAGACATGAACTATTTGAGGAAAGTGGGAACAAGAAAAGAAAGGGAACTCTCAGGAAAAGTTTTAAGGCAACAGGTGAGGTTATATATGGAATTTCTGTGAGAATGAGTATTTGTACATACATGCTCCTTCATGCCAGTAGACTCAAGTGGAAAATGCAGATGCTTGAAGGTATTTTTGTCTAGAAGTACCAGTGGAAAGAGAAACATTAATAATGGAATTTTTTATGGACTTTTAGAGTTCAGACAAGCTTCAGCAATCTACCAAAGATCACAAAACTCCAACATTCATAGAACAGATAGATTCTAATATCCATATGCCCGTGGCATAATAGCAGCCGTAATTCCCACAGCCTCATTTTGTCAGGGACAACAACATTAAAGTTCATCTCAAGTGAATTAAACCCCACCATTTTCAGTCTCTGTGTTTAGATTCAGCTTTCTTAATCCATCTTTGGGCACTTGAAAAGCAACAGCCTGTTTTCAAATTGCTGCCACCCTACATCTCTCACTGATTCAGGCAGGATTTGCATGAACCAGACACTTTGCAAATGAATTTGATGAGGATTCTCAGATGTTGATCTGAATTTGAAAACATTTACATTTCCTTGTTGATGTTTAGGTACAAGAACCAATGTAAAGAGAGGAAATGCAGATTCCTCTGAGACAAGCCTTGCATTTCACTGCTGTAGTCACCAAGTATACTTCCAATGAATTAACAGTTAATAATGTACAGATTATCACTCAAGGAAAACTTTGTAAAGACTGACATTTTATTCTTTGGAAAAGAAGTGATGAAAAATGAAACTACTATTCTTAGGACAGAAAAGAAAAAAATCACCTACATCAAAAATGCTGAGAGCAAATCAAACAAAGGATGCACTGTGCTGAGGGAGATGAATCCATGTACATTCTGCAAAAATGCTTCAATAATAGACAATTCTGACAACTGAACCTTTGTTTTCCAAGCAAGAAATATCAACTTGGATTTACATTTTTGAACAGATTTGTTTGATCTGTGTGCAAGGGCAATGACAGTCACTCACAATATGAGGTCATTAATATTAGCTGGCAGGTTTTCTCATAGGTAAGATTTGTAACTAAGAGTGTATGATAAATAATAAAAGTTAGAATTCAAAATAATCGATCTTTCAAATACATATGTACATGCCTAAATTGAAGGATCTATGTAGCTTTACTTAAACGCTTTGCTAGATTAGATCTTATTTCAAATGTAAATAAGTCCAATACACTTCTCATGAGGAAGAGTAGAAAACAGGGAAGATACAAAGTCTTTCTCAAGGACAATATTCCATAATTCATTCTCTGAGTACACAACAGTACTGGAGGCAACCAGACAGTGCAAACTCTGAGGCCCAAATTCAAGACATTTGAACTGATACTGGCTTTAGCATGTAAGGATCAAGCACCCCCAGAACTGCAACACACGAATACATCTTATGAATAGCAATTAGACAAGCACTTTTCTAACTGAGATTGAAGTCTGTTAAGAGCTGACAATAGCACTGAATGTTTACCTCTCCGTGATTTAATAGACAACAATTTTTTTAGCTAGTGTTGTCAGAAAAATCTCAAATAAAATTCAGGGAGAAAAATAAAGAAAAATAAGATGATTCTTCCCACAGTCGTTATGCAGAAAGCCCTCTAACATCTCAGTCACCTTCTGGTTCTAACTGCCCATGATCTAAGCAACATCTCAGTGCACTGACTTCAGCGTGACCTTACAGATCTATTTTATGAATTAAGGCTTATCTTAAGGATCAGCAAATTTCAGAAGTTTCAGAATTTAGATCAGGTCAGATTTGGGTAGGAATTCAAGCTGTATGATGAGTCACAACAGACCTCAATTTATAAAGATGGAATTTCGCTGTGTTAACAGCCCTACAGGCACCTCTGTCCAGCCTGTAAGGTGGTGGGTACCAGATCCAAGAGCACCTATAGCAGTGGGAGATGTGCTGGTAACAAACAGGGGGTTGCACCATACACACATCTGGGACTTTGCTCTTTCAATTCCTTGAGTAATAAACAGCTGGGAGGAGAAGTCTGTCACACACTAACGCAAATCTGGCTGCATTTCTGTCCAGAATGCAGAAATGAGCCCGGTGCCTCCACGCTGGGTGGGAATCTGCATCTGCTCCATTGCTCACGTGAGAGAACTTGGTCCCTCACCAGCCCCTTCATCACATCTGATCTTGCTGAGGAGCACTCTGCATCAGCCCCCTGGAGGATCCAAACCCTCAGCACCACAGTCCAGCAGCCCAGCCCTTCCCTGTTCACCTGTACATCCAAGAAGTCACCACACCCCGGTAACACTCGGTGGCTTTGTTAGGAATTCCAGTCCAGAAGGCTCAGGGTGCAGAGAGCCAGCTGTGCCACTGAGAGACAGGCTGACAAAGGGGAGACACTGGGCAAGCTGGGAAACCTTGCAGGCCAGTGCTGTTGAACCGGGCTGGAAAGCTTGGCTCCACAGCGCTGATCTGATCACATTTAGGAGTTTTATCTTTGCAGAAAAAACAAAATAAAACAAACCAAAACAAAACAATCAAACAAACCAAAGCAAAACAAGCCCCAAAGCAACAACAAAAAGCACAATGCCAAGACATAAAACTACAGATCATAGTCTGCAATGAAAAGCTTGGCCAGCATCGCAGCTCCAGTGAGGCCATGTGATTCTGGCAGGTGTAACTGCAGCAATACAATGACGTACCCTGTGCACTGAAACCCTCTTGCTGTTATACAGCATTATCTGGTCCAAGTATTTTTCCTTAAGGCATAATTTTGTTTCCCAGTGCAGATGGTTTATAGCAACGCTGGCAAACTTCAGAGTCAATCTATTCTGAGGGAGAGCACTTTCTGCTTGGAGGAAAGATTATATAAAAGTTTTTTTAGGTGTTATTACACACACCTTTAAATTTTGATCTTTCTGAGACTGAAGAAGGGAAATTTAGCTACCTGTTTTCAAGCTAAAGTTCCCCTCTCCTCTTAATCCCAGCCTTTTTCTGGAAGTTCTGCTGCTCACTGAGAGAAGCTGCAGGGGCGACAGGCTAACAACATTTGTTTACAGTGGATCTCCCTTTGAAGGGTGATTACAACAACATCATTCTGCATATCCGGAGGGTGGATTCCTTATCTCCCTGAAGGAGAAGGAGAACAATCACATATTTGATAAGTTCAAACAAAAGCGCACACAATTATAGGAAATGGAGTGTTTGCTGAAAGAGGGCAGTTTATACAAACCCCATTTTTATAACCTCGGACATACATTTATTTCACGACAGCTTTCAGGAGCAATGTTCTGTAACTCTGCAGTATCTCTGTTTCATGGTGACACATGAAATATTTTCCATTTGAAAACTGACACCAAAGGGGAAACTCTCTGCAGAGAACAGTCATGGCAAGAACTTTGCTCCGTGTCTACTTTCACCCCCACCCACCTCGCACTCCAAGGCAGTGAGGTGGAGGTAAATCCATCAAAAGCTGCCTCTCCACCTGTAGGAATAGTGGCAGGAGAGGCACGTCCTTCCACGTTAGCTCTGCCAGAGACCTGCCCTTTCAGGCCTGCCGGTCTGAATGGGACTGGATTACAGGGAGAGAGGAATTTCTTCCTAATGGAAGAAAGGAGAAGAGAAGCGAGATTTTGATTCTGTCCTTAGCACTTTCATAACTGCTCTGTGTTTTAAAAAGACTTTTTGTCTGCCTATGTTACCTTTCAGCAAAAATGTATTAACTTACAGTAAGGATTAAGCCAATCTATAGCCCAACATAGAGTGTTTTCCATTTTGTTGTGTTGGGGGTCTTTCTAACCAATTGTAGAACATCTTAGTATAAATATCCCTCTTTTTTTTCTTCTTTTTTTTTATTTCTGCAGAAATATGAAAAACTTTACCAATCTGATCAATCTGATCTATCAGAATTTACCAATCTGATCTATCAGAATTTTCTCCACCCAATGCTTCTCACATGCCTTAGTGACACTCAGGGGTATATTTTATTCTAACCTGTCAAGCTTTTAGACAGCCTCAGAAATAAGGCAACACAGCAGTGAAAACTAAGGTCAGTCCTCTGTAACCAGACATAGGTTTTGTATCAGGAAAATGCAAAGTGAGCAGTTAAATTGGGTGTAGAACACTATCAGTGAATAAAAAGAGGTTGTATTTTTCTTGAAAGCCATACATAAAGTGCAAGACAACAGAAGAGATCTTATGTTGTTTCCCTGTAATGTTTCTGTTGGAAGACTTGATAAAACATATGATGTACTAATTGAAATAACATAATGAGAGAGGCTATAGAGCCTTTGGAATCCATTAAACCTCTTGCAAGGGTCAGCCTTTTCACTGGCATATACAAGGTAAATGACACTGTTAATTCCAAGAAATTAAAATTATTTGTGTTTTAAAAAATAAAAAAAAGGTAAAAGACATTTCCTACATGGACTGACATGGAAAGACTTCCTTAGTATTATCTGTAGCTTTTTTTGCTTTAAAGGCAATCCTTTAGCCTGAAAATCCAGATTCCAACGGGAGTGAGAAAGGTTCTCAGGATCAGATTGTAGTGTTTGTATACAAAGGGATGGTAGTAAAGTTTAAGAGACAGTTTAAGGCACAACACAGCACATCTCAGTGCAGGGTGCACAGTCAGAGTGGTGTAAAGATACTCTAGGGGGTACAGGCAGATGTAGCCATAAGGGAAAATAAGTTACACAGGGCTCAGTTGGGTCCAAATAACTTTAGATCTGCACTCCTGCTCTACCTGCGTGTAGCACTCAAAAAGAAAAAAAGGTTGATGACAGCAGTTATTTGGTGATTACAAAAACAGTGTGTCCCACAGACTGCTCAACCTTCCCTTCCACTGCTCTTTTATTATCTACAAGGGCTGAGGCCCTTTCAGGCTGAACCACAACCCGGTGTCCTGTCCACACTTCCAACAGGTGATGCTGCCACAGCTTGCACAGGAGATGGGAAAGCTACCCTAAGCATCCTGGCCAGATTCTCTGCTGGGAAATGGCTGTGTAGCGCTTCCTTCTGAGCTGTACCCCACATCTTCTGGCATCTGACTGCGTGAAGGCAGTCTTAGATAGACAAGTCCTTTGGGTAATTTATGGTTAAAGACTGTACAATTGTATAAAAGCATATTTGTGCATTATTATCAATATTAGAGATGAACAGCTTAGAGAAAAGACCTGCACGTAAAGCCTTCCATAAAGGCAATGGCAAAAATCAGATATATATATTTTTATATATATATATTTATATATATCTAGATTAAGGCTTCCAATCCTGCAAATGTTACTCTCTTAAAACCATACCAACCTGTAGGTTTACTGTGATAAATACGTGCTTCTTTTTCTGCATACACAGAAGCGTTTAAAAGTTTGCCAGTGAATGTTTCTGCAAATAGGAATAGGAATTGCCACCTTTCTGCCTGGAATATTTAAGGCATTCATAGCCATTACTGTATCCCATTCACTGTATTGACTAATTTATTAGTGTAGCATTATGCCATATGTAAAAATAAAGATTTTAAGGGCTATTATCCTGAAGATTTGTGTGCACGTGAAAAATGGTCATGCATATTCACAGAACCAAGGCCAAAAAAAGGCTCGTTTGGAAAGAAGTACTTCTGCTGGAAAACTTCCATTTCTCTTTTTGATGTAATGCACAAGCGACTGCTGTGAGAATGTAATGCTGAGGTTCAGTCCTGATGCTGCTGAGATAAAAGGCAAAATAGTCTTTGACTTCCAGACATGGAAGTTACTTTTCTGAAGTCATTGGACGGTTCAAACAGTGAAGATATATGTTGCTTTTTAAGGCAAGTATATTAATTTTCTTCAGACACGTACAACTACCTGAAACAGAGACACCTTTCTTTACTGATTTATACAGGGCAGTGGGAAAAATAGTGCACAGAAAAACGTGTTCCTTCCTACATAATTCTTTGATTCTGGTCCCTCAGCATATAGAGATCCAAGAAGTATTTTGACTTCCAAATTTTTAATGTTAATGATTTACTTTTGGTTTGCTGTAAATAGGAAAGATATGGCCGCCTTTCCCAGAAAGGATAAAGAATTCCCTTTGTTTGCCTTTTGTTATGTAACAGTTTGCAATTCCCATCTGCAGGAAAACATAGCATCAACTTATGCAAGGTATAATTGCACAGGGTGTGGAAGAGAACACAATCCTGCAAACTCACCCAGAATTATATTTGCTCCTTTTTTTCCTCACTTAGACAAGGTTTCCATCCCCAGGAGCTTTGGCATTTGAGGGGTTGTTAGTGTAAATGAAGGGACAGAAGTGTCATCTGGTTAACACTCAAGTAAAAGCAAAAGCAGAGTCACAGACATGAAAGGGACCACAGATATCCCACTATTTATGATGTGACTGTAAAGTCTGCTACAACCTTAAGGCAATACATGCTAATTACCCTCAGCAGATCTCTGCTGTTACAAAAGTAATTGCCAAGATCTTTTCTGTATTGCTGATAACTGTATCTATCACAGCTTGGTTTGTTTGCTTTAAATCGCGTTCTTAGAACCAACAGGAACTCTTGACAATATAATGCTATGGAATTTTTTTATTTTTTTTAAGTTTAAACCACTGGATCGTATCCAATGGGCCCTTAGCTCTGTTCATCAAAAGAAGACAGCAATCTTGCTGGGGCAAAAGTCCACAAATGTGTGCCTTAGGTTTGCCCCTGTGTTTTTACTCTAAGCCTGTGGCAGAGCAAGAACAAGTGCATCACCAAGAGCACTCTCCTGCTCTAAACCACATGTAGACAAAAATTCCCAGGTCTGGTTTTGGTGCTTATAGCAAGCTCCCAGATGCAGATGCGAGGTGCATCTAGTTAGCTTCATACCTGTAAGAGCAGTGATAATCACTTAAGAGAGCCTGTATTCCAGACAGGCCCAAATTTATGCTGTGCTTACTTAAATGATCCGCAGAATCAGTAAGTTACCCCAAAGCGTATCCTATTCCCCATGTCCTTAGGAGTAGATCAAAACTCCTCCCACCCCTGCAGGAGATCCAGTTTGGGAGGTGTTGGGGTCAGTTTGGCTCAGGTACAAAAGACATAACATTTATGTCCTCATATAACAAACAACTGAACATATGTAAAAAATACAAATAAAATAATCTTACCACTTTTTTCATAAAGCACTAGAAAAACTGGGCTGGTAGCCATCACTACTATGCAAAGGAAGAATGGGTTTGGAAGAATGAAAACAGAGGCTGTGGAGAACAAGAGTTGTTTAGAAAGTTAAATGAGCTATTAGTTTTAAGGAAAAATTGCTATCTATTAGTTAGCACGTCAACCAGTGACTGGTACCTTCCAGTAATCCTACAGCTAAGATGAATTACCTTTCTGTTATTGCTTGGCTTGGGCAAAGGTATTTCTGACATGAAGATCATTGTTATAATCTGGTTAGACTCAACAGGTGTTCACATTAAGATCATTGTTCTACCCTAGCTAGACCCAACAGGTGGCGCAGAAGAAGGAATTATAATATATTTAATATTTCTCATTGGAGAACAAGAGGAAACATGTCAGCTTTCATTACATTAGGGGCAGGAATACCACTGAATTATTCTGAGTTTAAGACAGTATAGCAAGATTGTGCCAAGTACAAAACTATTTCTTTGGAAAAGTAAGAGACACCCAAAGATCTTTGTCATAGACAGAGCTACATAGATTGAAATCAAATGCAGAACAAATCTCTGCAATACCTGCTGGAGTAAGATGAGTTTGTGGCAGCTCAGTTATGAGAATATTTACGTGACCTGGTTTCAAACGAAACAACTTGTAGGAACAAAGCAAATACTACACATTTACAGTAGTGCCAGAGAACCACACCCAGGAGGCAGGACTCCCCAAACCCTCCTGTACAGCCCTGCCACACAGGCAGCTCAGCTCACCAGAAAAGGGCATGGCATTCTTCTCTGTGCATGCAATTAAATTGTGTGAATCCAAGGCGAGCATGCTGCATTTAAACAATGAAGTCAGCCAATAAATCTTACACTTGTCCAATTCCTCCAGGACTGCAGCCTCAGCCCATACCTCAAAGACAAACGAGCGTGTTCATCACAAACTCCCGTGATCAGAGCCAGTAATTGTCCTTCTACAGAGTGATTCCACAGTTTCTATCATGTTGCTTTCAGCTTACCATGACATGAGTGAAATACCCACCCTATAGACCATATGTAACCATCCACATAAACAGCAATATGCTGCTGGACTTTAGATCACTTGCTGGCCCCTGGCCTCAGTCATGAGAAACAAGAGTTTCAGAGGCAATCACAGCTCCTCCTCTTCTCTCACTCACTGCAAGTAGGAAGGAAGTTGCTTTTAACATATGTATTTAAACAAGCTTAGTTGCATTAATTAGTTCTCCTGTGACATTCATTTCAGTTCTTCTTGTTATTCCATTTTTGAAGAGGGCTGACTGTAACTCTGTAACTCTTTAGAACTCTGTGTTCTAAAGTAAATGAACTCATTCGAATGCTTGGGCCTGTATTTTCTCTGCCTGTTAATAGCTGAGCCATTCAGTACGGGACTGCAGCACCCTCAGAATTCCTGAGAAAACTGAGTCATCCCAGCATTGCTCACGGGAGGGCTGCACAGTTGGGTATTACTGCCACCTAGTTTTCACCTTTTATTATTATTACCTGGACTTTTGCATTTTCCATGGCAAAAAAAAAATAGTTTTATATATAGAACCTGAAATTTTTCCTTTTAGTCATGTTACACATATCCTGTGTTGCATTTGAAGAGTGGAAAATCGTGCAGTGATTACTGAAGTCTTACTGAACAAATCTACATGCATCCAAACGCAATCTTGAAATTCATTTTAAGGGTAGATAATACTAGTTCTGATGTGAAAATCCAACTTAAATTTGCTATGCAGGATCAAAACAAGAGCTAAGTTTGCAGCATCACAGGAGTTTGTAGATGTACAGCTGATCTTTGCCAGCTGACACCAAACCTCATCACTTTTATTATGGATCTTTTTAATTGCCATCAACAAAAATACTCTCCTGCACGATACAGGTGCTGCACCAAAATCTGCAGAAAGGCCTTGCAATATAAGACACCGCAGTGAAATACCATGCATTTTTCATTTTGAGGTGTATAAAAAGAATCTTTATATTGGGATAGTCCTTTTTAGACCAAGATATGAACTAAAAGCTCAGCGATAAAACACAGAGAAATGTGGAGACCAATTAAAGCAAAGGTTTTCGAAACCTCATATGAATTCCATGTTGAGATCTGAGAAAGGCACTGTTAAGATTCTCTGTTTCAGTGACCTTTTTGCTTCTATGCCAGTTCTGTGGTTTCTGAGTGACTAGGAGTGCCTGTGGGAACCCATACAAGTTGGAAGTTAAATTCAGAACCCAGCTGAGCAACTTTTCACAAGATGTAAAAGAGTAAATATATTGCCACAAGCATGTTCCAGTCTGGAAAAAAAAAAATAAAAAAATTAAAAAAGGCTCATAACTGAAATTTCTTATAACTGTGAGAACTGGGGCTCTGTTACGCCAAGGCAGAGGAACATGTTTTATAATTTCTCCAGTGCAATTCTACTAAACCAGATGAGGAAAAGGAAGTCTGTTCTTTGCTGCAACAGAATTTTGTCCATTCTTTCAGCAAACAGCATGGCAAAAATTAGGCCGTTTCATTGTGTTTGTGTGCAGTAATCACGCCCAAAAGCTGCTCCACAAATCTCCTACGGGAGCCTGAATTCTCCTTCATGGAAGTGAAAGATTTGTGTGATGATTTTTTGCAGCAGCAAGAGCAAGTACTGATGTCGTTGGTCTTTATTTTTACCAAAACAGCTTTAATGACTGAAAGTAAAACAAGATGTTTGTGAACTTCAGGCATGATGCAATCTGAGGAATTTGGCACGGTGGGTGGGTTGACAGGGCATGATTCTGAAGCAGGCTTTTTGAGACAAAACTGAGACATCTATATTAACGCAGGTTGAGAGGCCACAGATGTCTCTAAACGCTCTCCCTTGTTTTTGAGATTGTTATTGAAAGACGAAATTCTATTTGAACTCAGATCCCAGGCCCCTGGGCTTGAAAACCATATTGTGCACCCCCCACCGTGCTCAGGTTAAGTTCATTCAGACCATTTCTGCAGCTACAGTATGGATCACACTCTGTTCTTCTTTTTTTCCCCTAACAGATTTGTTTCTGGTCATAAATTCTCAATCAGTGGGCAAGCCACATTGTACAATTTAGTAAATAGTGTAGTTAAAACATGTTTAAAGTCAAAAGAAAAAGGATCTGACAATGGAGCATTGTCCCCTTTTGCAGAACTGAAGTGTACCTTCTTTGATTCAGTAACCTTGCTGCACTTTGGTATGAAATTGCCCCTTTTTCCATCAAACTTGCATTTAAAGTGCCTCATTAGCATGTCTCACCGGATCAGAACGATTCTGCTAACCCAACACTCGCTTCAGTCAAGCCACCATGGTTTTTCTATCTGTTTAACATCTAAAACTCCTTGACAAAGTTCCTTTTAAAATTTACTCCTTTTGTTTCTCCTTGGGTTTTCTGCAAAGATCTTTAAACTTCGATGTACTCCGAGATGACTCCTGAACAAAAATCATGTCTAGCCCAGCTAGTAAATCTACCCTCCATTCAATGGGATTAAATAAGTGCTTCACGGCTATTGTAGGAGCCTCTAAAAAGGATCTTGCATCTTTAAGAGTTTCCTACAATAAATTAAACACATCTCACCCATTGTAAAAGAAAAAAAAAATAAAGGAGACTTGATCCAGCACAGGGAAGCCACTGTAGACCCACAGTGATGCCATACTCCTAGTACCCAAACACCCACAGATCACAGAGCCCAGATTAACAGCAACAGGCAGTGGAAGAGGAATTGTATTTCTTTAGGAATTCAGCCATGGGCTTCACATTAGTAAAACATGGCCAGCAAAATAAAGTAACTATATAACATATTAAACCTCTATAATTGTATGGGTTATTAAAAAGGAACGTGACAGGTTTTTAGTTTGAATTTGAAGTACCTCAGCCAGGAAATCGCTGTTTACTTTCTAATAGGTGAGATCTCAAGGCCAGTGTTCAGGTTCATTGTAGCATTTAAGTCCCCCTTAAACACAGGCACATGAGTAACCCTGCTGATACCGCGGAGACTGGTGCTCTGCCTAAAGTTAAGCTCATGTTTAAGTACAGAGCCAACACACTCAACCCAAACTTCTACATCTTTCTGCTCATTTCTGAACTGAAACAGAGACAAGCTTAAAACATAACCAAAAGAGGGATTTGGTGAGAAGAAAAAAAAAATAAAATCTGTGCACAGAATTATCTTAACAAGAGCACCTGAATTTACCATAAGGTCCTGGAGGCTGGTAAGAGGCTACAAACCACTGCACCATCAGTGTGACTGATTTAAATTCACATTAATTCCCCTCGAAGGCCACTGACTCACTTACCTGAAAGTCATCCCCTCTTGATCGGTGCTGAATGTCCTTCTTGAAACAAACCAGCATTTCAAAGGGGTGTTCAGAACACAGGAAAAACAAGAGCCAGCATGACTGGGCACCAGTTTAGTGTGAAGCAAAGAAAGTAAATGAATTCGGCATAAATAAATTTGGAAATACTTTTAAATTCTTATATAAAGACAAAGGCCTCCAGCGTGTTCTTTCCAATCATTTGTACTGCCACTGTCTGCAGTGCTAAAGTCCTACGTGTTTTATAGCAGTTGTGTTGAACCTTCTAGGGGAAAGAAAACAAACAGATAAAACAAACAAATTCCCCCAAAATTCCAACAACAACAACAAAATTAAAGCTACTTGTTTCTTTTTTTCCTTTAAAAATTTGGTGATTTGGTCTTCACTGTCAAAACGGACACCTGCAATAAGAATCGTATTTTTTCCAGTTTATGTCACACAGCAACTTGTAAAACAGGCATGCAAAAGAGACCTTCACCAATATTGACTGACTGGCAGCTGTGTGTCCAGAGAAAGGCAGCCTAGGTGGTGACTTCATTATTCCTAACTGAAGAATGAGTTTCTACTAGAAAAACTTCACTAAACTTATTTTTCAAGTACCAACTTCCTTTAAACACACAGTGGAAGCCTAGAAATACTTGAAAATTTCAAACACTCTCAACAAACACAAAGCAGAACAATATTTTATTAAAAGTACTCACGTTCTTTGGTATTAATGTTCTTATTTAGTTTTCACTACTATTATTATGGACAGATTAATACTAATAGTGCCGGTAGTGTTGTTGCTATTATTAGATGTATTAGAGGGTAGGAAATCCCTGACTGGCCATGTGTCTATGGCAGCAGAGCCCCAGCAAGGCCAGAGCAGGAGATGAGTGTCTATGGGACAGCAGCAGCTGGTGGGAGGCTCCCTCATCCCAACAGCATCCATCACTCTTCCTCCCTTTTCCTTACCCTGCTAACAAGTGAGGGAGGGCTGACTTGCGTTTTTCCCTACACTGTTGGGAAGCCACGAGACAGCCACATTAAAAAACTCAGCAGCATTACTTTCTTCTAGGGATGGCTGGCATATAAAACAGCATTATCCTTCCAAAACAGACGGCACAGCACCTTACACCTTTGCCTGCAGGCATCTCGCTCTGTATTGTTGGGCACCCAGACCTGGGAGAGTGGATTTTGCTACTACACGGTTTCTAGGAGCAAAAAGAGCAGCTGTAAGACCATAACTTTGTAAAACAGGGCAGTCAGTCACTGCCCAGGGCAGACTTTCTACCTGGAGAGGGAAGAAATGTAACCCAATGAGTTCAAATTCTCCCTTAACGCCACTGGGCTAATCAGCCATGGAACATTAGCTGGATGCTCTGTATCCCAAGTGCAAATGCGATACAAGCAGTGGAAGAAAGAGAGCAATTTCTTCATTAGCAGTGATTAAAGAAGACTGAAACGAAGTGCCTTGAATTCATTAACCAAGAAAACAGGGAAGTACACAAGGAAGTGCTCCTTGTCTAAACCAGGCGGGAGAGAAGATTGCTATCACCTCTCCCCACTCTCTCTTGCTTTAACCCACCAGAGTTTACTCTTATTATTATCCAAACATTAAGGTAAACTTAGTTTTGTGCTTTCTTGGTGTACGTGGCATGATGCTCTTGTCCCTGAGGTTTGTCAGTGTTCCAGCTGAGGTGAAAGGAGGATCAGTCATATTCAGTCACTTTTCCTTTCCCTCAGGCTGGACAGGGTTTGCAGAGCTGGCAATTACAGCATAATTTTGTGACCCTTTCCCATGCAGTCACTCCTGTGAGCTGAGTCATCCAAGTGTTCCCCTGGCAGGGACCTTGCTTATGCAGAAGCCATTCAGAGCTATAAATGACATGTTCTCCCAGCTTTGGTGCAGGGTACTGCTGTTTCCTGGTAGTTTCTGCTGTTTTGTCCTATGATAACTGCCTCTCACAGGTTTCAAAGCCTGAAAAATCTTCAAGCCCAGAAAATGAGCTGATTCACAACACAGTCTTGCTGTTTCTAAGCCAGGCTCATCCTTTCTGAAGGTCTAACTCAGAAGTTTAGACCCACTTGTGTTTGTGACAATCAATCAAACACCAGCTGATGTGCTTTGGTCCAAAGCAAACCTGATTCAGTTTGCTGGGCCTTTTCTTGAAAGCAAAAGCATCTACAAGTCAATATTTTGATAATATTAGTTGAAAATTCTCAAAGTATTGATAAGTAATGAGAAGCACTTGACACTGATATTAGGTTTTTTTAATTTCCTGTAGTAACTGTCATACAGATTATCTGTTTTGGTATGGTATATATCGCAAATCTAAAGTACAGAAAAATTCACTGAGTATGGTTTGGAAGAAGGGGGTTTGGAAGAATGTGTCTGCCCAAGTTTTACCTGCTGTATACATCAGCCAAAACCCTCAGACCTCCCAGGTTAGTATCTGCTAGAGACAGCACTGGAACAGGCAGGCAGGGATGGAGTCCCCATTCCTGGAGCTATTTAAAAGCCATGTAGATGAACATGGCAGTGCTGAGGAAAAGATTGCACCTGATGATCTCGGAGGTCTTTTCCAACCTATACAATTCTATGATTCTATAAGGAAAGAAATATTTCTAAAGAGTGATTCACATTATCCAACCAATAATGTGAAAACTATTCATAAATTGTTGGATTTAAGTCATTCCTTACCCTCTGACAGTGATTCTGTCACTTCCTCAGAGTGAGACAGTATCAAACAACTAATCCAGACCTAAAGTTTTAAATTGAAGGTCTCTAAATTGTGAATCAGGACTGGAAACTACAGAGCCTGCTTCAAACACAGAGGGATTTGCTCATCTGCTTTGGACATGAGTGTTGCCCACCCTCCCGCCACCACCTGCTCTCAGGTTCTCTGTCAGAAGCACATCCTCTCTACCTCGCTCAGCAGGAAACAAAAGCTGTGTTTTCTTCAGTATGGCAGGACACCAGAGTTCACCACCCTGACCTGAAGACAGACACTGCTCCTTCTGGCAGCCTCTGACAGCAATTACCAACAGAACAAAGTCATAGGAAATGGTTTGCTTTTTGTTTTTTAATTCCACGGGGTATGTCAAGGACAAGCTTTCCCGCTTTTGCCTTTTTATAGCTGATAACTTATGTGGCCACAAACTCTACAGAAGACAAGGAAATGCAAAGCTGTTTGCCAAATGACAGCAAACATGAATCAAACAAAAAAAACCAACCACACAAAAAACTAAAAACGACAACAAAAAAACCCAACAAACAAGCAAAAAAAATCAAAAAAGAGAGACAATAACAAAATGGAAAGGAACCTGGTGTCTTATAACAACAGAAGACTGAGGACATTGAAAACTCACAAGCCTTTCACTCTCCATTTTCTGCTTGCATTAAGGGTCAGATACTACATAACACAGAAAATCAGTCAGTTCAGAGAACAACTACCACAAGTTACAGATGAAACAAGGGAGAACAGTATTAAACATTCTTTAATAATACTAATTTAATAATTAAACAGTTGCATTTGGTTCCAAAACCAAAAAAAGCTGAATCAAACCTTGTCTTCATTTATTCTGAATTTTTGATTTCTTACAGTCTCATCCAGAAAATACTTTCAAAGCATTTATTACAAAACCACAGCAGCCACTTAGAGAAGTTGATCAATCAAAAAAACCATCACCTTCATGGTATTTGAACACAAAAGAGGGGCAGTCTATCCTGAGGGATCTAAAAAAAGCCAGACCAATTGCAAATTAGAGAAAACAAAAGAGTCTTCTCTCTTCCATGTGCAGGATGTGATAATAATGCACGATAGTATCTTATTCCTCTCTCAGCCTTAGTCCAGGGAATTACATTTTGACCAAGGGCCTTTAACACAGGTGAAACTTTCTGAAAGTCCCACAGCATAAGGTTGTTAATTTAGTCAACCATCAAAAAGACAGGTACGAACAAAATCACTTTGATAAATAAGGGATACATTATTTTTTCCTCTCCTTGCTTTTCTGCTGCTCCAAAACACCATTACCTGTTCCTTATTCAATATCTATTCATTTCCACAATATTCACGAGGGGTTTTGAGTAATAATAATTATTTCTGCAAGAAAATCCTTCTGTTTTAGCTAAGACATGCGTGCATCCAAACTCCTCAGTCACAGGAAATAATTGCTAGAGAATACTTCATCTCCATGTTTTCCATACTATTTTTTGATTCCTCTTGCTAAATTACTTTAAACCAAGGAGGAAAAATCCTCTGGGCAGGAAAAAAGGCTTTGTACCACTTGCATGGAGCACTTGTGACCATGTAGGTGCTGTAGAAAGAAAGTGACAAATGTATTTCCCTTATTTTAAGCCCACTTTGAAAATCATAGACCAGCAAGAACAGGATATCCTGTTCCTGAAATGCAGATGTCAGAGAGGTAGAATACAGCCTCTATAAATACAGGACACTGAAAAACATTTTAGGACAAAAGTAGAGATCAGAGCAATCAAATAAAATATACATGAGGATTAATTGATAAGAAGAATTCCGTAATAAAGCTGGAATTCACAACTGACACACCAGATCCTGAGGAAAGAAAGATCAGTGATACAAGTACTGAATGCAAAGTATTTGTCTGACCTTTAAGAAGAAAAACAAATTACTTTTTAACAGAAAATGCAACAAACTGTACAAAAATAAAGTTCTATCACTTTGAATTTGCCAAATAATTATGAAGTCAATTAATAAATCGGGACATGGGATCTCTCTGCAGTTAAATATTAATTTTGGTCCATATTATGTTTGATGACACCCTAATTTCCTGTGAGATATAAGTACTCGTGAAAAAAACCCCTCAGTTTACATGAGAATTCTATAGAAAGAGACCATTAAAATTATAGCCAAGTAGATGTTCGAGTTATACAAGTGCTATTTTACAGCCCAATGGAAAGAACTGTGTTGCAGTCCAAGCTGTCTCCAATGAAGAAGGAAGTTGATGAGGCAACACCATCCTCCAGTCTGGGGTCATGGATTTGGAGCAGCCTGTACCAGATTGCTGGTGACCAAATGTTGCTCCCAACTGACAGTCCTGCACTGATCCACTTGGGGGGGAAAAAAAAATAAAGAAAAAAGTTGAAAGCCTCAGTTTTCTTCTTAATGGCCAGGTGTTCCCCTGACACAAAGACCCAACCCATCGTTACATTGAGTTTGCTAACTGGAATCCTTGTGGATGCTCTAAAAGGAACACAATGGGTGGAAATGACCATGGAAAGTTAATGACTCTTTCAACCCCACAGATGGTCGCTCTAACTCCTAACTCCAGGAAATTGTGCAAAACTCTCTTATTCAATTAGACCCAAACCCCCAGAAAATCTCTGCATGAACAGTGAGTTCGACAGGAGTTTGCCACAGGGAAAGGGACAAAGACTTTTTGATACCTACCCAGGCAGGAGAAGGTGTTTTATCACACCACAGGGCAGGGATTTAAAAGTCACCACAGGACTGTCATGAAGTAACATTTAAATATTGTATTCACCTTTTCTACATTTCAGCACCAACAAAATCTTGTCTTACTGGAAATTACTTGAAGAAGTGCAATCAAAATCGTAATTAATCTGGTTTGATAGGAGAGGTCTTAGTAACTAGATTTACATACTTTGATTCACTAAATTCCTAATTATTTACATATTTGCATTAATTACATATAGTTTAAAACAATCAGTGTTGTAACCACATGTCCAAGAGCAAAATCACTGGGGATAAATAATTTAATATACTGAACACAGATGAATAGCATTTGTGTGACAACTACTGATACAACAAAAACATCTTTGAAACAACACTGGTATCTCTCTCAGAAATAGGACACAGCAAATTTTGGCTTTTCAAAACCATGTTTATGATTAAACAGCCCAATCTCAGTTTCAAGAGAGGCCAAAAAGCCAAGAATTACATTTACAGGGATTTTGCAATGCTGAATGTTTAGCTCCTATTGATTTTTGTGGGTTTAGTACCAGCTCAATCGTTGTAACTATTTGGATATCTGAAGTTATCAAGAGAGTCCTAAATCCTATTATACTCGATGGGATCTAAGCCCTTAACCTGGTTAGATAATTCTGAAAATGCTGGTAAAAGCCCCAGAACCATTTCTGAAATATTTCATAATATTGGTACAGACTTGGACAGAGAGGAAATGGATGGGAAGACCTGCCATTTTGGGACCGTTTCTAACATCTTCTGTTCTGTGAGACCAAGATACACATAAACAGGCAATAGATTTTACTGCTGTCGAATTAATCTCTGAAAAATAAAGAACAGAGACTTGGTGAAATTGAAAGAAAAAAGATCTAGTTAATCAGACACAACAGAATTATTTCTACGTGGAAGAGAAGAGCTGAAGAAAAACCAGGTTTTGTTAATCTCTTTTTTGGGAGAAAGGATGTAACCCACTTTTCTTGGGGAATACCTCTGAGGTGGGGTTCCCTCTGTTGCTAAAGTTGGTTTTCTGAGAAAGACTGATTCAAACTTAAACTCAATACTCTGGGCATCCCTTTTATTTTCCATAGTGTCATTGTTTTTGTTCTGCACTTTAAGATGCCTGACCTGAAAGTAGCAATTTATCATCCTGCCCAGTCGAGAAAAAAGAGAGACTGTACAATGGAAAATGTTGCTGAGGGTCTGCTGCTGTTGCCAAGCTCTATCTAAAATCATTTCTTGATCAAGGTCCAGCCCATTTTATTTTTATCTCTTTCATAACACAAGAGAAACAACTTGGCAGAGCTCTGCCAACTGTTGGTGGAAAGACAGAACAGCTACCGGGTACCAGAGCATCTGGCAAGGCGTACAAGTGTTCCCAGACATAACTATCACAGGCATATAAATAAAAATGTAACTTCCATAGAGCACTGCCACAGCTTGAGTGCTTTTTAAATCCATCCCCGAAGCTGCCTCCATTTGTGCCTGGTTCAGCTGTGGACAACTGAGAAGCAAAGAACAATATTCTTATTTGCTGACAGAATAGAGAGTTGCAAGTCCCTCCATTTGCAGGCCATATTCAGCTTCACAGCCAGAAGGTGAAGGAGCAAGTTCTGAGACAAAGGAACCCCATAAACAGCCAAATGTATCATCATCTCTAAAGAAGTGATATCCCGAAAGCAAAATTAAGAGCATTTCCCTTCTGGTTCACAAGGCCCAGACCTTTCCAGAGGTGGAATAAGAAAAATGGCATATGGTGATGTATGTCCAGGACTAACCTGTTAGACATGACTTAGACCATCACACCTCGAGGGTTTCCAGACATTAGCCCAAAAATGTCCCAGGCATTTTCCTTCCCAAATACAGGTTTGCTGCCCAGACCTTTGCTTGACTTTTCTGCTGTATTGGGAGTTACTTCCCATAACTATCAGAACTGTGATCTAGATCCCTCTGAACAGTCTTCTGTGTCCACTTTGTTCATTATGAACAAAAATATCACTGGCAAATCAAATTCGCATTTAATTCCATCGGTTGCCAATATTTCGTGGGAATGAATATCTGACCTCTGTGTCAATATGTCTAAAATACAGCATGAAAACTAGTCTTAAATGAACCCTTTCAATGAAAACCAAACAAGCAGTTGCCCACGTTAGAGAGACAATGCCCAAAATAGAAAATTGATTATAGGCTACAAATAGTGCAGATAGTCAAGTACACTTGGGTTTTTACCCAACACAAATAGGTCACAGCCAGAGAAGGAAGTATTTCATTTCTGTTGACTCAATCTATTAATTAAGGTAAACATAATATTTAAGTTGCAGGCAATTCATGTGGTTTTGGCCTAGAAATGAGCAATTAACTTTTTTGTGACTAATCTCAGTAGGAAACTTCTGAGGGCCAAGGGCCACTTGAGAAATACACAGTCTAATGTGAGTCCCCGAGACTGCATTAGAGGTATTTTGCTGCTCCCAAAGAACATTTTACAATTATTACCCTTTTCCAACCAAAAAGGAATAGAAAGAATTCAGGCCTCTAAAATTACTTCTGACTTTGTTTTTAGTCTAACAGCCTTCAGATTATTATATTCTCTGTCACAACCTAATAACCATTCACACACAGAGGCTCACAAATCATATGTGCACTCTGGCAGCTTTAAAATAAGGAGAAACTGAGCAGCAATTTTTCCTCTCAGTTCTCACCAAGGTCCTGGTGTTATCCTGATTGAAGGAAATGCTTTATTTAGAGCCTGACACTACGTCTATGGTCATGGGGCTGAGACAAAAGGTTCAAGACCAATTTAATCTACACGACCAAAATTAAAGGGGTTCAGTTAACTGCACTGACTGAGAAGACCAGTCTTTCCATGACACACGCTCACACATGTAACTTCGTAGTGCATGTTAACCAAATAGTTTCCAAATAGACACAAATTTCATGGAGCTTTCCAAGGATTCTGGGGGTGGAAAAATATGTTCCATTTGAGAGCATATTCTGTCTGTGCCACAGAGCCTGTGGCAACTCATACTTTTTATACACCTCCGTCTAGATCAAAGCATTCATCTCCAACAAGTACGATCATTGACATCAATGCAGTTACTCCAAGAGAAGAGGTGTCTGAACATTTTCCACAGGTATTCAGAGTAGACTGTGACCTCATACAAAAATAGCATTAAGGAAAAGCTAAGCCACGACCATACAGCAAAGCAGAACATTTAGCCAAGAAAAAAATCCTCCCTCCAAGGAAGGCAACCCCTCTTTCAATATTACCTGCAAGGTCAGCTGCAGAGCATTGCAGAGCAGTCATCCAATAGACAGAATTTTGCTAGAATTTGTACTTTTCTGGAAAGTACAGTAGTGCACCTGGAACAGTCATGTATCAGGCATTCTTTGTTTGCACTGCCTGTGATCTCGAGAGCTTTGATTCCTGTATCACAGAATTTGTACAAAATCCAGCTGCTGCAAGCGCAATGAAATGTATATGTTAAACCTATTCTCTGTGTTAAAGCTGTTCTCCAAAAAGGTTCTGGCAGCCCAGAAAAAATGGACTGGCAGGTATTTGCCAACTGTATATTTTACTAAACTTTAGGGCCTTGTATAAATGTGTCGTGAGGCTCACCAATGTCAATACATCTGCAGGCAGGATAATATTCGCCTGTGCACTCTGTCCTTGTTAGATACAGTTATTTATAAGAGCCTGATAACAACATGCCCCAGATTTACCAAATGTACTAAGTCTTTATCCAGAATGCTTGGCAGGGATCAGAGCATTATACCTGTTAACTGTTATTATTATAAATTATCCAAGGGTGCCACACAAATAAAAAGATTTAGGATAAAGTCCTGATTCTCTTAAAGTCTGGAATGGTTTCCACTGGTTTTGACAGAGCTAAGATTTCACTTTTGATCCCTTCCATGAAGAGGGGAAAAAAAAAAAAGTAATAATCAGAATAAACAATAGACAACACAATGCTGGGATGTTGAGAAGAGAGGATAGCAAATCCAGGGACAGAACTACATGGTTATGCAAACTTATTATGAAACATCACCAGGCCTTTTCAAAGCAAAGAAAATAATGACCCAAAATAGAAGGAGTGGAATAAAGTGTCAGTGACTGCATTATCCTGTTTCATAAAAGGGAACACAAAGATTCACAGAGGTTTGCATCAATTCTTGCATTTATGAAAACCAGATTACTTTGCAGCTGAAGAAGCAATTCAAGAAGGAAACTTAGAAGCTGAATTCCTGAGAAGGAATTTAAGAAAGGTTAGGTAAGAATTTTAAAAGCAGAAAGTTTTTGCCCAGTGTCAGCCAGCAGAACCACTAGAGGCTGAGGAGGGTGAGGATTTTGAACTGTTGAGTTCTGACTCCCAGCCCCACATTCAGAGTAGCAGATTTTGAGCCACCAGGTACTCTCTAGACGATATGAAGATCACCTACCCGCCCTGGTTGTGTGCTTGTGTAAGGTGGAGAAAACAGGCCTTTGCATATCACTGACAATTTTAGAGAAGAGGAAAGACACAGAGAGGCTTGGTGGGCATCACCAAACTCCAACACAGAATTGTTCACCGAGGTCTGAGTTTCCCTATTGTGGTTGCGCCAAGATTTATTAAAGCCCAGCATGTGTTCACTTATTTCTATCCAAAATTAACTGAAAAGGCACTTTGCATCTGCTCTCAGGGAAAAAAAAAAAGTTTGCTTATTTGGCAAACTTTGTTTAAAAATCTGTTTCTTCCAAAGTTTGTCTCTTTAGTTCTTTTTGTTTGTTTGACTGGGCTTTGGGGGAGCCTTTTTTGATTTTGTACATGGGTGTGTAGCTTTCTTCCCCTCCTGTACCTCTCTTCCTCCATCTGTTGACCTCACTTCGGCACATAGTTTCCCACTTACTTTGCCAAAAATGTATAAAACTTGGGGCGTCTGCTCCAATTTCTTTGTAACTTGTGACTGTATCATTAAACTAACATTTGCTCTGGTATAAAGAAATCCCTGAAACTTTAATTAGGCTCTTCTGCTCCGTTCGCTCCTGCGCAGTTCCAAGTGTGAAGCAATACTTCCACATGGAAATGAGAGGGGATGGTCTTTATTATAAACACGCTGTGTGAAAAGCCAGAAACCTCAGCACTGGGTGTCTCACAGTACCTAGTACTGTACCTCCCGCATATAAGACGTTTTCCTGGGCAAAATACTTTCCTTGTCTTGCATTTCCCCCAAAGCTCCTTTCCCTCCCTCTGCCATTCCTGAATTCTGCTGGTCTGTGGACAATCCTGTTCCAAATCCTCTCAGAGAGCCATGAAAAAAGGGGCAGTCCTTGAAAATTGTGTTTTCCAGTTGTGGATACAAGCCACACAGCTGACTACTCCCCTTATTTTCACCATTAGGTCTGGGGTCTCAGTCACAACTCTACTGCATATTAAGAGTTGGATTAATACCTTGAAATAGAAAGATTTCGTCAGCTCAATTATCCTGCACAAATACAGTAGGCAATAATAATATTTACATATGAAACAACACTACACAATTACTTTGGGAACAAGTTTCCAGAAAGTCCAAGAAAGAAAATTATACTGAAATAAGGAAATGTCAAAATTTCCAGAGTAAGAAATCATTTCCCCTTAGTAAAGTGATCCTTTACTAAATCTAGTATGTAGATTAAGGTAGACCCACAGCATGTATTATTTTCTACCACTGCAATCAGCTCCCTGTTAGACCAGCACTTGCACACTAGAGAGCACACAGTATTTCAGGGAACATTCTTTCAAATCAGATCCTGTTATTTTTGATTTATATCTATCCCAGGTAACACATCTCCTTTGAGAGGGAATGTTTACAAGACAGGCAGTTTGACATAAGAATATGACATTGATTTACCCTTTCAATGGAATGAGGACAGTGGTGTTTTCTCTTTTACTCTGTGATCCCTTCCCGCAGCACCATCATTTCTTAGCCACATTTTTTGTTCAGATGCATTCAGTAGGTCTCATGACTGTTCTGCAATAGAGCTAAATCATTTCAAAGCTTTCTCTTTCAATGTCATGTACTTACAGAACATTTTAACCCACATGATTAAAAAAATAGAAGCCAAAACTCCCAAATCCCAATGCTTGGGTTTGGCCATAATATTATCTTTCAGTGTTAGCAGGTGGCTTTTCCCAGTATTTTCCCCATTTCCTTAAAGGCCACATGAATCCAGAAGTATGTTCTCTGAAGAGCTTACAGCCTGAAAGAACGAAAGTGACCATAAGCATTTACAGATGCACTGGCCAGGCAATGACTGACCCCCCAGCAATCCTGAGAAGAAGTGTTCTGTTAGAAAATTCCCAGGCAGCTTGAACAAAGGAGAGACATATCTGTGGCAAAGCCAAGAAAATGGTAAAATCCTGTATCCAAATCCATTATTCTTGAAGAGAAAACCTAATTTCTTAAGGTAAAAAGTAGCTCTGCTCTGAAGTAGCCGTTGTTACAAAGTACAGTCCCATCAGAGCTCCAAGATGCGGCAAAAGCCCATGGAAACCAACAGAATCCCAGTTCCCCCCAAACTGGCACTGAGCAGGTCTGTGTTAGGTCTCATGGAGAGGTGCAATCTGCAGATTTGCTCCTCCACTGTGTTCAGAAACGTTTAAATATCATACAAAGTGTGGACTCGGGAGATGTGGTTTCCTGGTCTTGGGGAAAGGTGGCTTGGGGGTGATCCCAAACCATGGTCCCTTCCCAGCTCCAGGCACTCTAAGGGCAATCCTGCTGATGTCCCTCCCTGAGAGCAGGGAGTAAGCACAGAAGATAAATGAGACATTGTCTTGACAGAAGATTTTTTTTCTGGACCCTGGAAAGGTTCTAATAGCCATCTTTGCCACTCAAAAATGCACAAATTTTCAAACAACAGGAGTACCTCAAAATTAGTGAGCAAACGGTAAATTTATTCACTTTATTCATTTATTCATTTAGTCATGAGTGTGGGTAAAGAGGTATCTCCAGTATCAATTCCTTCCTCCCCAGAAACAGAGATTACTTAGGAAAAATGGATAGATGCTGCTTTTTCACTGACATACAGAAAGTGAATTTTTTTAAAAATAAAAATGTGATGCTTTTAAATATAAAAAGTATATATTATAAGTATAAAAAGTATATATTATCAAACCACATGGACTTCTCTCTGAAGTCCTCACACACAAAAAAGAGAAAAACACAATAGGCTAATTTCTAACCAAAGAATTGTACATTTTCCCATTTTAAACTGTTTATAAAAACTAAACCTCAGTCAAACTATACTGAGAGGGAGAAACAAGGGCTTTCAATTCATCTATTCCTCTTCCTTCAAGTGTGCCTTTCACCATCTAAGAAAATCCCAAACAATAACAACGTACTAAAAAGCCTAAACTTTTGGCTAGGTTTCCAGCTGCTAATTTTGTCTGTCATGAGCTGCTATTGTCAGTCTGAGGGAGGGATTGTTCCCAACTTTAAAAAAAAAAGAAAAGTAGAAGATGTAAAATATACTCAAAGTAACATCTGTGTTTTCTGATTTTATTAAAGCATTTTGTCTTTGTTATACAGAAATAACAAAACACTGAGCCCTTCCCATCAGTATTCATGACGTCTGCCTTTTCACACAAAACCCTCTGAAAGAAAATTCCCCCTGGAAAAAAAAATACTTTCCTTCTAAAAAAACAGATTGCGAGACAGATGATTGCATTGTTTAATCAAATTTCCATCTGAAAACTCTTTTCCTAGTTTTAGATTTAGCTCACCCAGTAAGGCACAGGCACTAGGAAGCACGTGGAAGTATAAAGTAGCAGCTCCTCCATTTTATGATCTCCCTTGAGCTTTGCAATTGGCAAATGAAGAAAGGGGAGGAACAAAAGTAGCGGACATAAATTAAGCCCTGCTTTTTAAAGTTCAAACTGAATTTTCTTTATTTTTCTACAGCTGTCAGATAAGAAGGGTAAACCCACTAATGCATGTTTAATATATAAAAACTCATAATGTTCAGTAGTACGACCTCCATTGGAGACATTAGTTCAGGCCAGTGAACTTGGAGCAAGCCAAGTGTGGAAATGTGGAATTGGGCCAGTGACCCCCACCAGTGCCTGTCATATCTGCTGAAAGCAAACTTGTCAAATATAGAAGGGGCAGAAGGAGGACAAGAGTATCCTTAAACCAGGGAGCAGCAACAAAGCAAAGATGCCCATCATCTATTCACAGTTGTCTGTTGTTCCGTAAAGGCTCTGGCCGTCTCAGGAACAAAAAGTCTGGTTATAGCCTCAACCTTTCAACCCTGGCTGGTCTGGGGGCCTTTCATTTCACAGGCTCCCCAAAGCTGATGAGTGATCATAAAGCTATGATATGCTCCTTGCTGTTATCATCGCTTCAAACGTACTCTGTACCAAGCAGAGGAGGGAGAGAGTATTCCCAGGACTGCTTGCCTGTCATAATAAAAGAGCCACTGTTCTTCCCCTTCAGCTACAAAAACAGTCTTTAAAAATAGTTGCTTGGTTGTATTAATAGTAATTCCTTAGGATTTTTTTTTCTAATAAATCAAGCCATTTTAAATATCTGCCTTACATCCTGACACTGGCAGTAACTGACTCACTGTGTGCTTTTCCTTGAGCTTTGGCTGTGGCCTGCTTTCTTTGTGTCCCCTTCACTTCATTTATACAGTTTTATTTCTCAGCAAAACAAGATGCAACTGCAAGGAAAAAATCCCCCATGAGCACTTGATTTCACAGACAGGGAACCAGCTAAACCCTTGTCACTGTCAACAGAAGACAGAGAGTTTACCCTGACACTGTAAAATCCCCAAGACATTTGTAGGACATTTGTTCAGCTCTCGTATCAGCAAGCTTTGATGACCTTACCCATGATTTACATTGCTGTCACTAAGAAGAAAAAGCGACACTTCTCAGTGTCTGAAGGTGTTTGGTGTGCAGTGGCACAGGTACATGTTAATGCCTCAGGGCTGACACCATGCTCTGCACACGGTGGGTGCTGGAAATTCCCGTGACAAATCCTGAACTACTGAAGTCTTGGACTCCACTGGCAGCCCTGTATCTTGCAGAGATGCTTTGCCCTGAAGAAAGCAGCAACTTCTGCCTGGTGGGCAGTACCCTGCCTCTGACACGTACAGAGGACTTCAGCCTTCAGAAAGCTCAAAGCTCCTGAACTTTTTCTGGGGATGAGGTGCTGCCACCAGGACTCGAGGAAATGGCCAGAAACTGACTCAGCGCAGGTTTAGGTTGGATCTCAGGAAAAGGTTCTTCCCCCAGACAGCAGTGGGCACAGAACCAAGGCTGCCAGAGCTCCAGGAGTGTTTGGAAAATGCTCTCAGGCACATTGTGGGATTGTTGGGGTGTCCTGGGCAGGGCCAGGAGTTGGACTCGATGATCCTGATGGGTTCCTTCCAACTCAGCAGATTCTATGATTCTCAGAACATCACACTCTAGCATCTTGTCTCTTCATTAGACAAGCCTTGGGCAGCACAGACTCTGGCTTATCCATGGACTTCTCCCCTTTCCCTAAGTCACAACGTCACATCCCTGCATTCCTGCAAGGTTGTTCTTCAGCATTTGTTTCCCATGTTCAGTGTATTAATTTCATGGCTGCTCTGTATTTCTAATTCTCCTTTTGAACAAACGTGTTGCAAGTGAGTTATCTGATTCTCTCTTCAGCAAGACATCAGTGGTGGCTCTTGTGTGAAAGCAGATCTCTGGGGGCTGTTTCTACCTATGGCTTCTCATAGTTACCTATCCTACCTATTTAATTACACATCAGCATTGTAATCACATACAAAAGAACATAGTTTTGCTTTTTCTAACACAAGAAAGTCTGCCTTTATTTTATATTTTTAGTTTTGGATGGTGCATGCAAAAGAAAGGAAGTTAAATTGCAGGAAGACATCATTTTATCTTCTTCAGTACTAATTCCTGCGTACCAGAGAAAAAGCCTGATGCCTCTTGCTATACAAAGCCCTCTTTGACTTTGTCCCCAGTGTCTCACACCATACTTTGCAGACTGTTGACATGTTTGGTTTTGATCATGTTTTGTTACCCTAGAGATAAGGTCATACTTTGATAATTTTCAGACTTCTTGTGTCATGTTCCTAAAAGATAACTTCTAGGATAGCCATTTCCAGGCTAGGTATTTTTAAGAGAGAGACTTAAGATTTTCACATAAATTCTCATTTTGTTTGTTCTACTGAGATAAGCAAACTTTGATGTTCTGAGTGAACGGCACCAAAACACATACCCTACAGTGTTTAAAAACACAAATTTGAACAACATACATACAATCTGGTGTGTAACTTCTGGCTTCAGTCCCAGAGAGATAGGTGAGGCAAAAAATAATCAGGCTAAAGTAGCTAGGTATAAATAATCAATGCAGTTTTTTAAGTAAATTATTTGTATGCCAGTGCCTCCTCTTGAGTTAACTTTGCACAGAGGCTTTGAAGGAATTTCTTTGTTTCTTCCAAACACCTAGTCAGGATTCTGGAAAGATACTAAATAACTAATATTATTTATATGACAACTACAATTTATATCTCATAGTTACTCTTAGCAGTTAATGAGTTGTGCTAATTGTGGCTTTTACTGTGTCAAACGCAACAGTTCAGATATAGCATCACATCAGGGTATCACACCAAGTACTGTGTCATTTGACTGGTGTTACAGTTTCAATAAACCCTAGAGCCAAAAGAAAAAATAATTATAAATAAATTCATTACCATTGCAAGATTTTATATTAAAAAAATGGAGAGAAGTAATTTTATAGGTATACTACTGATATGTTCCTTGTATACTATGTTATTTCCCCACAGCAACCAAGTCTACTGAATGACAAAGAGGAAATCACAGGTGACCCCATGTCATGCATATAATCTCTGTTCTAAGGAAAATTCTGGGAATGTAATTAAGAAAAAAAAAATAAAATCGTGTAAATGGAATCCCTAAAAGTAAACTGTAACATCCTTCAGCCTCATGACTGTTTCCTACTTTAAAATAAGGGGAGATTATTGAGTACTGTCAAAATACTCACAGCTTCACAAGCCCTGGGGATGATTTCAGTGCACTCAGACTGGTGAGATGGACATTAATCTGCCACCATTATCTCTGAGATATATGACCCTGCTGTGCAGGGAAACTCTTAAGATGACCTGTTTCCAAACACGTGCTGTCAGGTGGGTCTGGTAACAGCATTATGAAGCTCAGTTTATCATTTATTATTATGTAGGTTATTTATTACGAAGGCTACTGACAGCACTAAGGATATTTAGAGGACCCTGTGATAGAAGGCAATGGGTTGGGGAAAGGGACTATGTGGCAATTTGAGCTGGAGAACAGACTGAGGCAGACTTGGCTCCCAGTTCAAACACAGTAGCTGCAACTAACTCTGTGGGGGGGTGTTTTGGGTGCAGATGTGCCAGACAGACACAGACTGAGAATACAGAAGATATGCTGAGACTGAGCCACGAGACAGTCCTAGGACTCACGCTAAGGAGACTCTACCAGAACATTTAGGGTGACAAGCAAGAGTTGGGAACTGTCAGAACTGGAAGGGATTAGAGAACACGGGCCAAAGGAGAAGCTGTAACACGGACAGCTGGCAAATTGGCCCAAGGAAACTGTAATGCTGTTCCCATCACAGCCAGGCTCAGAGGTTCCCTGCTGTGGATAAACACCTGCAAACCTGGGGTGTGTGTGTTCCCGTGTGTGCATGTACACACACACTACAATTTGCTGGTATGACCAGAATCTCTGCAGCTTCACTCGTCTATGCACTGCATTTGAAACTTCAAGCCAGGTGGTGTACCTGGGCTTGTCTCAGGCTACAATAGGTCAGAGTTTTAATTACAACTGTACTTTGGGGGTTTTTAAATGTGGGGGCTACAGAATAACTTATGGAAACCTCTAAACACAGAGATATGCAAAGGATGGCAAGATCAAGTTACCAAAATTCAGAAAGCCTGGAAAGTCAGAATTAAGGTTGGCCACACAATTAAACTTCCTTTATGAAGAGATCTATATGCAAAAAGTCATCTATCCCACTAGTGAGCCCCTAGTCCCCTCATTTATTAGTCACCTTCCAACTGGTCAGGGTGCAAGTCCAAGTCCTCTGTGTTCAAGTCAAGCTCATTCCTGAGCTTTGTCAACTAAACAGAGCAGAGTCCCTGTAGAAAAACCACCCAATACTGCATCAAATTATATCCACACAGGTGGAGCCAATTCAACATGCCTGACAGCTTAGGTTTGGCGTTTTCTGGTTTACACTGGTGTGTGTGTGCAGCAGCAGCAGTGCCTGTTCCATGGCTCTGTCAAGGTGCAAGAGGCATCTGTGTGGAGGGAGAGGATTCTTGGAATGCAGAATCTGCTGTCACACAGCTGGGGTAGTGTGGAGTTTTCAGCTCGGTCATCTCCCTCTGTGGTTTTGGCTCTGCCATGCGTAGGGTCAGAGCACACTCCTGAACCCAATGAAAATCTCCCCAGGCCTGGGCAGTCACCTCTTCCCTTTTACTGCTTCTGAGAAACCAGAGGTTTGGTCCATTAAGAGGTCAGAATGCGAGCGAGTACCCCCACAGAGATGTGACTCCCTCTCCCTCATCTAAGAATTGCAGATAGTACAGTCTGGAAGGTTTGGTGATATCCTTTAGCAAATCACATTTCCGTACACCATCCTCTATTCCCCCTTAGTTTTGTTTTCCCTTTGCTTTTCTTCTTGCTGTTTCCGGGGAGTGATGTGGGAACTGTGTGTTTGTTTGTTTGTTTGCGGAGCATTTGGCAAGGTTGGTTGCATACTCAAGCCATTTCCCATTACACTGATATTGAACATCCCTGTAAACCCTATTGCCTCTGTCTAATATATTCCTACTCATACTCCAGGGTTTACTCCTGAAACTACCTCCTTTCTGTGTTCTCTGTTCAACCTAACTGAAGACCTCACCAGCTTTCAAGAGGAACCTGTAAAGAGGCATTTAAATTCATGATAAAATATGGTAAATTTTGAGAGTTTCAGCAAAACAGATAGGATTCAAAAGGCTTCTCACAATGGTGTTTTACGAAGACTCTTATCTCAAAAGGGCTGCAATACTTGATTTAGCATTGTCAGTAGCAAGAGTTACGCAGTTCTCTTTTCCTGCAAAGTTATCTTTCTTGGTTATTTTTAAGGTTTGGATCTGTATCTGATGTGATTACAGTAATTAATATATGCTACTTTTTTCAATAAGCACATTCATAGGTCCATTTCAGTGGCAAATTTTCAAGACCTGTGCTTGAAAATTGATTTTCTTTTATGTCATATTTTGTCAAAAGGTAAACAAGCGTTTAACAAGAACAATAATATTTATCAACACTGCAAATGGTTTTACATTGTCAGAGTTCCTCACATACTATGACCACGTCTTTTTTCAGCGTCTTAATGTATCAGCACCACTCTGTGGTGTTCATTAACAAAAAGCTATTGCTTAGGTGGAATTGTACAAATTGCCTGCCAGTTTTGGGTGTACCACTGTTTTGATGAGACCTGCCTCCCCCAAGCATATTAAAACCACTTCCAAAAACACTTCACATCTCTTATCTGACAGCAGTTCAAACCCTAAAGACGTAACTTTTCTTTCTGAGCACCATCTCTTCATTTTGTGTCTCTTTGGTCCTTCCCTGTACCACAAACATGTATCTCATTAGACTACATAACATCCATGTTTAATTATCCTTAGCAGACTAAAATTTGCCAGTTTCCATATGGCTGATCTGTTCAATCTGCCAGGTTTTTCATTATTTATTCAGAAAAAAAATGGCAATTTACAAAAACAAATTCTTTGTTTCCCCACAGAAAGACCAGTTTCTATTCTCTGAGCCAAAAAACTAGAACTAAACAATGTGTACAACAGAAGCAGATGTAGCTATTATAGTGTGGCCTCGTGCTTTGAGAAAAGGGACAGCATGGGTAAAATTAATGCATTAATACATTTACATCAATGTGTTTAACCTTCCATACTTAACATCACTCATGTTATTCTTTGAAGTGTAGGAAAATTTAAACTTCTTCACCTCGGCTTGTTCGTCTGCAATCCCACCACCAGAACCTGGCACTGTTCTGTGTGTAAAAAGGAAAACACCGAGAGCTCATATTTAAATATAGTCAGAGCTTTCTGCTCGTGACCAACAATCTCTGTTGTTGTCAAATTCAGCATTAAACCAATGGATCTATTTTGTATCAATACACTGTAATTGGTTTTCTGGATGACATCTCCCCAGAACAGTGCCAGGATCGGTGTTGGGGAGAGCAAACAGTAAGTTATTATGTCCCTTTCAGAGAGCATAAAAGTTACTCTAGCTTGAAGCCATATGGCCTAGAAGCATGTTGACACATCTCAGCAATAAAGGGTTATGTTACAGAAGGGACCATGTCGAGGAGATCAGAAAAGCTGGATCGGCTACTTGACCAGTGTCACATCACTGAACCCGGCGTAAAGAGCTCGAACAAAATGACATGAACTCATCTGCGACCACTGTCTAGGAGCAGAGACCTTTAACAATGGCAGCACCTGCCAGACCCCCGTTCTCCTCCCCGATAAAGTCACCAACAGCCCCCTCACTGTTCTGTCATGTGCCTGGCACAAGGCCCCTATTGTTACCAGCCACTCTCACTCCAATAATTTCTCCTCTAAATGACACTGCACCACCACAGGTCATTTCAAGGGGACTGAAAAGAAAGATTTTGCATCTGTTTTGAGTTGTAGGCACCAAGGGGGAGGGGGGCTCGAAACCCCTTGGTAGCTGGCAAATGGTAATAGCAAAATGTCTCTATTGTTTGTGTCTGAACAAACAACCATACTACATGAGAGTTTTTATTGTCCTCAAGGCAATCTGCCACGAATGCTCCCCTTTGCCCATGGTCCACAGACAGAGAGAGAAGAGAGAAAAAAATCACCACAATAGTCACAGTTAGGAAACCTTAGTGAGAGTTTAATGACCAGCTACCAACTAATGGATGGTGAGTAACATATGGCAGAGCTTGGCCTCTTCACATATTGATTAAAAATAATTTAAAATTTAAAGCCAAGTTTGTTTGACAGGGTTCCAGCTTCTCAGCAGCCACTTAACAATCTGAATAAATCTGAAGGGGAAAAGCTTAAATTCTAACTAACCCAAGACAAAGCAGAACAAGTGCATTGTCACGTTACATAATTGAACCTATTACATTTATCCAAGGTTAACAGCCAACACTTAACGATTTTCTCCCTCTACCTAAAATATGTGCTAATGTAAACAGCAAAGCAACTCTTTGTAACATTTGGTAACCTTTTTAGAGTGCCTTTATTGGATCCTCTTTATTAAACACAAACATTAATGGCCGTCATCAAGACCTGTTAGTCACTTTTTAACCACATCATATTATTTAATGCAACAGATAGTCTTTTGCCCTTGAAGCACCACTAGAGTTCAATACTCATATTTTTTATACATCTTTGTGTTCTTTACCAGCATGATGAATGTCAGAAGCAGGAGCACTTGAGATAATTGTTCCTACTGGATGAATTTAAATATAGTCTAACTGGATTACCTTTTACTTGCTTTCAAACCAGCCACACAAACTGACAAATGGATCAGATAACAAAATAGAAATTGCAGTATACCTTTCTCTACCACGAATCAGATGTGCAGCTAAGAAGATTCCAAGCAAATGAAAGGAATAAAAAAATGTTGGGGATGATTTTTAAATGGTGATCATTTGGAAAAAGAAAAGGGAGAAGTCCCTACAACCCATCTATATACATATTAAGGATCTGGATAAGGACTTTCGGTGTTTGGAAGCTGATATAAATTGGTGGCTAAAGCACTCAGTTTGTATCAGGATGTCTGCAACCTGTTCCTGATTCAGGTGTTGAACTGCTCCACATCCTCAGACACATCATTTCATCTCTGGCTTCTCCCTTACTCATTTTCCAGTGGCTTCTGCAAAATGTTTTGATCTTTGTTGAGGCAAACACTAAAGAGTTACCAAACAGAGGGTTCAGCGATAAGACACGCACTCACCTTCAGATCCACTATGAACGTTTCCCACTCATGACAAAGGCAAACAGTAGGTATTAAAAATTCACCTTTTGGAAAATGTTGCATCCCAAGTATTCCAGAGAACACCATGGCCTACCCAAAGTAGTAGTGAGGAGAAGTATCTGCAGCATTCCCACAGGTTGCCACGGAACAGCTGAGCTGGCACGAAGTGCAGGCTGCAGGGAGCACAAACGCTGGCAGTGACACAGGTCACCCAGCTCCTGCAAACCATGGTCAGGCGAGACAGTGATACCCAGAAACTGTACTGGGGTGTGAGGAAATGACAGGTAATGAAGGGGAGGTGTTAGAAAACACAGCACTGATGACTGATGGCATATATAAAATGGCAGATAATGGCAGAAAGGATGGGGGAAGAAAACATGTGTCCCTTTTCTGAGTACCAGCAGCAGCAGCAGGATGGAATTAGGCAGCACAAGCATGGAGATGCAGTTTGGTTCTTAACCAAGAGGGTCAGTTGATTACATATTTTAGAAAACTGTCTTTAAGATATTTTAACGGCTTTGACTTGGTTTCATCTGCTTATTTCTCTTAATGGAATTGCTAAAATATGCTTTAAGGATTCCATCTTTCTAGAGCTTTTCTATTATTCCAGCACATCAGTCTATGACAGAACTCTGAAAGGGATTAAGCTACAATGGGTGGGAGACAAAAAGAGAGCTCCCAAACTGCCACAGGAGTTAAGACCTAACTTGTTTAAATGCTTTTATAGGAACACCACCAAAAAACCACTAGATATGAAAATACCACCTTCAAGCAACCAAAAGATGTGTCAAAATCTGTGTTGCAGCCATGCATTAACTGCAGAGTGCTCCTCAGAGATAACAAAGAATGATTGTTGCATCTTACTGATTGGAAACTGGAATGTAGCATGAGATTTTTCCAAGGTCACACAGGAAAATCTGTGTCAACACCAGGATTAGAAGTGAGATCATCTGGCTCCCAGCTCCATAAAATCATCCTTCCTCTCCAAAAAAATTACTTGTCTTTGGTAATAATAAAAGGCACTACAGGAAGGGGTGGTCTTCTGGCTTTGTCTTTTAACTTCAGAAATATAAGGAATGATTAGGTCTGAGCCTCCCTGCATTTGGACATCCTGGATCTTTCCCAAGCACAGTCAGCGCACACTGAACGCAGGAAAGCTTCATTCTCATCTCATTCCTTCCCCTTCATGCTTCCAACAGCAAGCAACATAAATCAGGGTTGGAAACAAAGTAATCCTCAGTGCTCTCATTTTCTTTCAGGTGTCTCCATGGAATCTGAACACATCCCAGCCTTTGGTGTGTTTTTCAAATCTGCAAGGCAGGAAGTACTGGTCTTCTTCAAGAGAATGGGAACAAAGACCACAACTTGCTAAAAATCAGACACAAAGGTAGGTTTTTGAAAGTAGTTTCCTAATTCAAAGCCAGTGCTTCACCTGTTGTATTTGCCTTCACCTCAAGAGGTAACTGGGGCTCACTGTGGATGCCAGAATCATCTTGTATTAACCCAAATCAGCAGAGCGTAAACCACTAAATGTATACAAAATTGGGGCATTATCAATTAATTGTGGCATTTATTTTATATTTGACATAGAATATGTTCTATATGTTTGGTGGATTTTCATGTTTAGGATAACATAAGTGTGCCACACTGACACGAACACACAACTCCTGCAGGACTGCAGCTGCCATGGGAGCTTTCTGGCAGACTATGGGTATTGACTAAATGTCCACTGAAATTACATTCCTCCCACTGTCATACCAAACATTTTATCAATTTTATAAACAGAATAAAACTGAAGCTTGTAGAACATAAATGTCTTTCACAGAAGATACACTCAGAACACCAAGTGTGCCATCATTTCCTCCCAGGCAGTTGCATATTGCCCATAAACATCACTAGATTTTACGTGTGCACAAATGATCTCTGAACTATTTGTCGTTAAAGTTAATTAAAATCCCCTCTCTGAAGGGAAAAATAAGAGGACTTGGGAGTGCATTTGGAAGCCATTATGGATGGTCTCTGTGCTCTCTGGAAGGGCACATTGCAGCTGAAATAGCCACATGTTAGTGCAAGTGTGGAGGAGCAGGGAAACACACAGACCTGCAGCGGGGCAGGGGAAAGCAGGGGAGACCTCAAGGACCTTGGATCTTTCTGCCCAGCCTCAGGATGCTCCAATTTTCCCCATGGCAAATAATCCCCAAAAGGAAAGGAGAGATAGATTAAGAGATCCTCAGTGAACAGGTTGAATCCTGCAGCTTGCTGAGCACTGTGAACACAACCTGCCTAAGGAAGGAGAGGAGAGCACTCAGCACTTCCCAAGGAAAGCCAGGGAAGCACAGGCATTTGCATCATATTTGTAGAAACTGCTTCTGCCACAGATATTTTAGGGCCATGGAGGACTTCCTCCTCCCTTCCTTGCCCCCCCTTCTCCCAGCAGGTCAAGTAAAAGTCTGCTGCCCTGAGCTATCTTTCTTAGCAATCTGATTAACATATGGACACACTCTGGCTTACTAAAAACAGGAAATCAATCTGAAAGGCAAGACAAATATTATTTGCTTTCTTCCCATCTGCTGTGATATGTGAACACGCCTGCTTTCAGCAGTGATACAGGATTACTGATTTAGGGTATTTATAGTGTTTATGCCGTTATCAGGCCAGCTATCAAAGGGCTGTAGGAAAGGCTGTTTGACCCTACAGGCTATTTAAATATGTAGTTGCTTAAAAAAAGTCAGATTTTCTTATTCAAGTTGACAGCAATACTATTTCATGTCATGCCTAAAGACACCATTTCCTGCTTTGCCATCTACTTCTGTTTGATTGCAAGTCAAATTAAACATAATTGTTAAAGGTCTCTCCTCTCTGCATGGTGACCCCAATGCATTTCCAGGCTACTGCTCTGACCCTCTGGGTCTGCAAAAAGCTGGTTTTCACAGCACCGTTGCCTTTTTACCCATAATCAGGCTGAGTCACTTTGCTGGAGGGAGCACAGAAAGCCAGAGGACCATTTACCACAAGCAGAGACTGTCTTTTAAAACAGATGAGTATTAAGAAGTCCCTCTATAAATAATCGAGCCAAATAATTGAGAAGTGGCCACAGATAACTATCTAAAAAGAGATAGCACTGTGTGCTTCCAGCAGTAGCCCAGGCCAAAATGTGAAATACCAAATTGGATTGCTGCTGAGTATATAAGCAATATCTTTCATGATAATATCGTATTCAATCCATAAACACTTCTCCACATTGCTCAAGCCTTACTAGAAAACCCACAAGTTGTCAGGAGGGCTTATTTTGGAAGGTGAACGAAATTAATGAGAGCCTGGGCTCATACAGAGCTCCAAAAAGCAACAGGAGGCTCTGCCAAGGGACATGGTCCTCACACACTTATCTCAGTGTCACCCATGATAATGATGTAAGATATGCTCTGACTTACACAAGGTTTATGACAAAAATACAACATTCAATATATGTCCCATAAAGACAGATCAGCTTTAGGACACTCCACACTTACAGGGAAATCCTCAAGCCAAAACTTTCTAAAATTTTGCAAGGATGAATTCACATCCAGGAAAATGAAATGTTCCCCGATTTGCTGACGCTTCACAGCTATCAAATTATACCACTAATGCAGGTGGAACTCTCTATATTGGCCCTTTCTTAACTCTTCTTAACAAGCATATTTTAGGAATGGATTGGGATTTAGGAATGGATTAGGATGACCAATGATCCTGGAAGTATTAGGCTGCTGTTGCCTCTTTCAGTCTTCTTTTTTTACCTTTTTCAATAGAAAACTGCTGGAGAAAATTACAAGGTACTGGAATATAAACCACAAATGAATATATGTTAGTTACTAAGTAAAGTATTTAATAACCATCGTTTGTGAATCTGTAATCATGGATACAAATTAAATTTTAAACACATATTTAATGTGTTATGCAGGTAAAGCACTGAGCTGGGACACAGGAGACTTGCATGTCGTTCTTACTTCTATCAAGGGCTTTCTACAGTAATTTATTTTGTCTATTAGGGTTGTCTGTCAGGTGTTGGTGACTTTCTTAAAAAGCTCTTGGACAGAAGAATAAATCCTGTCCTTTTGCTGTAAGTAGTACCCCACTTCTGCTATTGACAGCCCAAGGCCTGTATGAAACACTTCTGTGCTGTATTGAGGGACTTTCCATCCTCCCTTCTACCTTCTCTCACCTCACTTCTTACTTTTTTCATGACTCAGACTCAGGTTCTGCAAAATGAGCATGATGCAAAACTGCCCTGTGAAAACCAGGCTGTGGGACAAACACGCCCACCTCTAGCTGGCAAAAACGATCTGGGAGGAAACGTGGACCTTGCCCACTGATGGTTGAAACACTGGCCTCTCCTAGGTCTTAGACAGCACCAAGGCCATGTGACTTGAGGTAACTTGAGCAGAAATGAAAGTGTGGGGAGAAATTCTGTGCCTGGAAACTGAAGAAGCTACGAGGTCACAAGAAAAACTTGGTTTAGTTTCAGTACCACATCAATAAACTCCCTTCTGCAGCAGGTGATACCTGGCTTCCAAACACTGGCTACAGTCCTAGGGAAGCCCAGGGAGAAAGAATGGAATCAGCAGCAGGGTATGGAATCATCTGGGGTTATATCCTGTTAGAGGGTTACCCAGATGCAACAGGGACTGTTAGAAGTCCCTGACTGAGCAGCACCCTGGCACGACCATTCCAACCCTGTGCACAGCGTGTGTCTGAACGGCCACAGACACTGGGAGCTGGGAGCTAATCACAGTATTTTCTAATAACAAGCATAATTCACAGCAAAAGTTACAGAATTAATCTTCAGGGTCGGGTAACTCTCTTGTCTCAAAGGCTCTAATGCACAGGCACCACTTCTCCTGACCGGAAGAAGCTTATAATAGGAAATCCTGACATCTGGAAGAGCACATCTGGCAACCATAATGTTTCCAAACTTGCTAAGAGTCCTTTTACATCAAATTATTACCAACTTCCTTGTGTCATGTTCTTTCTTTACAAGGTGTGCCTATATCACTCCCATTTGTCCCACCCAGCAGCATCAATTATACAGTAATCACCTGTTTATCTGGAGTGCAGTGAAACTTTTAAGATATTCCTGGTGCTGGTGAGAAGTCAAGAAGTTTACAGTGAGATGCTTCTCGGTTGTTCAGAATTACAAGGCAATTGAAACTATCCAGCCCAAGCTAATAAAAAGAGCACAGGAAGGAACATAAAACCTTCTGAACCAGGCCTCAAGCCAACCTCTACATACAGAGGACAGGAAGAAGTCCTTATGTATATTCTCATCCACTTGATATGAGATTTCTTGCCTGTTTCTCTGGAACAATCTGGGGTCGCTGCAGTCAAACACAAAACAACATGATACTTTCAAGCATGGCAAGACCATCTTTCACAGACTGTAGGATAAATTGATGGGGAAAAAAGGATGTTCCTGAACAGCTACAGAGTCTATCAAAATAATGTGGCATTCAAAAAGAAAATGTTTCTGTAGCCCTTTTACCAGTGTAGAACATTTTGGTCTTCGAAGACACCTCATTTGCTAAGCTGTTGCGACTTTTCCTCCACTCAAGTCCTTTCTTGTGACCTTTTCCACTTATCAAACCAAGTTTCTTCCCTCCTGGCCCTACAGTTCTCTACTAACGTAACTGAGACCTCTCACCACACAAGAGCTGGGAGCTCTCACTCATCCTGCTCTTCACCGCCTTCCAAACCCATCTTTTCATTCATTGCTGCTCTATCTTGCCAGCACTTTGCAAATGGAACTGTGCTCTGTACTTGCTGATAAAAGTTTACCACAATGTTTGTTGGCAAATTGGCAAATAGCTGATCTATAAAATAACACATAGGAATTATGTCACAGGATCATGGACTTGTTAAGATTTGGAAAGACCTCTAAGACCATATATTCCAGCCCTTAACCCAGCACCACCCAGCGTCCCTAAACCATGTCCCCAGAACCGTGTTCCCATATCTCCACTGTCTTGTGCACAGCAACAAAACATACTGTTAATGCTCCAAATGGATATCAAACTGGGCCAAATCATAATGGATTTTTGCCACATCTTTTTACTATTATTTAATCAAGCTTTCTGTTAAGCCAGAACAAAGCAGAACCTCAGACTGGATGTCCCCATGTCTGGTCCAACAAAAATTGTTTTTCTAGGATGAAACTAGCTGAGAGGAAAGGAGTTACATTTACAGCTTCTGTGCCTCTGTGTGAAGCTTACCTAAAATTACAACAACTGTGTGATGCCGACTGTCGATTCACAGAACCCTGAAGTGAGTGCTTGGTTCTCACTCTGCAATCCCAGATAATCCCACTCACGCATCACCTTCAAGTGTCCGTTCCTTGACAACTCAAGAAATACCAAAGATCCTTTCCCTGACTCAATGTGTGTTCCCTCTACAGATGGAGGGCATTTCACAGGAGTTGGTGGAACAGAAACATAAACAAACCTTGGTGCCCTGGTTCGGCCTCCAAACAGGAATGTCAAACACCTCCGCCTGCTCTTTGCCACTGATACCTCCATCCCCATGGGTCACTGATGGTGGCCACAGCTTTTAATCACATGCTGGGCCTCCAGTGATTTATCACCCCCTAACAGTTTTTGTGTTGAAGACTCCCAGCTGGGAGCTCAGCTCCCCTTTTCCCCCCCACCATGTAGCATTATCCAAGAGCATCAAAACCAAAGCAGGAAAACGCACTGGTCCATGTGGAAGCAGCATTGAAGCTGTTTAAGAAAACTATCTGTTACCAAGAGGCGCTTTTAGCAAATAATTAGTGACACCATAAAAGATTTTAGGAATTATGCAAAGGTTAAAAAGTTAAAGACTTGAAATATAGTATAGTGTTTCCAACAGACTGCATGGCTATTTGTTCCTCTCTACATAGTCCATTTCAAAACACAGTCAGTCCTGCTTTTGATTCTTACTGTGAGAGTAAATTCTTACTGTGAGATTCACCCTAGTTTTCATCCCCCAGCTGCTTCTGTGGAACTTGCTTCCAACTTATCCTGAACTGTGCACAGGAAAAACTCCAGCACTCAAAGAGTGCCCACGTGTGATGTGGTATTTATTGTCTCAGTGCATAACCAAGACTTGTCTCACAGGAAACACCAATGCAGCATTTTTCATCCATAGGTTTCAAAAGTTTCCTGAACTTACCTTCATCTTAAAGCTGAGCTGACTTTCCCTCTCACAATGTAGGATGTTGCCTGAACCTGGGCTAAAGCCAAGATTCTCTAGTCCCCAACACAAAGGCTCTGGGACTGACCTAGACGTGTCTCAGGAATAGAAAAACTTCCTTCACTTGATCAGACTCATTGGGAAGCAACAGTCATACCAAGCTCTTGCTCCTGTATCTCAGATTCTGGCAGGGATTCTTCCCTCTCAGGTGGCAATAATCCCTGCAGGTGCTGGTGCTGGCAGTGATGAGGGCAATGTTTGTCCACCTTCTTCTCTGCTGGAGCTCTGGGTGCATCTGAACAATCCATCGGACTCATCTTTCTCTAAAGCAAAACAGCAGACATGCTCTCTTTGTGGGTTCTGAACACAGTTAACCTACACACAGTGCACAGGAACCACATTATTTCAGCTACTGAATGGAGAAGTTTGTCCATTTATTAGCATTTGTTTCAGTGGAAAAAAGGTAGGTCCTTTGTACCCATGGGTCACATTTCACTCCTGCTTCTCTCCCTCACACCTCTGGTGTCACTCTGTGGTCTAATCAAAGATACATCATGCCAGCAACAGAAGAATCAGCTTGAAAAAACAAAAGAAGGTGATAAATTTCAGTAACACTCCGAAAACCTGAAAACAAAGTCCAGAAGGCAAAAAATCCAACTCATCAGTCAAGTAAGTACCCTGGAGGGAAACTATCTGGCATGTGTTGGAGGCCTTCTGTTGTCCAGTCAGGGACTTCAGCACATCGCTCTCCTCTCCCATCCAGCTCTCATGCCCCTGGAAAAGGGGTGAGGAAGGAAAATTGTGGATCGAGACATGTTCAGGTCTCAGCCTGGCATGGAGCTGTAATGCAGACAGGGAACACTCACTGGTGTGAGATCTGAGAAATGCAGGCAGATACCTGATTTTATGTATAGCTTTAGCACTCTCAACACTTTGGAGGTTCTCTATGTGTATAACATGCAAGCAGCAATTATTATGGTGATAAGGTGTATTCTTGATACATTTAAACATAACCTTCCTGGGCTAAGTTTCAACAATACTGAGCATTCACAGCCTTAGCCAAAATCATACCATTCTCTGATTATCTTCTCTAAAAATAAGACACTCGTTTTATGTAAAGCTATAATCTGTAAAACAGCAATTCACCCACTATCTAAAGTAGTCTAAATACAAAGATATAATTCATAAAACACAACCTGCCATGCTACCTTACAAATAAGGCCTATAACAACATATAACTTAGCCAGGAAACAGGCAATCCACAGGCTGCCTTCTCACATCCCAGTAATGCAAATCACAGCATTTCTTGTCCCTGCTGGATCCTTTTACAAAGGTAGGGAAATGAAATAACTAAATACAATTGTTCAACTTAATTGCTAGCACACAGTATATAAATAGCATTTTTGGATGATGTCATAGAACTACCACTGCCCTGCATGGTGACAGGTCCTCAACAAATAGGTGTATGTGACAACGAGGGGCAGGCCAGAACCCTTATAAAGCAAACTGCTTCTTTCTCATAGGTTTACCACTTGCCATAGGCTGTGAGTAGAAGTATTAAAATCTAAAGCTAATGCACAGGAGGTTTGTTTATTGCCCTGTATGGACCAAAGAAGAATTTCCTGCATATGACACTGAAGGCAGAGTGCACAAAAATTCCTCTGAAGTCTGCAGAGTGTTGAACAGACCCTTCTCTGTATTAGGCTCTTTCTCACATATCTGTGTTTTGAATTTTAACACAACTGTGAAAGAAAGGAAAAAAAGAGAAAAGTCCCACCAATAAGCTTGCCAATTGGGCATTCAAATGTCAGAGACAAAGGAAAGTTCGGTGAGGAGATGAGTTTGCTGTGGGCAATGACTGTGTCAGACAGCCAATGACATCACTGCCTGTGCTGTCTCCATCACAATTTTCCAGACCAGGATTTCAGTGATGACAGATTCCATTCCAAAACTCCCAGGCAGCTCCTTACATAGATGTTAGCAGAACAAAAGCATTACACAAGATTTCCTCTCTCCGGCAAGCAGCATTTGAAGTTTTCTAATCCTCACCTTGGGAAAAGCACTCAAGAACCATATGGACTTGCTGAAATCACACAGGATGTCCTGTCTCGTAGCTAAACCCCACAAGTTAAGGGATCACTGTGGGGCAGAGAGAGCAGAGGAAGTAGGTTGTGCCTTTTATTTGCAAGAAGAGAGCAGGGAGAGCCTCCAAAGTTGTGCCCATCACCACCGAGTCCAACTGCTACATGTTCCATAGAAGACTGTTCTGGTGATGTATTGGGGCATAATGGGGAATAGAAAAACAGAAAAAGCATCATTAAAAAAATCCTTCAGTAGCCACAAATAAGTAACAAATCTTAAAAATTCTTCCACACTAATCTTGAAAAATTCAGTCTTCCACTTGTATGGAATTTGGACCATAGCTGGTTGCCCAAGGAATTATAGGAAGTCACAGCACTTGATATTTGGACGGAAGCTTTAATTTAAAATTTTAAAATTAATAACCATCATTGTCATCCATTTTAACCAAAACTGATACAGTAGTTAAGAATTTAATCAATGATCTAGTTCCCTTTTCTAATTCAACTATCTGTTGACTTTCACCATTGGCAGGAAGTTGTTCAATTAATATTCTTATTTTGTATGGAAACTCAATCTTATTTGTGTCTTTGCTTATCATATCATCTTAAACAACATTATCAGTATGAATTGTCTGCAGTCTGTTGTGTCACTCTCCATCCCAGCAGAATTTTTTTCTTCTTCACAGAAGAAAAATGAGCAAAGGAGCAGTTTAAGTCACATTTTCAAAATCTGGTGCATGCAATTTTGCATATAATATTTATCCCATTTTAAATCTCTGTATATTAGAGGAATCATCAGAACCTAAAAACAAATAAAAATAATAGCACGCATTCTTTTGGAGTTGCCATTTTTTAAAACTAGCCATAAAATACTATAGCTTTGTCTTTTTTTCAGCCTTCCACAGGCATATACCTCTGTGTGGGTATTCAGTTAATGGAAAATCAAAGGAAATTCAACAGGTGTTATTGCAAGGCACCATTTACCCTTGAGACAAGTGGGTCACGGTCATTAGCTGGCTTGTGGTTTGGAGCCACACTTGAAGGTTTAGATTTCTTACCCTGCCCAGCTCTCCATTCTCTGCCCCAAGCCCTTGTTTTGTTATTGCCAGTGAAGACCAGCAGCTTTTCAGACATGAACTCACATGAAAGTGCCTCCTAATTCACAGCTACCAAGGGATTCAGGCCCATCTCTGCTCGCAGCATAACTCCTTTGTCCCCTGCTGCATTCTGCTATTTCTGCAGGGTCATGAAATGAGTTTAGATTAAGAGCACAGCTACTGATGTGCTGCCCACCCCAAGTGACTCAGGCACGTTCGGCTTTGTCACAGTGACCTCCCAGGTCCCCAGGATTTATCTTTGTAGACAACACGATCACAAGACGTCAAAAAGTGCAAGTAATGTGCTGTGTTTCAGAAACACTTTTTTTAACTTTTAACTGCAAGCAAGGGGTTGTTGTAAGAAGTATTACATTGCCTGGCATTAACAGGCATGTCACTGCAAGTAAAACCAGGTTCACATCTTGGGTAGTTTGAGAAGCAGACAAATACCGTGACTGTCTTTTTCTTCTTGATGTCGTGTATAATTGATCTTGAGCTAGGAACTTTGCATTCCAGCAGAAGCCTGGATTAAAAACCTAGACCAACAACAGTCAGCCATCAATCTTGAGGCAATCTATCCTATCTGCAACCATTTGTATCAGCCATTAGCTATTCAGTAACTCAGGAAGAGATCACCTTTCAAAGAGAACAAACGCTCAGTGCATATCCCCATTCATTCCTCCTATTCTTTTGCTAATTCCCATCTATTACTCCCTCAGCACTTGCAGTGAAATCTCATGCTCATTGCTTTGGTCATATTTATATACCACATTACTAAGCATCAGAAAAGAACTAATTGCCTTCTTTTTTTCCCAGATACGATTTCCAATAAAAATTTGAGAGCAAACTTTCCAAAGATATTGTAGATCAGCATGCAATAACACCTTCAGCAAGCATCCGTAACTACTTGCTTCTCAGTTACGTTGATTTCTCCTTACATCATTCCTGCCAATGTGGCACCAGGGGCAGCAGCATTAAACACAGCCCGGGGTTCTTTCTCACTGCCAAAGCAGAGTAAAATGAGAGGTTATTTAATATAAAGGAGACAAAGGCTTTGTATCCAAAAAGGTATCTCTGCATAAGATCCTCCTCTTCAAGAATCCTGAAGCTACGTCTGAAAATACTAACATTTTAAATGCATACATTTTAGCAAGCAAACATTCCAAATTCACATTGAAAGTCAGAGATGCTGCATTCCTGCCCAGACTGAGGACCAGGAAAAGAGATGCCCAGTGCTGGACCTTTTCACCATCCCTCTGCCTCTCCCAAGGCAAGTGCCTGCTTCATCTGATGCCCCAAAGGACTGTACACTCAGCCTGGGTGTCTGTTTCTCTGTTTACAAATCAGCACAAAAAAAGAAAGACACTCTTACCCTTTCCTGTGCTGAGACAACTGGACACGAGCACGTTATCCAATGCCCGTGTTTAGAACATCAGCATACAGCAGACACAGCTTGCTGCACTTCCTGAATAATTCTGTCCCTCCAGTTAGTCTTCTTCATTGTTTAGGTACAATTTTCCAATTGTCAGCTCTCCTCTGGGGTATTCCCACTGGAATTCTTGTTCCTAAAGACCTACAATAGGCTGAAGTGACTTCTATTACTTTGGGACCAGTCAGGAAAGTTGTCACGTTGGTTTCTTTCTTTTTTTCAGAAAAGGATTATAGGCTTTAGAATGTTAATTTTTTTATTTTTTTTAAGTCTATTACACTGAAGATCTTCATGACCACAGGAAGATTATGATTGCTTAGCTTATGATCTTTCACTTAGTGCACCTTGTAGAATGATTCCTCTGAAAGCAGCAGTGTTACCAAAGTGGACACTCCTTGTGGCAGGCACAACAGCCCGTCCTCATCCTGCAATCCAGCAGCCCAGCGCACAGCACAATGAGAAAGCAAAATGCCTGGAGTTAACCACTTTACAGTCAGAGCTCTAACTGCATTTGTGAGACATCGGGTTCACAGTATTTTCTGTTAAAGCTAACAAATTACCTCAAGAGATGCTTTTTAACTTTTTATAGATGGAAATCAATTTGATCAAGCCATGAGAGATGCAATTTTCAAAGTCCAGGAAAGTAGTCTGGTGCCTAATCATGGCAGAGGAGTCAAACCTTACAGACTCCTCTTTAAATTCCTAGTCTAAACAGTCATATTTCTTAGCCAGAAACAGCAACACTGGAGTAAAAAGGTGCAAGTTATTTGAAGGGTTTTTTTCCTAATATAATAAAGTGAATTAATTTATTTTTTTTAATATAAGAAGCATGCATTTTATGACTGGCTTTACTTTAAAAGAATTTCATATGCACAATTAAGATATTAAGCATGAGCCCAAACCATGTTGTTATGAATTTAAGTGTGCCAGAACTGACAAATCATTGGCACTTAACAGTTCTGTCTTTAAAATCATCATAATTTGACTTCAGAGCACTGCAGAGAGCTAAAAAAAGATTTTAAGAGCTGGAAAATGACTTTTCTTTCCAGACTGCTCAGAAAACTGTACATTCATTGTGCTTTTGAAAGCAATGTGACTCGTGAAACTGGCAACTTTCCCATCCGTAGCTTCTTAGAGATGTTTATAGCACATGATATTTTAATTGCCTGATGACAAAATTATTTGGAAATAGATCAGTTTCACAATGCATTTGCTTCATATTTTAAACACGAAGCCTGAGGTCTGTGTAACAGCAAGGTCTGGTTATAAGCCTGATAAAACACCACAAATGTTGGGGAAGGATGTCCATAATCCATCACCCTGATGCATCCATGATCCTATTGCATGAGCTTAGGTGTTGGTAGGATTCAGTCTGGCCAATAACTCTCCAGGTGCTTGGACAGGCCTCTTGGATGAACCCTCATTAGGGCCTGACGTTTATCCTAAGCCTTGTCTTCTTAGGGGTTATCATTTGTTTGTTTAATGGCAGCTTCTAAACAACTGCTGTTATTTGAAATAGGGAGCTACTGGACAAAGAAGACAGAGTTGTTCAAAAAATATATTAAGTCACTTTAGAGTGAAACTACAATAATGTGTCCTGATTTGCATAAATCAGGTCCCAGAATTTCATCCAACAAACAATCAGACAAACTGATTATTTTTTTATGCATATACAGAGAAATGTTTATTAAGTAGAATATCTCCCTAAACCCCCAGGACCGATTAGATGGAGTGGGGTGTCTGCTGCCTTCTGAGCCAGCTTTGATGAATAGAATACTAAAATGGCTTTGGATACTCTTGCTTGGGGGACTGACTTGGAATCTATTGCACCCTTAAACCTGGACTATATAGAGGCAGAATTGGGCATGGCTGTGTAGCCAAACTCCTGCAGCTTTGGAATTTATGCCTCATTTTTTGTGAGCTCATAAGAGACAACCCAACCTGTTAACCCACACCAACAGATTTGCTGTGGACACCCCACCTTTGTCAGAGGTAGTCAGGAAAGCTGTGCACTTGGTGTGCACATTCAACAGAGAGGAAAAAAGAGGAAAGCATTTCAATGATGATATTTCATTGCAGCTTTTTAATTGGAAAGCTCCTTCCGTTTCCTAAGTTCTTGGTTTGTCTGTCTTATTTTTAAACTATCTTACCAGGGTACAAAGTTAACCACACAAGACAAATTTAAGTTAAAAACAAGGAAAAAGGTCAATACAGTACACAGTTTTAGACTCTTGAATCTGTTTATACAGTATCCTGTGTGTGCAAAGGCTCATTTCATGAGCGAATGGATTTTTTTGTTTTATTTTACAAAGCACATATAACATACACTGTACTTAATACATGCACAACTCAGGGCATCTGATCCAAGTCCTATTAACTGCACTTGGTGACTTGCAAATTCAGGCCCTACCAAAATACCTGAAAGCAAACCCTCTTATGAACATGAACTTGCATTCCTGCAACTGAAGTTCTAAACTGTCTCTCAGTTATTTGCATATAGAAAACACATGGGCCCCACTCCTAAACTGGGATTTTACTGGAAGTTTTACTGCGGTGGAAAAGGAGTTACACCAGTGTTCCTTATTGCATTAGAGACCATGTTTTGTAAATTGGGACTGTCCTTTAATTGTAGCAACACTAGTAGTGTCACTACAGTTTACTCCTTAATGGGATTTCCTCTCTGGTACTTGCCCAGCTCTGTTTATCAGTGCAGCAGTGCTTGTGAGAAACCATGCCTGTATATTCCACAACATACATCACATCCTTACACACAGCGAGGGTAGCCAGACACCCTGAAATATGGAATATGCATTAGCAATCATGCCCCATAAAATTTCAAAGCCTGAGGTCTTTTCACAGCCTGACAGATTTTCCCATATAGCTTTCCACATTCCTAGTGTAACCCAATACAGGCACTGCAGGCTGAATGATAAACAGAGACTCCTTCAGGAAACCTTGGGAAAAGGGAGCCTCGGAATATTACACTGTGCTCTAACTATTCCACAGGTGACTGAAGGCTGCAAAGTCCATTTGCTTAAATCAGTAGAAGACAAGCAGAAGAACTAAAAATGGGACAAAACAAGCATCTAAAAGTGTCTGGCAATGACCTATCACTACTCTCAAGCATTGTCTCTTATGGAAAATAAAAATACTTCAGTACTTTCCAATCCTGAAAGAAGCAGAATTTCAGCAGACACGATTTAATATTGCTTTTGCATCAGGTGCATTGATAGATTTAACTGTAAATAAACAAAATGTTTATTTTGTTCCACGAGGAGCAGGAAAGCACATTTCTACCAATTGGCTCACTTCTATTTTTTTCCTATTTACCAGCTGTGTGCCTGCCAGCTGTGGCTTGTACATATATGCAGTGCAGTCCCAGCCCCAATCAATGCATGTGCAACACACACAAGCCCTCAGAAAATGAGAGTCTGGCCGAGTCAGGCTCTGAGCAGCATTCAACCCACACGGGAATATCGCAGAGCAGAGCCAGGGCAGCACACTCTGCCAGGGCTCCCCACACCGTGTATCCTCCAGGTCAAACCCCAGGGGAAAGTGGAGCATCCTCAGGGCTGCTCTGCTTCCCATCAGCTGTCAGTGGCTCAGAGCTAGTGCAGGTCTCAGGCATTTTTGGGATGTTTTGGCCATACTCCCTTGCTCATAGCTCTGTAACCTATGGAGCACAGGAATTGCTACAGCAACAGAGGGACAGCAAAGGATTGACTCACTCATAGACTGTCTCTCATGGTGCAGATCCATGTGTAAACCACTTCCAGCACAGCCAAGAACAAGCGCCAGGATGACTAATAATGACCTTCTGAGCAGCCACTGCACGTAGGAAGAGCACAGAGTACAAGGGGTTTTCAAACAAAATAATCCATAATACACCCCAGCTAATACACTGTGCCCTCACTGGAGCTGGGAAAGCTTCAGCTGGTAATGTTTGCAGTAGATGTTGTGAGCCAAAGAGGGAGGGCACAGTCCCCAGTCTCACAAAACCTCTGGTCTCTCTTATTCAAAATTATCTGCTAAAAAGTATGTGCAGACCATGGATTTGGGCAGAACACTGAATTAGATCATACTTTCTTGATTCTGACTGGACAGCAAAACCAGGTTGTATTGCCTCTGCTCCCCCCTCATACTACTCTGACACAAACAGGAAAGAGTTCAAGATGACTGAAAAGTATTTCCAGGTTGGATCTTTAGGCAGCCACAATCTGCAGATTCTTTTCAATATTTCTGCTGCTTTTGGTGATAAAAAATGATTGCAAGAAACAGACTGAAATGCTGTGTCAACGAAAAAAAATTGTCATGTCCTTTAGCATTCACTTCATTTTAAATTGTACGCAAATGGGGAAAACAGGTTCATTAATTATTAGATAGCAAGTACAGTTCATATACCCACACTAAGGAGGTCAAGGTGCTAAATGGACAATCTAAAATTCTGATATTTAGTACAAATCATAGGTGTGTCAATATTTGATTTAATCAGGGAAATTATAACTCCTGTACTACCAAAAAAATATATAATTAATGAAAAGAAGGAAAATCTCGTCCCCTCTAGCTATGTTTCCTGTTCTGGAGCAGAAATAATTCCATTACCATGCACAACACAACACTGTTGTGAGAGGCTGTTCATCTCTGGCACATATAACTGCCTAAAACACAGACTGTGGCGTATTATGATTTCCACTGGTGGAAAATTAAGAAAGTAAAGAGTGGGAAGTAACTGACAATTCAGGAGACCGTATTTTTCAGTGGTTTTGCTCACCTACAGAAAGCAACAGGCTACTAATTGCACAAGAACTGTCAGGATTTCCAGCTCTGCTCTAAATGAAAACAGTGTGATCTGAAGACAAGGAAACAAACATATTCAGGGCAGGTTCCTGCCTTTGCACTCCCAACACTGGCAGCATTGCTCCCAGCTGGTGAGGAATCTGCTGGAGATACAATTCCCAGGTAATGGGATGAGGGAGAACTTGGAAGAACCAGTGGCCCAGTTCTGCTGAAGAAAGATTAATATTTAAAAGAAAAAAACCCCATTCTTTCACTTCACAAAAGGTATCTTGACAGTTTTGATCCAGAGACACTGATAAAGTTTAGCCTAGCTAAAAATTCACAAGGCTCACCTGGGATAGTGTCACCTCATTTTAGCAGGATGGAGTGAAGATCTGGACTTGGTCTCTACCAGATTCCAGGTGGCTGAGTGAAGGCAGGCACTGCAGAGCCCTGAGGCACAGCTGGGCTCTCTTATTTTGAGCTTTGATTTCAAGCTGGAACCAAAGAAATCTTGCCAAACAAAACTTTTTCATCAAAACTTTTCCATCTTTTGAATTTGACAGATTAGTGTCTTCCTTTTTGAAAGCCTCTGGCATTTAGAGACACACTAATATTTTCATGCATCTTTTTAAAATGCAACACAGGTCTCAAAGTCACCTCCAGGTTGTTCTGCACAGACACAACTTGTTTCCTGCCTGCAGAGCTGCTGGTCCCGAGTTTTGTTGCCACAGAACAACAACCAACACAGTATTAAATGCATCTTTCTTTTCTTTTGGCACAAGCATAAAGGCTCAGCATAGGGGATCACCAGTCTGACTGAAGCAGGCATTACTGGCACATAAATTACCATAGTTGTATTTAGGAGAGATCTCACAGCTCCCACTCCACTCTTTGAAAGTTGTTCAGAGTAATGGAATACCCCAGGCTGTCCAACCTATGGCACAGCCTGCAAATGGAGAATACCAATTTCTGTCATAGAATCATGGAGGGGTTTGTGCTGAAAGGGACCTTAAACATCATCTTGTTCCAGACCCTCTGCCATGGACAGGGGCACTTTTCACTAGACCAGATTGCACAAGAGCTCATCCATTTCTACTTATAAATGCATCAAAAGGTTACACGTTTCAGTGTCATTACCTGCCAAGCTTATTTTCTTGTTAATAATACTATACTAACATGTACATAACTGAAACTGAATTAATCACTGATACTCATGCACTATTTTGCACCAAAAGCGAATTTGGCTGGTTTTATGGTAGAGAACTATACTTTGAATAACTCTGCATTTTTGGAATCCAGCCTGAAACCTCAAATTTTTTCCCAAATGAAATTTAGTTAATAAAAATCTTGAACTAATCACACAGAAGTTCCACAGGCTCTTAGCTAGAGAAAAATATAACAAGTAGAATTTGGGGGAGATTAATTCTCCCAAGGACACCAGAAATGTTGTAAAGCATCTTTATCTTCAAGTCCAGTAAATCTTTTCCTGTCTTACTGAGGAATAATCATCCTTGTGTGACTGAAATAGATTTTTAATAGCATTTTTTAAAGTAATCCAGCACTTGAACTTTCCAATTAATTCACAAGAGCCATGAAAATGCCTGATACAACACTGTAATTTTAAAATCATCTGTGGGCACTGAAGCCAACCAAACTAACATGTGTGCACGCAATCTCCACCAGCAGTTGCAGACCAAGCTGCAGAACAGGTGATGTCACCATGTGGAGCCGTGACTGCTAAACGAGGTCAACTGACAGGCATTATTCTGAAGGAGGGGACAAAAATGGAAAGAAGAGCCAAGGCTGGAGAGGAAGCTTTAGGAGGCTGAGCAGCAGCATCACAGGCAGGCTTCTATTGTGCTCAGAAACATAAAGAATGTGACATCTGACCTCTCCTAGGAGAGACTCAAGCAACATCTCCAATGCAGGCAGTGAAGCATGGAAGTGCAGCATACACACGACAAAGAGCAGATAAACTGATACACTCTGGATGGACAGATAAACAGGTGCTTCCTGCATGTCTTTGAAAAGCCCCAAAAGATTGGTGCTATGAGAAACAGTGCTTATATATCTTGTGTAAAGTTCCTAAATATCACAAAATGCTCCAAACCCCTCCAATTTCACAGCTCTTTTTAGAGCTTTTCAACCCACTTCTCCACAAGACTTAGCTGCAAGCCCCATTCTTACACCAAGCAACGTTAATGCTCCCCTTTTCCTCTTTATCCAAGTAGGTAACATTTACTATTGTGCCCATTTGTGGCCAAACAGGCCAATTATATTTAAAAAGAGCAGATCATGAACCCTTTCCCCCTTTTATTATGGCTGCTGAAGGTCTCTGTGCAGAAGCAGAAGTGGAAGATGCATCACAGCCGTAGCCACGCAGGGAATGAACCTGGGTGACATCGAGGTTAATCCAGCACCACTGTTTGCATCCAGTGAAAGGGGCGGGTCTGTTTACCAACAAACACCTCCCCAGCCAGCCACTTTCCATTCCATAGATTTGTGCAGCAGGGAGTGCTTTGCTTGTGCAGAACAGTCACAACCACATCGCCACGACTTTCCTTAAACAGCAATTTATGTCCTGTTTTGACCTTCATCCACTGTGCGCAACCTGAGTATCTCTGGCTCCTCTAAAAAGCAGCTTGGGTATCTGAATTCTGAAACAAACAGTATCTGAACATCTGGATGCCTGATTGAGGGAATACATCAAGTCAATATAATAATCTGAGCAGAATTCCGAGCTGGGTCCTTGCCTGCGCTTCGAAAAGAAGCTCAGCAAAGAGTGAATGCCCAGACTCCATTATTCAGGGTTCTGAGGAAAGAGCCTTCGAAATGGGAGGTTTTTGAAAGTGACTGGATTTCCTGCACAAATATTTTCACTAGTGGCTTCTTCTGTCAATTAAATGGCTCAAAGGCAGGTTGAGGGAAAAGACCTGACTGACCTGAGAGCAGTAATGCTGAGTCCTGTCACCTGGATATTTTTTTTTATTTCTCTTCATTGCACCATAAATGCTCACATGCAGCCAGGGGAGAGGTAAATAGGTTTTTTTTTTCCCTTTTTCAAGTACAGTTGGCAGTGGATCCTACTCATGGTCAGTTGCTTGGTAACAAGTTTCTCTGGCTACAAAATAAATATTCCACATCTGAAATATTTGGGAAAACACTTTTTCCTAACAACATTCCACAGTATTTGGGCCATGGGGTTTTCCAGACCAGTCTAAAGTATTAACAGGGTTACACAAAGGATGACAACCTAATTAGATCGTCGCTCCAAGACAGATACATCCTCCTACACAACACTATTTGCATACTCTTTAAATGGCATGATAAATCTACTCCATGGTGTGGAGCTCAAGTAAAGCAATTTAACCCCCCAGGAACAAACTGGCTAACTGGACCCTGTGCCCTATTAAAGGTAGGCACGTTTAATGTGGTGGGAGACATTTTGCAGGGACTGGACCTCTGGAAGTCACTCTGCTGGGTCTGAGACACGTGCCAAAGAAAGCACGTCTACACAGAGAGACAGTGAGCGAGCCCTGCAATCAGGTACCTCATCACCTGCCACAGCCAGAGGGAGGCTACTGCAAGTACCTGCCCTGGGCTCAGCGCAGAAAGTGCCCAAGTCACGTGGCTGCAGGTAGCTCACCATTCCCACTGCCACCTTCCTCTTCACCCTTCAGCACAGCACTGCTTTGTCCAGGACACAGGCGGTGGAAGCCAGCTCTTCCGACCCCCTGCAAACATTTGTCCCAGAGATCTATTTCAAATAATATAATGGACAGATTCTTATTTTTCAAATGCTAGGAGAACGTGTCCTGGACCAGCAGAGAAGAACCCTGCAGAATCAGCTATTTCTGCACCATTTCCCATGACAATGACAGTGGATGTTTAAGAACAGGACAAACATTTATGGATGCTTCTTTAATATCCTCTTCAGCTTTCGACACTGCAGCACAAGGATTTCCTGCACTTAATAGGCCCTGAAGAGTCCTTCTTCCATGAATTCGTCTTCATACAATGACTAGGGAGGAGAAACAACTATTTCTAGATTTTATGATTTGGTAATAATTCCCAGAATAGAGCAGTAATTATCTGGGGTTTTTTTTATAACCTAGTGGCAAGGAAAAGTTTATTCTTGAAAAAAACAAAATCAAGACTATCCACCTCATGAGTATCAGTGAGAAACTAAGAGTTTTAAGGCTGCCAATTCTCAAAGGAGAGGCAGTCAGGAAAAGGGTTTCAACACACATAGGCCACTCCTAAATTCAAGCATTCCTTTAAATACAGGACCCAGGTTCCAAAGTCACCCAGGCCTGTCCAAAAAAAGGACTTAGATATGTACCACTGATATGCAGTCTAGGGATCTAAGGTCAACATGCAAAATTACAAGTCTCCCATGCATAGCTAAATGTTATGGATGTGTCCATTATACATAAATTTATTTTTTTCATTTTCTGCACGCGCCCAGAGCACTCACATCTCGGTGCTGGAAGCTCTGCATCCATAAACAGTCAGCTGTGAACAGGGTTTAGAAACTAAGTGGTGCGACATATACCTGGCCACTCACACCTTAGAGACAAGCAACTACTGATTTCTGCTATAACACATGGGGAGAGAAAGTTAATTTCCCTCCATTTTGTTATACTCATTTGCCAAGCAGATTATTTTTCCAAGATACTTCTGCCAAATTGGTTGGACAGGATGGACAGTGATTGCTTAATTAGTTCTGATGTTTTCTTCATTATCAGCATTTGGTCCCCCATGCGAGAATAATTAATTTCCTCCTGAATGTCCTTTAATGTGTATGTGTTTTGCAGATGTTGATTAACACTTCTGTTATATTTACATTATCTCACTTGGCAACAAGAAACCAAAGTACAGAAGACCTGCTTCTATTGTATCTACTTATTTCATACATCTCACTTCAGATTCTCAGAATTTGAATTCTTGGTGTACCAGTTATTTTGTTAAACTGTTATTGTTAAACTAGTTTATTTATTAAATTAGTTTATTTGTTAAACTGACAATCTGCAGTTTATAGCGCCTGGCACATAAGCAAATTAGACCCAGAATCTTCAGGTAAACAGACAAAGCAAAGAGTATATATCTCTAAGTATTTTCACTTAGACCACAATGACAGACGAAAGCTGATGTAATTTCCTCATCACTGCACTCAAAACTTCAGTCTTCCTAGAGTTCTGCCTTTCATACTCCATCTCTCCATTTCTGGAATATTCAAAGCATTGTTCCTGCAGGCTTCACTCCTAGAGCATTTCATCCTGTGCAACAAATGAGCAAAAGAACCTGTCACAATATTCAGGGAGCAAAAAATTGTATATAAAGCCTTAATTCGATTGCTGTCTTAACCTCAGTGCTCAGCTTTTTTACATCCTGTAATAAGGCCCTGTAGATGCTCAGCACACAATGCTGCCCTGATATTCCAGTGCTCCACCAAGAGAGCTGCAGTTCCCAGACCCAGAGCAGCTGATGCTGGAGGTTGGGTGGTAGGTGGGACGGAGGAATTTTTCACAGTGAATTTCACAGAAATTTGCCGGCAGCCAAAAAAAGGATAAAACTTAAGTTCCAGGATTTATATCAGCATTTTAAAGGGAAGATGTTCCAGCAAACATTTTATCCAGCTCTTATCCCTTTGACAGTTCCCTGGACTTCCTTATTCCAAGTCAAATCACTTCACTAAATAAGTTTTAGCCTCCTGATTTCAGTCTTATCCTAGGATATAGAGGTCATATATTTCAGACTCCACGTTTGCCCTGTCTGTTAGTCCAAACTATCCTAATTTCCTCTAGTGTGTCTCCTCCCTCATTCCCTATGCAGTCCACTACTCATCCCCTTCTATGCAGGTTCTGCTTTCAGCTCACATCAGGTCTGATCTTGTTCCCCTTGAATTTGTGGCAGGTAGTTAGATAATTTTCTTCACACGAAACAGGACTTGCGTATCCCTGACAGGGCTGAGCAAAAATCACCTCCCAGAGGGACAGAACCACAACTTTTCAGAAAAAAACCCCAAAACAACATTGCCAGTATTTTTGTAGCATGGGTAAAACAATGTAATTTTTTCTAGTCTTGTTCTGGAAGACATTGAACTGTTTTGGCTGCAACTTTCTGAAGGCAACTCAGCCAGAAGCAGACACCAAATGCAACACAGAAAAATCTAGTTTGTAAAGCTACTCTGACAGAGTTGTGAACAGCTGAAAATAGGCCTTTAGGACTGGAAGTTCCTGGGAACCTTAGCAAGAGATGCTGTCACAAGCCCTGCCTGCAGTGACAGTCAAAGTGCCAGGCTACAGGGTCACCCACCTGGGTGACAGCGAAACATCACCCCACTGCGTTTATGGGGTTACTCTGTGCCCTGCTAACTAACCAAGACAAGACTTCTGCCACTTAACATTCCGACCATTTGATGCCTCCATGAACCCCGACAGAGACACCCCAGCAACACCTTCCCATTGCCTAGGGCTGTGCCAGGGAACATGGCCTGGGGCAGCAGTGCTGGGTATGTGATTCCCCCTGAGCCTCAGTTTAGGGATGTGGCAGCTCATCGTAAACAGCTGGGGACTGGGCCCCCAGCTGCTCAGATTCCTTCTGCAAGAGCTAAAATCATTGTAGCCCTGCTTGTGCCTCCAGCTTCTGCACTCTGAACGCGGCTGCAATGGAGCTACCTAAAGTAATGAGGCCACCTGTTGCATCGCCAGGTCCATTTAAGGGAGTCCTCCCGCAGTTTGGTTTACACGGTTTGACAGTAATTGTTTAAGTGGACACCAGTGTAGTGGCACTGCAAAACAAAATTGTGGCATTATTTTAATCAATAAGTATAATTACATGCCCAGATGACCATGAGCTTATCTGTAATTAGTTCTCCACACCACCGTGCAGTCCATAATGCCAACTTTTTGCACGTCACACGATGTGGGACAGAAAGTGGATATTTACAATCAATTGAGTTTTTACAGCTCAGAAAGATTTTGAGTCCTAGTTAAAAAAAAAATAAATCATTGTGGAACTTGAAAACATCTATTTATTTTGGGAGCAAATTTGGTTTTACTGGTGCCAATGGTACCAGCAAACAGACACCAACACAAATGGCATTTTGTGATGTCGGTTAGTAAAGCAGCTAAATCCATCATTTTTCTTTCAGAACTACACAAGATTGAGCACCTTAAAGTGGGAAGGGCTGTAAAAATAAGATATTCAATATTAACATCCTTAAATGACAATACATGTGCACACACATGCCCACACATATCTGCACTGCCAAGCGTGCAGAGTCAACGTTTATAAACTCTCCACAGGTACACACTGACCTTGAGATCACCTGTAGGGCAGATTTTTGTTGTAACACTGGTCTCAGGGAGGAGGAAATTCCCACATGGAAGTTGGGATAAACTTTCTAAAGTCCTCACAAAATAAGAAATAGTACTTATGTACTGACCTCTGCACTTTTATTTAAATCACAGGCGAAAACCAAACCTTAGCATCATCCTATACACATAGGAAACCTACAGTTACAATACCCCAGTAACAGTTCTGCGCCCATACATCAGTGTTTTATTTTTGTTTTATATGTATAAATATAATGCGCTTTGATATATGTACATGTATATATACATATGGACTATTAGATAAGAAAAAAAATACACCAAGAAATAATTTCACCCAAAGGAAATGGAATATTAGAGACTTTAAGTGCACTTCAAGTGGTTTATAAGCTGCTGTAATTACACCTGATTTTAGTAGTGCCTCAACAGGTTAATGTTGTTGGTTGGTTACGAAGGTACTGCAGTATCAAACACATTGGGAGACAAAATCTGTAGAGTTAAATCTGTTGGTGGAGTCACAAAAATTTGATTTCACAAAAATAAATCAGCATAGAATCTAACCCCATTTTAGAGGTTCTTCTCGATAATGTCTTAAAGCAAAGGGTGGCATTTTTTCCCAACAGATTACATGGTCATTTCAGCCACTGATTAGCACATTAATGATATAAATTCAAAAATACATAAAGAATATATTTATATGCAATGGATTTTAATCTATGTATATAAAATATAATTAACTTTACATTAGTAAGGATTTTAATATTGCAGTATTTCACTATTATTTTTGGTCTTTCTTTACACTTCCCTTGGTTACATGTCTTGAAAGTGGTCTCCACACTGCAATCTTCATTCACACTGACCACAGCTCAAAGCTGACATTAAACACATGCTTATTTTTAAATACAACCTTAAATGCAAAAAATCAAGAGGCCATGACTATCTTTTAAATGCCTAAATGAAATTGGATGAATTTTAAAAGACTCTAAAGTGATTTCCAGTCAAGCCCATTTAAGTTCCACTGAAATAAGGGCTTCACATTGGATATTAAATAAACTGCAACTCATGGACATGAAGCAGTTATTCCCCAAAGCTGCTGCTTCTGCTACACCCCACTCAGGAAACAGAAAGAAACCTGCAAGCGCAGGCACAATCTTAATTCTTATATCTGAAAAAACCCAGCAATTTAAACCACTATATTTTTATTATATTTTCCTAAAGGAAAACAAATATAGTTAAATTACACCAGGAAGCATTAATAGACACTTGCAAATCACACCACACTTAAAAGGCCCAGATTTTTATTATCTCCATGAAAAGAGAAAAGGCAAATGCCTGGGGGAATAAAGAGGAAGATCTCCATTTCCTTTCTATTTTGTATTCCTGAAGGTGTGATAGCCCTAATTTTGTAATGCAGGATAAACAGGATGGCTTCCCAAGTCCTGCAGAACTGGAAAAAACCCATATGAATCTACAGAAATGAAACAAAGTCCTATTGAATGCAGAAGAGGTTTAGTATGCAACAAGATCTCAATGAACTCTTAAGTCAATTTTTTTTTAAATTATTCAATTAAATAAATAATTGAATAATGATGCAATAAAGAACTAGAAGACCTGTTTCTTAAAGGAAATATCAATTTATCTACAAGCTTAATTTTGCACACAACATCAAAGAATAGCGATGATTGACTGAAAGAAGAAAAATGAATCACTGTGCCTACTTTTCCAGTTACTCATTATCAAAGGTGTGTCTGCACATCGAGTAGACAACATTTCACTTTCCCTTTGTGGTTTGCTGGTGTTGGATAGAACCATCATTAAAATGAAAAACCACAGATAAAGACAAGAGCTTAGTTACATCTCCACTTAATTTATTTATTGTCATCTGGCTAGATTTCAAGTCAATGACATGCATTTCAGGCTGTTTTTTACATTGGTCATCCACCATAAATAAAATCTGAGGCTGAAATCAATTGACCTGGCATTTACCCTGTTCCACTGCATAGGCACAGACCAGCTCTCGTGTCTGATTTTTAGGAGGCTTCAAAACACAAAATGATAAGGGCTGATCAACAATTATTAACAACAAGCCTGTGGAAGTGTAAGTCATGAACGGGCCAGAAAGCCTGTGTGGCAATCCTGTAGGTTTCTACCCAGCTGAACTCTGACATCATCATGTGAGCTACCAAGAGATATAGAAGTATGTATATGAACTAGCAACCTTCACTTCTACATGACATAGAAACTTATCAGGAGTTTGTTTTTAAAGATTACTTGGCTAAGGACAGCACATTACTCAGGCAGGGCAATACAGTTTTGCTATTTTGACTGCAGACAAATTCAGTCCTTTAAAGCAAATTGAATTGTGTATACAGTAAGATTTAGGAGACTTGACTTAATATAACACCCATTTAAAGCCAAACAGTTCACTTGGAACAATTTATTTCCTTTAGCAAGGCAAGTTAAAACAAAAATCCTAAGCCGCTCTGCCCTTGGGCAAGTAGTTAAATCCTTCAGTGTCCTAGTAAGGTCCTTATTTAAAGCTAGAACTGAAGGTACCCTGCAGGGCTCTGGTGTAAAACCTCACTCCCTGCCAGCTGACACCTGAACATACAGACCAGCAGTTTGTCCAGCACCACATTTCACATATCAAGGCTGGGCCACTTGCACTCTTGGACAGCCTAGCAGGAGGATTCCCTCCAGCTTGTCTAGATCATTTAACTGGCAGAACTCCACAACTCTGTTCCCAACAATAAATCCATGCCCCAGTTGGATAGGAAATCATTTGACTCAGGCAGTTGTCATTTGTTCCCCTCTGTCAGCATGTGGCTTTCTGAAGAATCTTCACTTGGATGAACTCTTGACAGGTCATTTCTCTCTCATCAGATCCCGAAGTAAAAGCTGCTCTAGCTCCATTTACCTTTTCCAGCCCTCCCCATTGTCCATTCAAATCTGAACAAGCCTTTTGAAGTCTCTTAGTCCTTTTTTCTTGTGTCGGGAAACCTTCGGGACAGTTTATAATCTATATAAGCATTAAGACAGGACCACAAAATGAATCGTATTAATATAATTACAACCAGTAAAATCATCAAAAGAACTGATTCCATATTTCAGCTAGAATAATGAGGTAATGTGAAAAAAATACTCTGTGAGATCTAATTATATAATGCAGTATTCAGTTGTGCACGGCCAGCCCAGCAATTCCTCTAACATTCCAATCAAAGTGATCTCACTAGCATGTGAGAGAAGAGTCCAGCTGACAGATTTGGGACATGTAACGTACTATTTAGTCAAGAGGCCCCATGTGCTATTCATAAAGAATTAACAACTCTTATATTGACAATGACGGTATTGTCAGAAGACCTTTGGAAGGGGGAAAAAACCCTCCATAAACTCCGTCTCTGTGAAGTTGGATTTTTTTTTTTTGCCCCTTTTTTCCAATGCTGATGTAATCTCCAAACATCTCCAGCAGCAGCTGCTCAGCGAAACCAGGCACCTTCTCCCTAGTCCCTTTCAGCAGCACACGCAGCACTTTCCAGCTCCCTCAAGACAATCAGGGCCTTTCTTTCACCAATTAGCTATCACTTCAAGAGTCCTGCGCTGTCCAACGAGCTCTTAAGAATGGTCTTTGCAGGAAACAACGCTGGAGGAGCTTTTCTTTTTCCCTAGACAAATGAGAAGGGGAAGAAGGGGAGGGGGGGGGGGGGGGGAAGGAAAAAAAAAGCAGAAGAAAACAAATCAGAACACAGAAGCTGTCCAAAATGCATCTCATTTAGTACCTCGACAGAAATGTCCTCAAGAGCCAAGGCTGGAGTAAAGCACACACAAAAAGTGCTCCTACTTTCTTTGGGAGATAGTTTGTTTAGGCGAATATGTTAAAAAGGTTTCATAGAAAGAAGCGCTCTCATTACAACAAGTCTCTGAGCTGTACAGACTAAAGGGGAAAGAAACTCCTGCTGGATTATGCTCTATTTCCTTACTTGGCTGTCCAAATGTAAAGCAGCATTATTTGAAGTAGACATTACAGGAGAGGACTCAGTTTAGCTCACTTTAAATATAGATGGATTGATGAAATGAGTAATTACTGGAACTGCTAAGATCTTTTTGAACTTACTCCACTTGCAAGGTCCTTTCCCAAGAAATCCCACTTTCCATCTAAAAAGAAATTAAAGTCTGATTCAGAGATGTAAAGCTTTGGGAATTACACCTTCTTTTTCCTTTAAAATCAGGGAATAGGTACAGCAATACCTTGAGGTCCTTGTAGATGCCAAGGCTTCATTAGAATCAGTACAACTCCAGGATCCAGTTCAAGAAGAAAACAAGGAACTTTTATAGATGTTTAAGCAATTCCTTGCCTGGGCCTGGACAAGTAGAGTTGTGAAGGCAAGAACAGGAAGGATCAGCAGTAATGACTTGGACATGGTCCAAGCAATAGCCTGGCTGCTTCCCTGATTTTCAAAAATTCTGCATTAAACCAAACATCATACTAGAATATCGACCACCAATATTCTCTCAAAGTACCATTTTCTGGTGAAATTTGTCCTTGATTGGGGTAACCTCACAAGAGTCAACACATTGCTTTCTACAAGGCCAACACAAATACATTTACATTGCAATTAAAAATAAAAATAATCTGTTCCCTTTTATTGATTGTGTATGAGAAGCAAGGTCCTGGCTTTGTAAACAGTTAAATGGCACAGCAAAGCAAATCCTCGGAGGGGTTTCAGGAGCCTGTTCGCACTAATGGGTGCTCTCAACTACCACACAGATTATTTAATGGAGTTGGAAAGTGTCAGGGCTGATCACAACGCTTAAAAGGAAAGAAAGTTTGATGTATTACCCTACGTGCATTTATGAAGGAATGTGAATCAACTCAAATTCCTCTGCACAGGAAGGCTCAACCAAGGGATGAGTACACACAGTCAGGATTAAGAAGGAATCTTTGTGGAGGTGCACTGAACAATGAGAGCCTTTTTATACCTACAGATTTCAAAAGATGCTGAGTTTAAAGGAGCTGCTCCTTTCAAGCAGCAAAGATTTTGCTGAAAAAATGCAGCAGGCTGGAGAGAACAAATACATATATATGTATATATGTTACTAGGGCCACCTACAGCTATAGGGAAAAGGATGAAAGGGACCCAAAAGCTCTATCAACTTGCCCTCAAGCAAGATCAACTATGTAATTCCTGACAGCTGTTTCTCTAACCTGTTTTTGTAAGAGACCTACATCCCCACAGATGAGAAGAAAGGATATCTTCATCTCACCTGAAAGGGATTTCAGCAGGAAAAACAGTTTGACAAACTCTTCAGTGACTCTGCTACAACACAACCACTGTCAGCCACAGCCAGGGGCTCTACATTGCATACTCGCTTGGGCAAATGGCTCATTTTGTAGCTGTAAAATAACAGCTAATAACACGAGCTAGCAACATCATAATAACAAATAATTAGATAACAAAATAACACATATACGGGCCGAGGCAATGACATCTGCCTCTTTTCAGGAAAGCACTACCTGTCCATCCGGATGGATGTGACTCCTATACCCGAAAATGCGTCTTTGGTGACAACCATCTCCTTTTCCCCGGGTGCAATCCTGCTGTCTCTACTCCAGCAGGATTGCTGAAAGCCCAGCAGGATTTTACAACACCCATATTAGCTAAGGGGGCTGTCACATAACCCAGCACATCCCATGCCTTGGCCGTCAGCTCCAGCGCAACGCGACCCCAAGCGAGGAGCGCGGGGGCTGTTTGAGGGCAGGCGAGGAATGAACCAGGGGTTCACTGCAGTGCCAAGGGAACAGGTGCCTCCTCCCCGGGCTCGCAAGTGGTTCTCAGCTCAGTGCTCCCCGAGGGCTGTCAGAGCCGGAGCAGAAAGGGCACATCCCTGGCGCCTGGCACGGGGACAGGCTGGGGACAGGCTCACACACAGCTCCACATGCCACGGCTGTCGGCTTGGCACTGCCCAGCCCTGCTGTGTTTGTGCACACAGAGCAGCGCTGCTGCACGTGGAGGGACAGGGCTTTCCTGCCTGCATTTCATCCTGAGGGCAGATCCCCTCCCACAGAAAATTCATGGCACGCCACAAGCAAGACGAATCCACACGCCAGATGAAAACTGGCGCGGCTGGATTTTGGAAAATGCGGTTTAACACGGATAGTTGTTCTTCCATTCTTTGCAAAGTGCTTGGAGGATGAGTGAGGAAAAGCACTACATAAACCCTATATATTGATAATTTCGATTTGGATTTCCCCAAATGTACTTTTTCACACAACAGATGTTCCTAATGCCTGGCACCGTTTGTAACGATTTACCTTTGCTGTATTGCCCATAAAAGTATCCTCTCTGTTCAGAGTTTATTTTGTTAAAATTGCTTTTCAACTAGTCATCTCCCTGGAGAACAATGGCATGACAGAACAGTATTCCTGACGGGTGATGTTTTATTACTAACATATGTTTTCGTCACATAACCAACATTATTACCCTATACTGCTACAAATATTTATTAAAATCCTCTAATTTGAAACTATTTTTGAAATTCCATATTTTGCTTTACTTTTAAATTATTACATAATTAATTGTCCTGGTAATCAATGGCCATTGAAGGGTAGATTAGCAAAAAAAAGTATATTAGGCGGTCTTGTTGACTTTTAAAATGTAAGGCAACAGATTTCACATCTAGCTCTCTAGTTTACTTACAAAGAAGTCTATCTCCGAAAATATCACTACATTCCTAAAATTTCAAAATATCAAGTGAAGTTACAAGCGACAAAGCAGACAATACAACAATAATCATAAAACACCCACTGTTATCATCAGTTTAAAATATATCCCAAAACACAAATAAATGAGAATTAAAAAATGGAATATTTGACTTACTGTGTTTGCCACACATTCAAAAGTCAGGATATCTAGAAATGAAAACAGCAAAGAGTTGCGGGTGTCGGCATGGCTAACAAGAAGTTCCCAGTTCTTTGTTAAGGGAAAAAGAAAAATTCAAGACCAGCACTTATCTCTCAGAATCATGTGCCTTCCATCGTTATCAGAGCCAAAAAGGCACCTTGCCCCAGTTTACATATGTGAAATCTCCTGAGCAAGCATTCTACCTCACACTGAAAACAAACTACCCCTTGAAAAGAGCCAGATCAAGGTCCCCACAACTTTAGAGGACAAAACTTGACATTCAAAGTCGATTCCTGCTTCAAATGAGCTGTGATAACACGCACGTGTCAAGGCCACTCCATGTTGCATTGAGTTGAAGTCAAGACCCACCCCACTGGGTTTCCGCTGGAAAATCCCCAGCAAACACACTCCTCCCACCAGTCAGTTCCATATACCCATTTCCATGATCAAGAAAATCAAGGACAGAAATAAGATACTTCATCTATTACATATTTCTTCCCTTAACACTAAGTTTAACATCCATAAAACCTGAAGTGTTTGCAAAACTCAGCTCATCCTCAAAAGCCTCTCAGCCAAAAGTAAGATTTAATTGCAAAAGAAAAGGCACAGATCATATGAAACAACAATAACGAAAGTGAGGGAAGGGGACTGGGAAGAAATGAAACAAAAACTTAAAAATCAGCCTTAAAAGTGATTACCTGAAGACATCTGAATTTTAGACCAACTTGCTGAGCCCTCTGCAGTTATGGAGCTGTCATTCCACGATCACCTCCATATGCTGCTGGATGTGGCAATGCTCAGCAGGAGATATTTTGGTTCTCTTTCATTTATAGGAATTTCTTACTAGGCCTGTGATCAGAACATGACCTAATAGTAGCAGAATAGATCACATATATGCCATGATACTTAGTCACATCAATTAATACTGCAATATCCAAAATGTCCGCCTAATTGTGAACAAACATAAAAACACAAAAATATCTAGCGACCCAAAGGAAAAATCCTAGAACAAATATTTAGATTTTATGTTGCAAAGTTCAGAATACCTTGTTATTCAAGCAATTATTATTATGTCTGTTTCCCTCTTTAGTGATCAGACACCATACACAAGTTGCTAAGTCTTCACACTCAGCTTGTTGCATAATTCTTTGGTTGGAAAGAACCTCAGGGGGTTTTTGCTGGGGAAATTAAGGAATTATCACTGAATTTGATAAAGCACACAATGATCTAGCCCTAAACCATCCTTTCATCAGTGGATTTTTTTTTCCCACTGAATTCATAGAATTCACGTAAATTCAGTAGAGAATTTAATTAGCATTATTTTTGACAAAAATGTTACAAATGAAATGTCTGTTTTCAAACACAGAAATCTGACTAAACATGCTTCAGTTTTGACAAAATATTTGTCAAGAGCTGCTTTTCAGACCCATTAAATTCAAGATCAGTACAAAACACGGTCTTCAAACATTACACAGCCAAGGCACTCATGCATAAAACCACAGTTTGAGTCTTTTGACGAGTGCTGTGGTCACCTATCTCTGGGCTATTCCCACGTCTCTCTCGGCTTAAAAACCTTGCTTCCTTCTCCCCGTGCACAGCCCAGGCTGGGACCTGAAGAAATGACACAGGATGGAAAACTCCCTTCCCTCTTGTCTGTAACTGCGTGTCTGTGGCACATCAGGGGGGCTGCTCACGCTAATATGCCACATTTCCTCTGGTTTCACTTGGATGATGCTCCTCCTCGTGCTCTACCAAAAAGAGATCAGATCAAAACCTGCCTCTGCTTTACAATTAAATTTGTGTTTCCTAGTCATCATTTGTTTTGACAGCATAAGCCAGTTTAGACAGAAGCAAACAATGACACGACTGCCATTTTCATACAAGGTTCACCATGTGACAAACTTCAGTTTTTAATTAAAGGGTAAACTTTCTGAAACTTCACATAGGCAAAATGTGCTTTGGCAAACTACATACCTTGGAAAGAACTTGGAGATTATATCACACCACCCATAAAATGCAGTTATTGAAAAGAACTGTTATCCTTTGTAAGTGATGGAAGGTAACCATTTCACATGCTGCACTGACACAGCTCCAAACCTCATTTTTCTACTTAAAAATGAAAGTCAGGCATTCAGCAAACTACATTGTGTTTTGAAGAAGCTTTTCATTCTACTAGCAGGTTATCCTGCTTACTTTTAAAGTCTCTCTGCACACAAAGAGAAGGAGAGCTGGGGCAAAGAAGGAAAGAAAGGAGCCCATTTGAAAAAATTACACTGCTAGATTACAGGAGTTGAAAGCTGGTATGTAACTTTGCTCCGGGTGATCAAACTGCTAATCAGGAATGCTGTCGGGAACAGAATGGAATTCCAAATAAATTAGCCATGTCCAAGAAGCCAATACAACACAGGATTAAGGCTCACAAAGAAAACAAATTTATTCAGCCTACTTTATCAGAATTCTTAATAACATGTACTAGTTTTTCTCATCGCAGTCTGAGCTCTTCCACTGGAACAGTAGGGAGAAGGAAAAATGAGTCACACTTCATAAATCTCCTACTTCTACAGACACCTAAAAATGTTATATAGAGCAAGACACACAATACCATTATATGTATATACACATGCTTATCACAGACACAGTAGAAATGCGCATATTTAATTCTCCAAGTTTATTTCCAAGGTACCTGAGCAAAGAAAAGATACTGCCCACTTCTGTGAAAATCTACAAAGCTGAAGGAAAAGTTTAGAACTGCACTGATGTCTACACTGAAATGAGCTTCAGCACCACAGTATAGAAACCACTGAATTAAACAACCAACTACAAAAATAAATCTCTCTCCTCTATGACCAACCCATGCATCACATTTTTCATCAAGTATTAAGAAAAAAATTCCTGTGCCCATACACTGCAATACTGTGGCTGAGGTACTGTCTGCAACTCAAGGCATATTCTGTTTTCCCCTCTGACGGCATCCCAGAGAAACTATTCAGAATAGTTCATGCCAAAATCATAGTAACATTAAAAGATGTGCTTAAGTTTCTGCTTTTCCTTGAATTGGGATTTTAATCTTTATCAGATGGGGTTTTCCTCACGTGTGAAATAGAGATTCTAACAGCCTCTTATCTACGCAGTAATTTGAAGACAGAACTGGATTTTTGAAACATTTTTGTAGAAATAAAATAAACCAAAAAAAGAGATAAAGTACTCACAAGAAGTACTTCCTGCAGAATCTAGACATGTAGAGTGAAATTGTCCTGTGACAGAAGAGCAAATATTATCTTAGCTTCTGAAAGAAACAGGCAAATGATAAACATATTCCAGCCGTACACTGTGCAGTACACTTACCCACTGGAAAACCAGAGACCGAGCACAGGACCACTTGCACTTACGTGGCTTTGCCACATTACCTCGAGAATCTGTGCACGGGTGGATTTCCTGTAATGACATTCACCGAGCAAGCCCCAAGGGGAGTGTGAGAGCTGGGGGTTCCTTTGCTGGTTCTCAGCCTTGGCATCGCCCTGCTCTCCAGATGGCCAAACTGCACCAGCACCTGATAAACGTGGTTAGTGTGTTAGGTGTTTTCGAAAGAATTTTTGGCCCAGATAAGGGGGGACTGCCTGTAAAACACCATTTGTGTCCTGTTCCCTTCCCAGAATGAAAACAAATTGATTACTATTTACTATTATCATTATAAGCATCTTAAGCACAAAAGCACAGATTTTACCAAGCGTGACTTTGATTTTTTGTCAAGTGTTTTTTCCTCCCTGTAAGGAGATACATGCACAAAGATGGAAAGAAAAGCATCTAACCCCAGATCATCTGCTCTGGAAATGCAACTCCAGAGAGTGAGGGTCAAATGGAGGAAGCCATTGCCGTATCATCAAGACGTGACTCGAAGGGTTCTGTCTACCCCAATGCCTCCATTAAATGCACATAAAAAACCATTTGATTTGAGCAAATTACATTTGAATGAAATAAAGATCAGGTTATTTTCTCAGAAAAACAAACCAAGTAAGCAACAAGCACAAACAAAACTTTACATGAAGTCCAAGGAAAAAAAGGTGCTGATTTTCATTTTCAAAAGTAGAAAAGAAGTTTTTATGATTAACTACTGAAAGAAATGCTCGGACTCAGTGAGCAGCAGAACAAGACATTTTTCCTGCTAAAACTATTTGCCGGAGCTTTGGAACACATTCACAAATAGCTTCAAATCATTTGAGACAACAATTGTGGCAAATGAACTGCCGATCTAAAAAATGTCACCTTGTTCTACCTTGATGTGCCACACAGGGCTCAGTATACTCTGTATTAATGGACGATTCATGGGCTCAAGCTCAGCACACGTGCAAGCACTTGAAGAACTGGGGTGGATTTCTGCATTTCCAGGACACAGACAGTGGATTTCTGAGGGCAGAAAAGGAGGATGATTGGTGGCAACGAGCAGCTCCACTCTGGGCTGGTCATAGGCCAATGAGATGCATTCTGGGTTACCACATTAAATATTTGCCTTTACAAAATAATGCCATAAATCACAGTTTGATCAGCACGTGCACTCCTCTTATACCCTAAAAACAGTATACTCGAGGTACAGTTGAGATTTTTGGTTTGCCTTTGAAAAACACAGAAAATAAAGCAAGTAGGTGAAAGGTAACTGTATCACTTTACACACACAAGCTACCCTCTGATTACAACTAATTAAGATATTCAGCAGCCTTAAAACAATACCTTGTTTTAATCAATGTACCCAGACGGCATTCACAGCTTTTTGAGATGACAAATGCCCTTTGAAAGAGTTAATAGGCAAAGGTTTGTACTGGCAATGAATAGGGCTACCTTTAATTGATCCAAGAGCCTTAAAGAGCAGTCTTATAGCCTGATGATGTATTTGGGTTGCAAGTAGGCCAAAATAAGCATAAAGAAAATCTGTAAGACCATGAGACCTTTCATTTTTTCATTGCAGGGAGGAAAAGGAGTGGGGGAGACTGCTGGGGAAAATGAGAGAACTATGATGGGGTTATCTTTGTGCTCTGGCACTTAAAATAGATAAAACTACAGAAATTTTGAGGGAAAGAGAGGAAGTGATCAGGCCATAATTCTGAGAATAAATGTCACGATGTACAGAAATGTACAAAACAAGGCTTCTTCAGAAAAAAAAAAAAAGGAAAAAAGAGATGACCTAATGGTGTAAAGAAACATTGATTAAAGAAATACCCAGAGGGAGAAAGATATTCCAAGATATTCCATCAGCTTTAACAAATCCTGCATGGCCCTGCATTCCCTCTTAACTTCTCAAGAAAGGGGAGAAAAAAAATCTGCAAAAAAGGCAGTCACATGGATCCATTTATAATTTCCCTCTAATTCTTTGCTCATCTTTTACGTGGTTTTGTTCAAGATATACAGGAAATGTGCACACAAGAAGTGACTCACAAAATTAAACATGATGGGTCAGTGCAAGCATTCTACCCTGAATAGCCAAAGAAGAAACAAATCGGTTTTATAAGGAATATAAAACCCATTTAGTTATATTTTTTATTGTTGGGACTGATTATACACTAATATTACCTAGGAATGACAAAACTAGTCTATCCATCCTTACACTAGCCTTTCATCACAAACTCAGTCTTGGCAGAATCCCTTCCTCATGTAGCAAAAGCTAAACAGATTTCCTTGAACTTTCACAGGTGCAAACTTTTAGCCAAGGTAGAATTTTTCTGGAAAGTCTGAGGCAAATCAGACAAGAAAATTCCTAGACTAAAAGACCATTTAAAAATGGAATTACTGTGTAAGAATATTATCCGTAACCCTGTAAAAAAAATCAAACAGAGAGATGTTGGGGTCTGGGATTATCTTAGATATGGGAGGAGCTGGGGAGAAAAGTTGACATTGCTCCTTAAAAATAAAAAAGCAGAGCAATAAAATATCCTGCTCCAATATATGCATCCAAGTGCATTAGGAAAAGTATGTCATCCACTTCCAATTCAGAACAGGGAACAGACAAGCTGTTCTCAAATTCTGCTCCTCCTGTCCATCCCAGCCATGAAGAAGCCCTCCTCTAGCAGTCACTAAACAGAAAAAGGTATAAATTGTGGTCTGGGTAAAAATGAAGGAAGATTGAACTTACCTCTCTGAGATAAGAGAACTCAGACAGGATTCTTCAAACAATACATTCCCATTAGGAATATTTACCTCCCCTGAGTTTTCTCCTATAGGAGAAGCCTCTGAACAGATGAAAACTTCATGTCATAACTCCCAGTCCATTTCCCAATTAACTATTTTAAGCCCCCATCACCAAGCAACACAGAATTACAACCACACCAGGGTAAGCACCAGCTGCTTCCTTAAAAAACCCCTCACTTCAAGGCACAAACATCAGTAGGACCAGGACATGTGGACAGTGGCAGGTTGAGGTGGGCTGTGCACAGCCTTGCTTACTTCTGTGCGAAGAGAGACAAAATACTGTGTTGTGTTTTGAGTTGTTTTCATTTTAACAACAACAACAATAACATTCTGTAGTAGTAGTATTTTAAGAACGTTTTCTCCTTGTTCCGTTCACTTTCAGTTCAGACTGTTAGAATCGTCCTCTGTAATTTAAAGCCAAAATATTTCCTTCTACTGTATCAGGCTACATATAAATTCTAGCTGCCATAAGTTTTCTGAAAGTAAATACATAAAGGAATAAATAAGGAGTACAAGGATGTCTAAAGGACATCAAGTTCTTCAGGAACATTTCAAAATAAACTGCTTTTTGTGCAGAGGACAGGGGATAGATTGCCCATCCCATTCTCCCCAAGCATGGTGAAGCATCAGTGTTTTATAAAATAGAAGTCAAGCATGTAACAAAATAACCATGCCCAGTAGCTTATTATTTACCAGAAAAAAATTAGTCCCTTCCAACCCAAACTACTGCAGGATTCTAATCTACGGACTGGTACAATCAGCCTATTTATGGGACACTCCATACTCTTGAAGGTCGTATTTCTACTGCTGCCCTTGTGGACAGAAAAGGAGCCAATATTCCAGTCCTGTTCACACACATTCAGTTCCACCAAAGAACAGGCTGAGACAGAAGGGCACTTCTGTGCAACCACCAGCAAAATCTGAGCTGTTTTCTCAAATCAAGCCTCAAATGTGTCTGTAGGTCTGTTTGCATAGAGACAAAAGACTTCCCACCTGGAAGCAAGTGGGAGCTGGTTCCGAAGGGCACACCAAGGAGCACTACCAGGATGGTATCTCTTTACAGACTCTAACTGACCACCAATGCCAAAACTGCAAGAATCCCACAGACACAGACTTAGCTTTGACCAAAGATACACTGATGAGAAACTGAGGTATGGGAAGCCTGAGCAGAAATGAACCCAGATTTTCCAAGCTGCATCTATTTTACAGCTGCCTCACAAAACTAACAGAAACAACGTATTTTTCAAGCCAGTTCATGTTGTACTCTTAAAGGAATTTCTGTATTCAGTTAATCTTCACCCCTGCATAGACGTGCACACAGACACACCTGGAACAGTTGAAAACAAGACTTAAAGGTGAGGAAAGCTGATGTAGAAAGAGAAATGAGTTTTCCATTGCCAGAGATGGACTCAGATTGAGAGACAAGATCAAAACCCATTACTCTTTGGTCCTCATGCCAGTCTTCAGACAAAAGTTTCCCAGGTTCCTTATAAACTGAAATAACCCTCACTATCCAGAATACTTTATTTTTTTAAAGTGATCTCCAGCAAGCTTTACATAAGACCTAATTGAGCCTCTTTGCAACATGTGCTGTTCAACTAAGCTTCAGTTATACTGTCATCTACAATCCCAGTCCCAAACACAGCACGTAGGGAAATAAACCCCTCAATGTTTTCCCGAAGGAGGCAGGAGGAGTTGCCATCCTGTACCATCTCTGCGGCAACAGGCAGAGATAAAACTGTGCTTTCAGCTCCACCAGTATAAATCCTCAGCAATTCCATGCTGACAGAAACCTCACCCTAAACTCTCCATGGATTCTCCTCAGCTCAGCTGGGACACTAAGGAAGCAAACTTTGATCCTTTTTATTCAGAAATCTGCTTCACAGTTCAACATCTTCAATGTAAATCTTTTAAAAGACTGTGATGGCATCAAGTCAGGGGCAGGATGGAGAGAAATGCGTTTCCATCCGTGGGGGGATCATTAGGAGGAAGGTTAATAGCTCTGGGCATGCAATCAAATTCAGGTTTGTGCCAGTTTCCCCTGCCACCACCAGCTTCCCTAGGCTGGGCAGCTCACCCTCATCTTCTTACCAAAGACAGCTCTTGAACAGAAGCACCACAGTCTGCCGGGAGGAAAGAGAGAGATGATCACACAACTAACTTATATGGACAAAGCATGAAATGGGCTGAGGGAGGAAGGGAGCCTTTGATATCTTCACCTTTGGAGAGATACAAACTTAGCGCACGTTCAGCTTGAAAGACGGAGAGGGAGTAGGAATTTGGACCTCCCCACCATGTGGACGGCAGCACTGAGGCAGCAGAGCCTAAACAAGGCTGGAGTTAGCATTCCAAGCACACAGCCCAGCAGAGTATGGGAAAGGGATAGAGCAGCCCAAAGAGCTGGCGCCACGAACTGACGAGCAGAGCGCAAGTGATAAAGATTTACTGCGAGAGAGGAGGAAACAGTCCACTGGCCCGATTAGAGCTGTGAATACCGAGTTGTTCAGGGAGGATTTTGCAGCTGACTGATCACAGGCTGTCGGAGCAGGCCTCGGACAACAGCTGCAAGGCTTGCTGGGCTGCAGAAACAAAAGGCGCCTAGCACGGTGCAAAGAAAGAGTTGACAGGTTGTTGTTAGCAGTGGCAAATGTGTGAGGTATGTCACTGTGTGTGAGACGGGGTGGGTTGGGTTGGTGGGGAAGAAGGAGGGCAAGAAGCACAGGCAGCACTCAGAAAAAGGGGGGGCTGGCGGGGGAGGGAGCAGGGACACAGGCTTGGTCAAAGCATTTTCCTAAAATCAGGCCGGTTTTTGTGAGGAGGACAATCACAAGGTCTGTTTACTGCTGCCAAGATGAATTAGCCCATCGTCTCATTTATAGGACGAATCCGGTGGCACAGACTATAAGGTGCATGGCATTAAAGGGACTAATTAGACGATTCCGGCAAATCTGAATTAAGACCCTTTCTTTCTTTGAAAGCTGGAAAGCATTTCTCAGGACTCCAGTCAGATGGCTTAGGTTCTGTTGGGGTTTTTCTTTCTCTTCTGAGAAGGGATATCTTGTGCAATTCCCTAATTCACAAGGGTCTGCTCTAAATTCTGCTCTGAGCTTCCAGAACAGTTGTTAGGAAGCTGCTGGCATTTACATCATATCTAAAAAGGTCCAAACTAAAATCCCGGATTCTGCAGGAATTCAGCTCCCAGTCCAGGGACAAACTTTGCAGCTGGTCCCTCCTGTTCGAGCGGGCTAAACCAGAAGCCCGCCTGAGAACATACCTGAGCTAAGAGCCTGCAGCTGAATTCTCACTCACACATACAAAACAATCTAGGTTTTTCAAAAGCTGGCTTCCAGTCCGACACCCACCCCCCCCCTACGAATACAGTGTCTGTGTCCAAGTGCTTTTCCCAAGCAGCTCCTGCTTTCTGGAGCCACGGTTCGCTAAGCGTGCGAGTGCTGGGTAGGAATGTATCAATGAAACTCCAGAGATATCAAAGGCAGAAGCTGAGGAACGGGAGACCTTGCTTTCAGCTCCCTTCTTGGCAAGTTCAGGATTCAGTTCTTGAAATCTGGCAACATTTTACTCCGATTGTGACAAAACCAAAGTGTTCCAAACACCTCCGAAGCAGTGGTGCATGCTGTTTGCACACAACCACTGTATTACAGTGGTCACTATTAAAATGTTTTACCAGCGGTTGAGGTTACCATGGCATTCACACCATACTAAGAGAAGGGAATACCATGAAAATCACAGAAATATTCAGCACTGCAAGCTGCAAATATCTGATGTTTCATAGTAATTAGTGACACTTTCTAAAGTATAAGCTTCTTGCTTTTTAACATATATATTTATCACTAACCAACAAATGGGAGACACCAAGAAAGTGCAATTGCCTTTATCTGATCAATTGCACAAACAAACCCTATTTTGATTTTTCTCTTTTAAATGGTCTCTGGGACCCAGTTATCCCATTCCCAATGGGCAGCACTTGATACATTGTAAAGGGAATTCAGAACAAGAGGCATTTCAAGGCTCCTAACACAGCTCCATTCTCCCAAAATATATATATATAAAACCCAACCCAGCGTGCAGAATACTCCATCTAGGGGCAGAAATGTAGCCCAAAATTTCCTTAGCCTTTGCTTTGACATGTGTTAACCTCATTCTACCGGGACTGAGTGCATGAGAAATAATCAGACATTTCACAGAGGTTTCAAATAGTTCTTCCTCAGTATGAGTCCATAGATTTTTGCTTTTTATTATTTTAAAGACGGAGCTTCCAGCTTGAGTTTCCGCTTAACAGTGATGAAGAACACAGGCACCACTTTTATACATCCACTAGCAACTGGACTATGCTTTAAACTACAAATATTAGGAACAATTTATAATCTATCATCTCCATATGCTCAAAGTTTTCAGCTGAATAAGGGTGGCCAGTGAGCTCAGCTGCAAGGAATAATGAAACGCCTGAAGGGCTATTTAGGTAACTATATTTTTGGATATAATTATGCTCCTACTGAAGTCAAAGCAAAGTCTGAATTTGGCTTCACTGGGAACAGAAATGATTTGTGGCAGAAGTATATTTCTGAATCAGAAACTCCCTCTATCTGGATAACTCAGTATCATTTATGCTCAGTATTAGCACATGGGATTTGTTCACCAAATGTACTGGAGAGCAATGTATACAGTACACAGAAGCAACAATTCACAGGCTCTGGAAAAACGAGCCTGAAAAAATAAAATAATGCCCATTAACAGGTTTCTTTTCTCTTTAGGGAAAAAAATTAATTGCAGAAGTATATCAAGCCTTGCCTTCTAATTATGTTTTCTTTATACAAATCGCTTTCGGCTGACAAGCCTGCACTAATTTTCCATCGTAAGCAATGGGTTAGGGCTTGTCCATACTGTCCCAGCTTTGCACTGCACTGTGTCCTACTCTTTGTCTCTCTGGTACAGAGAGGCTGCTCCTGAGGCTGCTGGAAGGCTTTGGAAAGCAATCAAATTGCTTCCTACATTTGCTCTCCTTAAACACCTCCGCCTGATCCCCCCGCACTCTTCCTGTTCGGCCCCTCGGCTGCGAACTTCATACTTCATAAATGCAGAGGTTAGAATTTTCTAGACACCGCTTTAATTTTTCAAATAGCAATCCAATTACTGAGCAAATTGGCACATGTGCCTAGTTACATAGTGACTTGGCACTGCCTCCGCTCGCTGCTGGCAGTGATGAATGTGTTCCCCCTTCGCCCTCCTCGTCTATCTGCTCCAGCCTCCGAGCCAACACCAGTGACCACATAAGGAGAGTGCCTGGCAGCTGCGAGCCCGAGGTGCCAAGAGGCAGATTGTGTTCTGTAGCAGCAGGATCTGGGGCTGTGACTGGCTTCCTGGCTAGTCTTTTGTAAGACCTTTTCCATGGCCTCTAGGTTGGCTCTAATGAAGCCTGTAGAAATGCCTGCAGGGAGCTGGTATAGAAGTGAGTCAAGTCAAAGGTTTAATTTAGTTTCTAAAGTGAAGTGAATGTATATTGGCCTTCTTTTTCCACCCCGCAATTATATTCCTGCCACATTTATGTGAAAATACAGTATTCAGTCAACAATAGGAGCGCATTCCTGGGTATGTCTGCACTGCACATTGGGGCAAAGATCCCCAAGCCAGCCTCAATTAACTTAGTGCAGAACCAGAAGCAATATAGCTGTGTTTGCTCGCTGTGACACCCGAGCTAATTAACTATGTATGGCAGTAACAGAGCTTTACTGTTTCTGGCACTGCTGCTGGTATCCCTGTGTGGTAATCGCCTGCAGACGTGCCAGCTCACTTGGAGGTAACCTGAGGGCTCCCCAGTCCAGTGTGGCCTTGCACCGCCCAGATACATTTAGGAATCCTCTGGGAACTGGCAGGAATTAGTTGACCATCATGTGAGAGCACTGAGGCTACAGATGTGGTTACAATAAATCTGGACTGTTCCTCTTCCATCCCATTCACATTCTTTTATTACTCACAACATGATGGTCACAGAGCATCTTTAAGTAATGTGTTGAGCATCTTGAACAGCATCTGTCACATGTGCTGCTTTCTAAATTTCTCACTTCCTCCTCCAAGGGCAAAAAGCTGGACAAAGATATTTGGAAGTATTTCTCAAAGTTGCCATTCCCCCCTCCCCCCGTTTTTTTTTTGTTTTTTTTTTTTAATGAAAATTGAGTCTTAGCCGTAAGTGAACTTCCCTGGACTCTTTAGAAACTAATTTTCAATTGTTTCAATGAAGCAGATAAGAACTTTCTCACGACAGGATAGCTTTTCCCCATCTGGCTTTTTTATGATGCCCAAGAAATTAACTTTCTTAAAATAAATGAGTGCAGGTTCAGGAGACCAGAGATGCACTATGATCTCTATAATTCAAACAGGCTTTGGTCAAGGTAAAAACAAAACACAACTTGCCAGCTATTCCTCTTTTAGTATCCCACCTCAGGCATACCAAGAGGCTACTGAAGAGAATCGGAGTTATTTTGTCCAGCAAATTTCTGATGCAGATGGTAGTCTGGAAAATATCCTAGTGGACTCTGGACAGCACACACTAGAATATTTTGCTGCATTTCCTTGCTTGGACTTTACTATATGAGTTGGACTTTATGGGTACAGTAGTTATTTACTGATGGAATTTTTCCCTTCCCTCTATATTTTTTTCCCTAGATCAGGTATGTTGACAGAGGTACTCAATGAGATCTGAGCAATTAGATTGTATTTAATTAAACCCTCCTTGTTTATAATATAAGAGTTCTATCAGCCAGGTTGGCCTTACTGATGTTCACCTTCCTAGAAATCTGTAGGTAGATACGAAGCCCAAGATCTTCTTTTGACTTTCTAGATAAACAAGCTGAGTTTCAACTCCAAGAACCGCCATAAGGACCTGAGGACTTTCTCTTCAAACCTAATCAATCACCCCAGCTCTCAAGACTGACTTTTTACAAGGCACCAAAAACTATGATAAATTTTAACACACACAAGTCCTGGGATTTCCCTCCATACAGACACCTACAACTGTGACGCAGCAGCGTGGATTTTAATTGTTTGATATCTGAGCATGATGTTCTTCCTCTATGTTCCCAGTCTTTGCCACAGTTCTGTATGGGCTACTTGGAGTCACTTCAAATAAATGACACTAAACAGTGAAGTTACACATGGTGTTTGGGAGGCTTCATGCCATTTCTCAGGAGTTTGTACCCCTGTACTTCAGTGATGTTGAAGAGAAGGACAAAAACCCCAGAGCTGTAGATGATGAGCAAACCTGTTGCCATCTCCAGTGGAAGGAAACCAGGCTGGCTGCAGGCCTGCAGGACACGAGAAAGAGCCAGCTATCCAGAGGGGCACATGAGCCTCTCCCCAGCCATGTGAATGCCCCAAACAGAAAAGCTCCCATGCCAAAGTTAGCAACACTGCTGCAGCCAGGCTGTGCTCAGAGTTAAACACGCACTTAAGAGCTTTGCTGGATGGCAGCCACTTATAGATGTACACTGAGTGCAGAGACGTGTAGGCAGAGACTTCCTTTAATGGGTCCTCTGAATTCCCTTCTTGAAGATACATACTTGGCTATTTTGATTAATGTATTTAGAAAATCAAATACTCTTCTTCTGATTGCATCTCAGAGGCTGGCACATGCATCATTTTTCCTGGACTCCTTTATTTACCACACTTCTTAAAGATTCAGGCAAACAATTTAAAATCAAATGCAAAAAGGAGCTGGATTCTGATAAGGCAGAACTCTTCCAGTTCCTGTTTTCCTCTTGCTTTATCCTTGATTTGTTTGAAGATGCTGATGGGTGCTTGCCTGCCTGTGATGATAACTACTAAAAGCAGCTTGGTGAACAAGACAAGTTGGGGGGGTGGGGGGAGAGGGAACAATAGGAAAGGCATTAAGGGCACTAAGTCATTCTTTCTGGGATGGGCATTAGACATATGTTCACTACTCCAGTCCCAGTGCAAGCAAAGATGTCCTGTGCCACTGCCAAAAACTGCAACAGGTGCCAGAAGATTACAGCACTGGTTAAACCCACTCCTAAGGCACCAGCTCAGGGACCGATCTAAATCCCAGAAGCCAATGAACATCTTCCTCCAGATGTCAAGTCTTTTCAAATAGTTCCCCTCTTATTTCCAGTGTGATGCTGGGGAGGGGTCGCGTGGATAAATAAATTCAACTGCCAAGAGGCAAAATCCTCTGATTTCACCACGGCAGGTCTGGATAGATGCCAAGGCCATGCACAGCCTCTCAAACACATTTGTAAGGTAATTAATATTTTATATTCACAACAATAAGAGAGCTTCATTCACAAGGAACTATTAAGACAGTTTCTGGTTCCATTCTTCCCAGCACATTACAATGACAACTCCATGCCAGCAGCAGCCACATGGCCTGAAGGTGCCAAGCTGGCAAGGATACTCTCTCTCAGCATTTGGCATCCAAGCCCTTGGCAAACCCCTCAGCAGTTGTGCTTGGCTGCTTTTGGATTTGTCATGTGGTCAGGCTGCTGATAGCAGAGGAGGGTGCTGCGTCCTCTGGGCACCATTTCACTTTAACACCTGTCTGATTCAGAGGAATGTGTGCACATGGAGAGCAAGATCCCTGCACAAATCCTCCCGGAGACCCGGAGCACACGCTCCATTTGTTACTGAAAGGGGTCGTTTCCTCAGACCCACAGTGCTTTTTTCTTTTCCCCTCTCCCCCTCCTCTTCCCCTTCACATATCTGTACACAGCCCTCAGAGGGTCCTACATCCTGCCATGCATTCCACATGTGTTGGAGGTTTGCTCTGTGAACCAGGGATATGAAACATAGCCTTTTTATATATAATGAAATCTCATATTTTACTGTGCTCATATAAAGCCATTGCTTTGTGACTAAGACTTTTTTATTTGTAACATTTTAATGATCTACAAATGTTTGGTATAGATGAAAGGAAATTATTATTTCCAGGTCACCTTGCAGTAATACTTTTTGATAGGCACCATAATTCCAATTAAATTGAGTAATAAGGTGGGGGGGGAGAACCCCTTCAAACATTTAAAGTGCCACTGAAGCAGAAATATTTTTAAAAGAAAACATAAAAACAAGAGACATCATTTCACAGAATCACCAAATATGCTGAGTTGGAAAGGACCCACAAGGACCATGGAGTCCAACCCTCAGCCCTGCACAGGACCATCCCCTAGAGTCACACCACAAGCCACAAAATATCAAAGGAGTTTAGATAAGAAAATTCAAAGCCCTTTTTCCAGTGGGGACTACTCAAAAAAATGCAGATATTACAACATGCAGACCATAAGAATGTAACTGAGCCCCACAAACACCACATTTTGCAGTGAATGCAGCAGGTTTTTGTGTCACAGGATTAGGGCTGGCTCAGGCTCAAACTTCACGAAATAATCCCAAGTCTGGTCCCTCAGGGATACCTGCCAAAATCACCACTGCCACCCCAAGCCTGGCAGGGGCAGCTCTCCGGGAGCTGCAGCGGGTGCTGAGATGTCACACAGCACCTCCCCAAACCCACGCCTGTCCCAAAGCACTACCCATCTCACGTTCCCATGAACTGCACTGGTTCATCCAGGACATTCTGACACTTTTGAGCACAGTTATCTCGGGATCAGGCACTCTAAAGCCTGTGAAATAAATGCAAGTCCTCGGTTGCCAAGCTCGCAGTCACGAAACAGCCCCTACTGCTGGCTCTGGGGGGAAGGCTCCACGCACCCATTTCATCCTAACTGGGACATACAAACACGAGCCAGGACTCTTGTGTTCTCCCCCAGCCATTTGCCTGTCACTTTGTATCCTGATTTTTGTTTGGTATTAAGCTTGTGGCCCACAGACAACAGCCAAGGCTCCCTGTGCCAGGCAGAGCAGCAGCACAGAACACAAACCCTGCTTGCTGCACGTAACCTGCATTTATCAGTATCCCCTGTTTAGCCACACAAGCTTTTCTTAAAAATGAAGTTTAAAAAAGAGCCAACAAAGACTTGACTACTGTTCTGAGATCCTCATACTACAACAAGCTCGAACATGGCATCACTATCAGAAGGTCACTGGGGCTGCCCACACATAAAAAAATTTTAAAGTTACTGGAACAGAAGACAGGATAAAGCATTTCCAAAATTACTCTACTATAGCATCAAGTAAGCAACTTACCTTATTTCAGGGGAGCTGGGTTTTGCCGGTTTTTCTTTTTTAACTTCTTGAGCAGTTCTTTGCTACTTAATTAGGACAAAACTTCTGTCACTCCCTCCTCTGAAACACGTTTACTTCAGAACATTAGGGTGACATACAGGATGGACACTGGGACCATAACAAATTTAAGACTGAACATCTTGGAGGCTTTCCTGGCCACAAGCGAAACCTTTCTGGAATGGAAAGAAGCTTTCTAATAAGACACTTGCAGTAAAAAATTCAGTATTTAACCCTGGGGAGGTAAGGAAATACCCCAACTTAAAATTATTATTCAGTTGCATATAAAAAAATGTTACTTCAGATCATTTTTAGAAGTTTCTGCCATACATTATTTTCCATTTCTTTTTCTCTGTGATTGGGCAATGGATTTCATTGTGATTAAAGCACCTGGCTCTTGGAGCAAGGGAGACGAAAAATAAGTACCAAATAAACATATAAAACTCTCTAGCAACATTCCTGGAATAGTTCTGTAAAGTGCATGGCATGTTCAGAACACATGATTTCCTAGTACAAAGATTTTATTGGCTTCACTGCTCAGTGTGGTCATCTCGGATTCATGCCAAATAAACCTACCCCACCATATTGTCATTTATTTTTCACCTCTGGGTACACATCTACTCTTTCTAAACAGCACGTTCCCAATTCCTGCACAGATTCACACGTTGAACGCGTGTTATGCTATCTTCTCTTGAAAACCATAACCTAGCAGAGGGCACTGTGTGTTACTCTTGGCAACTAAAGCGGAGAGAAGTACAGGACTTTGGAGGGTCCAACAAAAGAACAACAGCCCAGGAGGAGGACTTGCCTCCAGCAGGTTCCTTGCACCTCGTTTCAGCAGCACCCTGTGCCTGCTACCAGGAACAGGCTCGCTCTCATACTGGGCTGGGCCCTGCAGTGAATGCCCCCACAGAGCACGGCTTGAATGCAAGTTATGTGGGAAGACCAAGGAAAGGAAAAAATTCTATATTGAAGTCGGAGAAGCCTCCAGTTCCAGTGACACACACATGAACCCACATGAATAGGCCTCACCAGATGTTTCCTTATCATAATACACTTCCCCTTGTTAACATGACTAAATAAATACAACTTGCCCAAATCAAATCCTGACCATTTCTCCATATTAAACCTAAGGAATTTTCTCAGCTTTATGCACTTTTTCAGCAATGTGAAGTCAAGAGCCTCATCATGAGAACGTGCCTGATTGGGACATTTATTTTTGTTAAAACAGTTACTGTGCCATGACACAAGGGTAGAACACCGTTTTAAAGGGCTGCTGACTCCAGACAATTTATATGCTAATTTCAGAAATGATTCCTCCTACATTAAATAAGGAACTGAGGAATGTTCCAAAGGTCTGGACAGACCATGCCTTTTACAGATTGGGTAAATCAACACTAATACTGCCCACAGCGAATTACACCGTGTGAACTTTCTTCACTGCACACACTTTACTAATTTTAGTTCCACGTGGTTCCTCAGCTGACTGGCCAAAATATGAACTACACCAGGTCCCTAAAGCCTCTCTGTGCCCATCTTGACCTTGGACTTGCCTTTAATATTAAACTTGAGAAAAAACCCCGAATGGTCACACTTTTTTATTCAGGGTACATTTATAAATGGTTTATAAAGGGTTAACAAATGATTAATAGGTTATGGATATGTTAAAAAGTATGGATAACTACAAACAATAAGGATAACTGGTAGGCACCTAACACTAGTTGATCAGCTATTTAGGACGTACATTCTAGCCCAAACTCCATCAGGGTAAAGGCCAAGTCTGGCAAATAATTCAAATATCTTCAAACTCGTTTGAGCACTGACAAGTTCTCCAGCATCTATTAGCATCGTCCTGAGGCTATGACTGTTCTAAAGTACAAGTCAAATCTCTCTCCAAATCTAGACTTTGTACAAACAGACTGTTATAAAAGCTTAGACTAACAGAAACATTTCCAGGTTTTATTTTACTTTCAATAGGAATGATCTTTCCACAAATTCTCATATGGGGTATGCAAAACTGAAAAACTTAAAATGCAACAAACATCCCTAGATGGATCATAAAATACTAAGATCAGCTGAATTTTTAGAATTCCTTTTGGTTTTATATCTCAGCTTACCAGCTACACTGACAAAACAAGGCATCAATGAAAAACATGATGTTGAGTCTAAGTGCTTAGCTAACACAAAAAAATTTCAAATCTCACCAGGAATGAAATTCTGGTTTTAGAAATGACTTGAATCGTGTGCAAAGCATTTACATCACCTTGTGTCTTATCATGATGTGACAAGTTCTTACAATCTCACTAGTAAATTTCAAGGTAGTAAATACTGGGAGGTACATTCACATGACAAAAAACAAATCTGATTTCTTTGCAACTGAAGTAAGAGCTTCTGACAGGGTTTTTCTTTCTTCCTCTACGCTCTTGTTTTGTTTTTCTTTTTCCTTAAGTGTCTGAGGATTATACCGAATGCATACAAATGACACAATCTCATAATAACTTTCCTAACACACATCGTAAGACTTTGGGAGCACAGAGTTGAATATTAAGTCAAAAGAGCGGTGGGCATGTGACTCCTCTCATTGAATTCAATAGCTGAACTTCCACTGAGTGCCAAGGAATTGAATTAGAGATTCTGTTTGTAGTGTGGTGCCAGCAAACTCTTCCCCCGTCCCATCATGCACACACAACTAATCAGTGCACTGTGACTTAATTGTTTCATAGGACTTTTGTAGCAAGCTACAACCAGGTATGCAGTGCAAGCAGGTAATACATCACACACAAGACCTGAAACAGGGAATACATCACACACAGCAAGAACATGCTTTGCTATACCTGAGACACCTCAGTCAAATGGCTCCCGATAATGATCAATGATGATAAATTGGCAGCTGAGTTATTGGGAAAATGCCAAGCTTCACCTTGCAGCTGCAGGAATGAGGAGGATATGTGTGAATGTGATCTTTGGCAGGGAAAGGTACATTGTTTCACTGCTGTGGGAAAAATGCTTAATGCTCAAACATTTCCTTAAAATAAGATTACAATGAAACATTAGAGGCAGCACTATTAACGATAATCAACTTTCCTGACTAAATGAAAAAAATCTCCCTCCAGCCCATCTCCAATATGCAGGAAAAAAAGAAATCTAGTGTTTCATCCCTCGCTTTTTTCTGAGCACTTCGGCGGAGATGCTTCCTGCAAAGAGAATAGGTCTTTGTGTGCTTTGGGTTTTGAAACTCAAGGAAGTTCCCAACTTACCTGTTCTTTTTCCCCGCCAATAAATGAGGACAAGATTAATTGAAATTCTGAGGTTAGACTATAACAGTTTTGACATACTGAAAACAAGAACCCTTACACCTCAAATTAATTTCTGAATTGTGAACCTTGTCCGAGAAATAGCTTGTGCCTGAAGAGAGACACAAAATTTATACGGCTTTAAAAAGGATTTCGGGGTCTCAAAATCCAAACTTGCTGCTGGACTCCATGGCACAGAGAAAAACTGAATTGGCTGTATAACCTTGGCATCAAAACCACTGCCATAAAATGTTCTGCTGCTCTACACTAAGTCAGGACATCCCCTCAAACCATGAGATATTCCACCACTCCAGGCTGGACTCTGGGGGCAGGACGTCCCCTTGCACCCACAGCCCAGGAAGCACTGTATGTGATGGGAAGCTGGGTTCTAAAAAGTACATTTCTGAAACATTCTGTCTTTCGTGCTTTTCCCAGCACAAAAATAAAAACTGAGTACAATAAGAATGTTGCTAAATACTCGAACAGGTTCTCGAGAAACCACCAGTGAAACTCGCGCAGTCTGCCCTCAGTACACATGTGCGCGCATACACACAAATAGAGCTGCAAAACACCCTGAGCTTCTCAACAGAAAGAAAGGCATTCCCCACTCAGAGCTCATTCACAGGCTCTGACTCAGAATTGTCCACCCAGTTTAGAGCCAATTCCTTTCTCATTTTTTTACCTCAACTTCATTCCCTCATCCTTTAACTCCTCTGAAGGTCCAGCCGGCTCCTTTCCCTCATCAATCCTCTTAGTTTCCCCTAGGACATACCTTATCTCAAGAGGAAAGCAAACCACTGAAATTAACATTATTTTATTACATCATTACTTCTCTGTATGTGCCCATCCTCATGCTGCCTCTTTAGATTACAATTTCCTTAGGACAGGGATTATTTACTGTTCTGTGTACTAATATAATACAACCTGGATCTTAACCAGCCTCAAGTCACTGAGAATAAAAAGAAACTTCCTTTGCCCTTGGTAAATGCTCTCCAGAGTAGTATCAACCATATTTATTCATCGTTGCAAAAAAGAACCTCAGAAAGCGCATAGCAAACATGTCAAACATTATAGAACGTAAATCACCAATTCTTTTGAGAAATATTTTAAACAATTTTTATATCATGAAATGGAATCACACATTTATTCTAGGCACCTCTAAAATATTAAAACATGGTAGAAATTCTGGTTTTATTCAAGTCTTGCTCATTTATCTTTTTAGGGTACTTAGGAGTAAATCGTACCTGTTCACAATCACTCCTTTCTCTTCCCTGAGCTGCCTGAACATAATTAGAAAAATATTCCTTTGGCAAAAATTTTCCTATGAAAGACCATATTTGTATATAGAAAAATTTCAAACAACTCAGAAAGACACTCATAAAAACATTAAAAAAATTGTCTCTGAACATGTTCAGAATCTAAATCTTTTTACAGCACTGATGTACTTCACTTCCTTAGTGGCAAAGCCCTTGGAAGATATTAAAAGCTGGGCTATGGGTATGTTGCCAATGTGTTTTTACCATAGAATCCTAGAATGGTTTGCCTTGGAAGGACCCTTAAAGATCATCTTGTTCCAATCATCCTGCTCTGGCAGGGACACCTTCTACTACCCCAGGTTGCTCCAAGCCCCGTCCAACCTGGCCTTGGACACTTCCAGGGATGGGGCAACCACAGCTTCTCTGTGCCAGGGCCTCATCAGCCCCCTCACAATAAAGATCTTTTCCTAATGTCAAATCTAAATCTCCTGCCTCTTTAAAGCTATTTCCCCTTGTCCTGTCATTCCAGGCCCTCGTAAAAAGTCTCTCTCCATCTTTCTTGTCACTCCCTTCAGGTACTGGAAGGCTGCAATTAGCTCACCCCAACACTTTCTCCTCTCCAGGCTGAACAATCCCAGCTCCCTCAGCCTTTCCTCCCAGCAGAGCTGCTCCAGCCCTCTGACCATCCTGGTGCCTCCTCTGGACTCTCTCCAGCAGCTCCATGTCCTTCCTGTGCTGGAGACCCCAGAGCTGGAGGCAGCTCTGCAGGGGGGTCTCACCAGAGCAGAGGGGCAGAATCCCCCTCTCCTGTGCTGCCCATGCTGTGGGAAGAGCCCAGGACATGGCTGGCTTTCAGGGCTGTGAGTGCACATTGCTGGCCATGTCCAGCCCCTCACCCATGAGCACTCGAGTCCTTCTCCCCAGGGCTGCTCTCCATCTGTTCATCCCCCTCTATCAACAACAGGGGTCGCTCCATTCCAGGTACAGCACCTCGTACTTGGCCTTGTTAAACCTCCTGAGACTCCCAGGAGCCACTTCTCCAGCTTGTTCAGGTTACTCTGGATGGTATTCTGTCCTTCAGGTGTGTCACCTACACCACTCAGCTTCATGTCATCTGCAAACTTGCTTTGGGGTCAAAAAAAGCCACAGTGAGAGTCCCTGTTATTTTCATAATGCATTCCACCGGGTCTGACCAAAGGCCACTGAAACCAGGGGAGACTTTAAGACTCTTACGTGGAGTTACAAGAAAGAAATAATTCATTCTTCTGTGGAACAGCTCAAAAGCAACTTATTCTGCAGAGTAGCAGATGAATTCCTACCACTCTTAAGAAAATGGGAACTCAGAACCCCAACCTTCTAGTTGGAGAAAAAGCATTGGGTTATTGCAAGAACTAACCCTTTCTGAGATGCCAAAAGGATCTGTTTTCTTTCCCATGAAGCTCAAGTTTCCTCCTTTGGCTACGTTCTCAGAATACAAAGTCCTGTTTTTAACCCAACTCAGAAGGGCACACAAAAAGGAGAGTGGAAGAACTACCCTGAGCATGCACTGAGCACTCAGCCAGGGCTGCTACAGAAAGAGACATCAGTTTCAGACCAAGATGGACCATTACAGCCACCTCGTCTCATCATCTCCCTCACACAGACCAGAAACCATCAGGCAGATCTAAATGACTTAAAACTGCACATTCCAGAAAGGCAACCACTTGGCAGTTCTGAAGTAAAACAATAATGCTTCAAAATGCTTGAGAAGAGACATTGGAAAATTCTGCTGTGAATGCTACCCAGGTCTGGAGAGGATGTACCTCCAGGGTCAGCATGGTCTGCAGCCTCCAACAGGCATTCAGAAATCAGAGAGTGACGAAACCTGGCAGAAATAGAGCAGTTTGAGCACTTTATCTGTGATTTTAAGCCAAATTATGTAGGTGACAAATCCTTCAGCCCTCTGTTGGTGAATTGAGGGAAAGCAAACAGACAAAATAATTATGTATTATACATAAAATATTTCAATCATTCATTCCCTTTTATATAAGGCTACATGAAATTCCACAAGTCTGTGGTACACTGGAAAAGACGCATAAACCCCTGATTTGTAACAAAGGGTCCCCAAAATACATGAATGCTTTGATGACTTCAGTTGCTCTTCATGATAGTACCTTGTTCACTCAAGAATTTGTGTAGGGTCTTTCCTAATTACACAGTCTGAAGCTTTCCAGCTAAAATGAACTTTCATTAAAATGAGTCATTCAGCGAGTCACTGAGGCTAAAAATCACCATTTTAAACAGGTGAGGTTTGCATGAACTTTTGTTGAATCCATGGCAGACGCAAGGGAACCTTCAGAAATTCCTGCCAGCATTACTTGCAGATGTGACCTTCAGTTGCATGCAGCCACTGAGGCTGTAGGGACTCTACTCTGGAGCCAGTGCCCATCTTACAGATCCTCATGTTATTTTGTTAACATGATGGTTTTATGTCTCCTAGAGATTTGCCCTAAAACACATCCTTTGCAACAGCCTGTGGAGTTACACATGCAAGTATCAACCTCCAAACTGTCCTTTTCCACCCACTGGAAATGACCAAATATCTTTGACACAGGGAAGCTTAACTGGGAGGAGATGGTGGTTATCCTCTTGGAAGTATCCCCTAGAGATGCAAGGATGTCACTGCAAACTGGTGGGAAAAAGAAAGTTTTCCCATTGTCAGCATGTAAAACAGGCACAGGACAAGGAGCACCATGTTTTTTCTGCAGTCAGGTTGATCAATCCCTGAATGTGAAGAAAATGAAAGCCAGAGGCAACGTGCTCCAAAGAACTATTAATTACTACTGGTTACAAAGTTGGGATTTAGAGAGCTGACTCCTCAAAGAGACAGTCTTGAAAAGAACATGAAACTTTAGTACTAGAACAGGTATAATGCACTTCTCTAATAAAAGAAGTTTCTCCAGTATCGGCCTCTTTCCTCAAGCAGTGTCCAAAAGAAAATAAGAAAATTCTGCTACATGTACTACAAATGGAAAAATGGGGGCACTCCCATTAGACACCAATATTTTCTACCACCATAATCCCCAAGTGGCTTCTAATAAACTTTCTACACATAAAAAGCTCAGTGTTTCCACTATCACATTCTCACTGATGACTGCATTCCTCGGGTGGACATCAGTGCTGAAGAGGGATATCATAAGAGTTTGTACATGTGACCTTCAGTATCCTAATTCCTGCCATTTCCAGTCTACACATTAACATTCTGCAAAAGGCAACACAAAGCATGGAAGCAAATAATGGAACACTGCATGAGGGGACATTTTGCCCATGTATAGGCAAATAAAAATAAGCCAGAGCTGTGTGGGTGCAACAATTAACAAAGGAGTTACTTAAACTAATAAGAGGAAAATTCAGGAAGGAACTGAATTTACTGTAGTTAAATCACTGCAGATAGAATGAACATGATGATCTAATGTAATAACCTCATGACATCTGGTCCGAATACAAGGAATGAAGTCTCAGTGCCCCATACCATCACTGCCATCTTTTCCCATTCTCCTAATTGCTCCATAAGCGAGGTGGCATCTTACATTTCTCCCAGAAAGCATGTTATGTCACTACTGAGAGATGAGCTCATTTTGACCTACCAAGTCTGTGCTGATGTCTCCGAGACTGTCCCCTCATCGTGTTACCAGGACAGCTGAGATCACCTGAAATGTTCTTGCTCTGACATCCCACCCTCTCAGCTTCCTGAAGAGCCACACGCACACATGGAGGTGGGGGCTCATCCCAAAGGATCAGCTCCAGGTGCACTTGGTGAAAGACTGAAATTAGGAAATTTGTTCTCCAGAGTTCACCTCCACGCTACATCTTTTTGCTTGGAATGAGATAAGACTGAAGAAAACAATAATCAGACCTTCCTATAACTCAACAGGTTTCCTTTCACACATTGCTTCTTGCCTAATTTTCCAAGCTTTTCAGGACAGGGGACACCTGATGTCTTAGTTTCTAGAAGTTAAGACATCAATTGACAATCTCCAGCAGTAATACATATAACCAAAACAGTAACATAATTTTAAAGACACCACTCTTCAAAGAGTTCCAAACAGTACTCAAAACGGGCTGTAAAAACAGTTCTTTTGGCTCTGCAGGAGCCAAAAGCCTTTATTCTCTTAAGATGCCACCATTGAACAAGGGTTTAGGGCTCTGAAAGAGCCGAGATCCAAAAAATGCTGCCTCTTACCAGTGTAAGATAATAACTTTTGGAGATACAGGAGCAAGCACTAAATTCTGAGCTCAGTGAGAGCTTGGAAATAGGACAGCTCTTGTTCAGAGGCAATACTTGGCTTCTATGGCTTGTGGGCCTTGAGCTTGAACTAAACAGAAATCACAGAATATTCTGAGTTAGAAGGGACTCACAAAGATCTTGAAGTGCAGCTCTGCAGTGAATGGCCCATCCAGGGACTGAACACCCTCACCCCCGGCATTATTAACACCAGGCTCTGACTGAGCTAATCTCAGGGTTCAGTGTAATTCAGAAACACTCAGCATTACTAATCAAGATCTTCAGTCCGGACTGTAAGGATTTGGTAGCTGACATCCAGCACAGTGCTCAGCAGGAGCTGTGAGCCAGAGGTCCCTCCCCGTTGCAAGGACATGCAATTCCCAAGCCAGCCCGTCCCCGGTGCCTGCAGGAAGCCCATGGGGGCAGCTGCCCGTTTCTAACTTTCTTACTGCCAGGCGAAGTAGCAAAAGAAAGATGTTAAATTCCTTTCAGGCACTGAGTTTCCACATTTGCAGCGATATTGCCCATAAAGCATTAGATTGATGGCATTTCCATGGTGGTGACAGCAGAATGGGCAGTTAGAAGGTAAGATATTTACTTACAATAGCAGCAACCCACAAACAACTTCAAAAAAACTAGCAAACAGAGATGTAACTTCATAATGTGTGTGATGGAAAGGAAACAGACATGTTTGTATGTAGTCATGCTACAATTTGTATTCTCCTTAAGGCCACAACACCTTCCTTTGTATCAGCTACATTGTGAGGTATTTAAAAAGAAAAAAAGCAAAACAAATTCACTGAAATGAATACACCCAAAACACATTTATCTTCCAGTTCCAAAAATAGGACAGATTTTTGAAGTCTTTCAAGCACCGTCCCCATCATTCAAAAAGCCTAAATGCTCACATTGTACAGTAAATACAAAGGGTTAATTTCTTTCTAAAAGGATAATAAACACTAACTGTCCTGCTTCTCACACTTATATTACAAAGAACCAGACACAACTAATAAAAACGATCAGTTTTGCTGGCCACATTCACAGACCCACTCGATTCCTTCCAGCAGAAAAGTAATTTAGAACCATTACATGGCTTTATTCACGCCACTACCAAGCTATGCATCTTGGGAACAAGCTTGACCTGTCAGGTATATCGGGTCTAAATTAGGCGCTGGCAGATGTAGTAATCATATGAAAACTCCTCACTATCACAGGGCAAACACCTGCAGATGCCACACAAAGACAGTTTTTATGTGCACATGTACATATATGTTTATACACACAAATATATATATACACATACAGACTTTTGGAGAAAAATCTTCCGTCTCAAAGACAGAGGCCTTTCCCACCACAGATACCATTCTGAGATCTCATTTTTGGTTACCTACATCACAATTATGCAGAACTACAGTTCTCTCTGCCTTTGCTGGGATGCCAGGGCAAGTGGTAAATGCTCTGCTGCCACCCAATGACGTTTCCCGGGATTGCCCATTTCCCAAGACCGTTTCCTCCTACTCCAAAACCAGGTGGAAAAAAAAAAAAATCAATTTAAATTAAAGGCAGCCCTTAGAACTGGGCACTTTGCATACCTGTGGTGCCTTGGCCTCTGTGGAACACGGGACATCCCTGCCTCTCCTCACCTGTATGCAAATGGCCCCAATTCTTTTTATCCTTCCGCCAACTCCAGCAAAACTTTATCTGAATTCCTGGTCACAAAGCCACCATTGTGCTCTGGCAGTTAATTTTTACTGGTTTACAATGTACTTTCCTTTACACAAGAGATAATGCCAGGGAAGCCCAGCAAACCTCTCTCACAGCTGTTCTGCTTTACAGTCGATCAAAGCATTGATTTCGCAGTGTTATGTCAATGCCAGACATGCTGATTCCCCTCACCGATTTCACTCAGTTTCTTAGTTCCTTTCTTTGGTCTCTGGACAAAACACAACTTGTTTTAGTCCTTACTACTACTACATGTAAATTAAGTTTGCAATGGTACATAAACAGCAGTGGTACCCATGAGGTTTAAATGAAAAAGGGAAATGCTGTAACCTGGATCCTGAGGTTCGCCCCACCTATAATTAAGTCCTCAAACATCTGAACACTTCAGCTTTCCTTACAATAAAAACAGACATTTGCAGAGTGGCAATTTAAAGAAATTCAAGAAACTAGTGAAGTAATTTTTGTCAATATGTATTTGCACACAAGAACAAGCTGCTCAGTTTTGAAGAATCTGTCCAGAATTCGAGGGCTGCAACACATGCATCTGCTCAAATTAGTATAATTTAACATTTGTCAGACCAGCGTACACAATGAATTGCTTTAAAATGTGGTTTACATTTTCAGCTATCAGCTTGAGCTGGTATAAAAGACCCTGACTGCTCAACGGGTGAATGCTCAGTTGAGAGTTTACTGTCAGAGAGAAACCACAATTACAGGTTTGAAAGAAGCCCAACAGTGCTTGATTTATTTTCACCTCTTTCATTATTATTATTTTGGCACACAAGATATTGAACATGTATGTCATGAGAACATAAAGGCTGTAGAATAACACACTAAAAACCTAAAGAAAGGAAGAATTAACCTTTTTCCCCATGAACTTTCTACGAGAGAAATCGATCATTGTGTTAAAATTTTGAACTTATTTCCAAAATGTTTTGTCCATTGCTGTTCTCTGGGGTTCTCAAAGATCAGAGATTGTTTTGAGACTCGTTAGCAGTTAGTGGTATCTAACTACATTTCATTCAGATGGGGCAACAAAACTGGATTTGGCACTTTATAAGAAGTGTCACTTTCACATTTAATACTCCAAGCACAGAGCAGAAGTTGTTAGAGATAAAAACATTTTGGCACAAACAGATGTGCATTACTGATAATTCACTGCCTCAAAACATAACTTTTTGTGTTTTACCATTAAAAAACAAAACCCGATTGTATTCCAAGCCCTTGATTCAGGCCCCAGCTCTTAACTATGCCGAGAATGTTCCATTAAGTGCATCCAGAAGTGCTGATCACACAGCCCAGCCTGTCCGGTCCGTCTAAAACGGGGGCTTGAACTCCCTCTGCTGGCTGCAAACACAGCTAGAGACTTAAAAGTGCCCATCCTCGCATGCCCAAAAAAGAAATAACCTTCCCCTCTCAAAAACAAACAAAACCCAACCAAACTAAAAACCCCACACCACAAAATTAAAAAAAAACAACCAAAACCAAAAAAAAAACCACAAAAAGCAACAACAAAACCCAAACAAAAACAACCAAAAAAAAAGGAGATAGAAATGATATGGAAAAAACTAAAATAAATTAAAAAAACCCTCTTCTTTAGGGATTTTAATCTTTTCAGTTGTCCTGGTCCACAGCAGTGTCCTGCTACCCAAGCCTACAAACCCCAGCAAGTTTGGCATCTCAAATGGTTTGACAGCACCTGGAAGGAAAACTCCTGATCTCCCCTGTTTGCTGCTCCCATGAAACACCAGTCTGTGACTGGGAAGCTCTGCAGATGAGTCCTGCACTGAGGATTTCCTGCTTAAGCACTGTCAGCAGACTCAGTGTCTTCCCCAGTGTCTTCTGTGATAGGTCACATAACTCAGTTTTCTAAAAAACTTACACCAGAATTATTTGGAGAGCACTGTGTCTGACCTCCCACTATCTTGCACAGGCGCATTCATTTCTACATCACAATTAATCAGGTGGTATCACACAGTCAGAAAGATTGTGCAGGGCTGCGACAGTGACCCTGTAAAATTACCTCAGGCATAAATGGCAATGTGAAGGTCAGGGGCTTCCATCCCATTAATCCCACCAGTAAGCCCAGCTCAGCAGTAAAGTACTCCCAGATTGATGCGTCACAACCCTTTTTATCCAAAATACATCTTATCAGTATGGGACTGGGGTTTAATTCAGCCCTTCCTCAGATAATAATCTACATGTGGTCCTCCCCAAACACCTGTTCACGAGTGGTGAAAAGCCAGGTAACACCTCTCTCTGTGCAAATCAGAAATCTCACACATTGAACTTTGGTGCAGAACTACATATTAAGTGCCTCAGACCTAAATTTCACATTGGGCACCTACACAATGACTGTGAGTCTTCGAATATTTAGGCCTGAACCTGAGCCCTCAGCCCACACCTCACTTTCCAATATCTACACAATTAGGAAGTAGAGGATCCTGCTTTACAGATCTCCAGAGGACTGAATCAGGGTCAGTCAGGAGATGAGACGAGAACTAAGGACTTTGGAAAACATCAGAGGCAAAAGCTTAATAGTCACTGTGGAGGGTCTCAACCAAGCAGATGTTTCAAACATGTGCCTCATTTTTAAGTGCTGAGTTGATGGCAGTAGATATTACAGTGGGCACCAGCCCAAAACACAGCTAAGGAGGAAAGGCTAGTGGACAAAATGGGAGGAAAAGCAGAGCATGAGAAACAATTTTTCACGTGCTGTGTCTGTCTGTAACCTACCCTAGAAAGGCCTCAGCTAGCAAGTCAACTTCAGTCCTCAATTAAAACACGTGGGCAAGTTTATTGCCTAACAAAAAGTACATTGGACATTTATGATCTCATTTTATTAAATTCTCCTACTCATGACATTCACTATTGGGTGTGTATGTGTGTGAGGTTAATATAAAAATCTATACTATATTTGTGTATTAACAAGATGAAAAGCTCACCCGCCTGGCAGGTGTTGCTGTGGGCACATGCTTGGGTTATGGATTAACCACCTCCTATTAAACACTGGGGTCTATCACCAAATCTAAAGCAAGAAAAGCAGGTGCTTTCCCTGCTGATCTAGCTGAGGGCTCCGATTGAATTACAGCAAGAAAGAATAGCTTTGCTTTCTTCACGAAATCTGATTAGAGAAAGGTGCCACACAACATAGTGAAGCTTAAAGGACAATCTGCTCCCCTCATCGCCCCTTCTGATAGTTACATTGATGTAAGTTTTATTGTGTGGGTTTAACACCTTTGCCTTTGATTTTACAAAGAACTTCTTTAGAGGCATTTTCCTACACTAAGTAATTGTTCATGTCTTTTCAGAGAAACCACCAATTATCCTCGATTCTGGAAACTAAACGCTAGTAGTTCTGGTGAAATACAAGATTACTCTTGCTGGTATTGAACAGGTAAGGGAAGACACATTAAAGACTTGAGTTTTACTTTCTAAGATCAGTATTTAGTAAAAAAAAGAAGGAGCACTGTCAACAGCTCAGCACATTATGTGAGGAACCAATTCATAAACACAAGGAGACCTAACATAAAATAATACAGGCCAGACTGGCTTTCCAGCTCCCCTCAGTAGGATGCTCATAGGACAAGATCATTGTTAGACTCCCACTGCTATATATACTCACTGCTGTAGTGTTACAGTTCTGTAGCACACACAAACCAGCAATTCTCTTCTGGAAGCTAACAAAACCAGTCTGATTTTAGCCAGAATTATTATACAATAATCTTAAGACTAAAAACGAAAATTCCTTCTGGTCTCACATCATTTGACAGGCTGGGTAACATAATCTTTACAATCCGACTCAGTAATTTCGGCATCCAGCCCAGCAACCTGCAGTCGTGGCAGAGATTGTATTTCACATTACACACACACACACACCGCTAAACAATGGAAACTGGTCTTAAAACTGTACTCAATTTTCTATTTTGACATCAATTTCCATCCTCTCAAATGCTGATGAACCTTTGTCAGTGAGATGCTGCAGGGCAATTGGCCTCCTGGCCAGTTTTCCAAATTCAAAATGATGTTCGAGAGCACACCAGCTCTGAAATGTCAGACTGTTCGCTCACCTCAAAGAACACAATACAAGAAGTACAAAGGAAGACAATGCTAGCTAAAAGCATTGCTAAAGTGTGTTTCAGATCCGAAAGAAAGCTGGAGCTGTAAAATAACTGTTGTTTAGGATGGTCATCTTGTATTTTTCCTGCATTTTTGTGCAGCTAAGTTAGTAACTTCATGAGTGGAATCTATCAGTTTACTTACACTTATTGAACTTCCAGCAGATACATCAGCCTCAGATCATCCCTACGAAATATTTATAAATGAGATGGCAAACCAGTAATACTCCTCCCTCCTCTTTTGATAAGGTGGTAAATAAATAGAATTAAAAGTTTAGGGGTTCCAGGACTTTTTTTTCCAATTTTAAAACAAAGCGAATGTAAAAGTTACATCCATGAATAGGCAGCAACAAAATTATACACCAATTGATGTGGAAATGTCAACATCATCTTCTAAACATGCAACCGAGGTTCACAGCTGGTGCAAAAAAGAAGGCAGCATTGTCTGTGAGCAAAGGCAGTGAGCAGGGACTGTAGGTTTTACTCTGAACTCTCCCACGGATTTCAAGCTCTGCTGTGGGCAGATCACCAAATATCTCAGCTGATCATCTACAAAATAAGGATAGCAATATTTTCCTATCCCAGCAGGATGTTTTCAGACGAGTACTTGGGAGGCACTCAAGTAACGCAGTGATGGGGGCCATGAAAGTATCTGTGCAGAACAAAGACAACACCTGCTCAACTAGTTAATGGAAAAAAGATGACTGAGACTGTCGTAAGGAATTTTTTGCATTAAAGGAAAGGACAGGCTGCAATTGCCTCTGGCTTACAGTTAAAAAATTCTGCATCAGTAAACAATTTTTATACAACTACTGTGAAAATAATTTCAAGCACAGGACTAGGTATGAAAACCAATGCAAACAAATAACACAAATGGCTGGAGTTCTAAGTCAAAGATCACATCTAGGTTTTCCCTTATAGGGGTAACATGGGTCATTGATGACAAAGCATCATTTTGCTTCCTTTGGCAAACAAGTGTTATGGAGGTAACTGGATATCATAGTTTTTCCTCCAGAATTGCAACAATTTTAGTTTAGTTTTAAAGCACTTATGTTGTGTCTCCATGTTATAGAGTCTTGAAGTTCTTCTCATATTCTTTGTGGGAGATAATGATAGGTGGCTCCTCCAGTGGTTTGCTGTACATCACTGTGTACTTGTATTTGAAGAATGCCAGCTCAGCCTTGAGGATTTCTCCTGAATATTTTCTTTCAGGAAACATTTTCTTTCTTTATGCTGGGAAAATTGTAGCTCTACAAATATAGAAAAAGGTTTTTAGTCTAGAATGAAATACGAAGTTTGTGATTAAGGGAGTCTGAGGATTTGGTGTTTATTCCTGAATTAGCAACTCATTTCCCATGACCTTAATTTCTTCATTTAGATACTCTGTGATCTGTTTTATCTTTAGAAAAATAGAGACGGTATGTGTGGAGGCTGCAGGAAAGCCCCACTCCCAGTTCTGAAACACATCAGCCCACACTTCTACAAACCTACTAATAATGATGATGAGCACAATTAAATCTCTGGACCATCTCCCCTTCTCCCCCATCTGAGATTGAGTGCTCAGTTCTCACTGAAAGGCTTCACATTCTACACTGCCTTGGATCCAGGGAAACATCAGATTCAACTAACAAAATTTCCAACAGTACCTCATTACTTTTTTGTAAGGTTTTCAAAGTTGTTTCTAGGATTTACGCAGCATCAGTTTGCTGGTAATAATTTTTAAATTCGTTCACCAAACCACATTTGAAAGAAGAGCTGAAGTGTTAGAGATGTGTCACACATTTTGTGACATCTGGTAGCAAGTAGAGCAGAGTGTCAAAATTAAATGTTCTCATCAAGAGAAAGATCAAGTTATCCAACCTACTTGGCTTGCCAGTGAGCAAACATACCCTGGGAGAAGGGCAACACATTCCCTCTTCTTGCCCCAAAAGGTAAGGGATGTAGAAAGGACACCAAAGGGAACCCAGCAGAGAGAACTGCATGGGGATGATGCAAGGTCAAGTATCAGCAACAGAGCGCACACAACTCAGGCTCATCTTCCTGTGTCATGGGAAGCTGAGGTAGCTTTGTTTTTTTGCTACCCCTACTTGCAGGATCCTCGCATGTTATAAACATTTGTAAGCCATTAGCTAGATCCAGCAGCACATGCTGCAACAACAAAAGCTAGGTTTGTTACAGCCATGGGAGTTCCTTCCAGTGAGACCACGGAGAGTCAGGTGGAACAGGATCTCAGGGAGCAGCTGAGGCAGCACGAAGCAGGGGCAGGTTCACAAACATCCAGAGCTATAGCAGGGGACTGGCAAACAAACCCTTCCTAAAAGAGCTCTGAAGTGGAGTCTGCATCCCCCGATACAGTGCTCAGAGTTAGAGAGCTCCCCTCATCTCCAGCAACTCTTTTTGCTGAAATCCAAACTACAATTTCTCCTACAACCAGCACAGAGATTACAAAACACCTACAGTTCACTCCTCTCAACCATTTACATATTTGAATATTGGTTAAAAAACTATCTGCCTGTCTCTCGTTTGTCTGAAATTATTTCCTCTCAAGTTCTTATCAATTCACACCTTCCAAATTTCTTAAGACCTCTGTTACTGTCCTGGAAAAAAACCCACCTCCTCCCATTTGTTTATTTTAAAATGCAGGGCTCAAAATGGGAACAGTGGGGCCCAAAGGGAAGTACTATTATAAATTACAGCAAAGCAACTTTCTTCTGATTTCTTTCAGATGCTGTTGGCTCATTCAATTTGTAGTACACGATCAGCCCTATAATATTTGTCTTCTACCACCACTTGTTCCCTGACATGTACTTCTAAATTGTAACAGTGCACACTCATCTCTTAAGTTTTACTTCAATAATTTTGGTAATTTCCTCTGGCTTATCAAGGTCATTTTGAAACAGTGGCATACACAGTGTATTGCTTAGAGATGGACTACAAACTCAATCTTATCCTTTCACCCCTCAGTGCCAAATGAGTTCTATCCAAAGTTCACATTAGAAACATTCAGAGCTGTTTGTTAAGACTGCAGATTAAGTCAAAACCATTTGATTTGTGGAAAACTCCAAACAGCTGTAGAGGCTTTTAATTAGACAAAGATCTAGTGAAAAGATTCATCAACACCTATATAAAAAAAGCAGACAAACACCTCTTTTTGGTTTGTTTTCAATAAAAACCCAAGACACAGCATTGGAATGATTTCACCTGACTTCATAATGTTAAACAATAGCAAAAGCTGTGGTAATACTATGGACTGTTCTTAACAGACAGGTAGGTGAAAAGAGAAACCATCTAACAAGGTAAGAGAGAGCTTTACCTCACATTTCAGAGTTAACTGATCTATACCCTGCATCACTTTCCTATAGGACCTGTTTTTATTTCTAGTTTTGTAGGTCCCTATTTATTTTGTGCACATTAAGAAGTGGTGGAGGGATGAAAAGCAATTGTCCCCAGAATGTGTCAGGAGATGTTATATCACTCCAAAGAGAGGCCATGAAAGCACACATCATGTGCTCTCTTCATACAAAGTCTTGACATCCAGACAGCATTTCTTGCTTTGTCTGTAAGTCCTGCAGTTTCTAGGTTATTCCAGCTGCCTGTTTGCAGCTCCACCAATTTAAGCTCTTTATGTTTCTTCAATAGTTCATTGTGCTTGTGAGATTTAACACTGTATTTCTGTATTTTTACTAAAAGAATCAAGAACACATTAATTGTACCCACCCTCTCCCTCCATTACTAAATATTTAAGTAATAAAAAATCATAGCGAATCAGGAAGGAAAAATCAAATAGCTGAGAAGTCTCGAATTACCCTTAATTAGGTGATAATGTCCTTCTTCAGAAGCTAGAAAGATCTGAACCTGATTTAATAACATGACTACCTCTTTGCTTTGATTTTCACACGCTTCATCGAAGCATCTGCAACAACCATTGCCAGAGACATCAGCTTGACCCAGAACTGATTCTGTTCTGTCCTTAAAAAAACCATCATCTTCTAAATCGGAACCTGTTTCAAAAGAATGCCATGGACTCTGCTAAACAACGTGCAAGACCTGCCCCAGCTGAAATGCTACGAGACTGCTTTTTGCACTGATGTCTTCAGGAAGAGAAGTGTGTTTGTAGAGACTGAAACACAAAACCAACCTGCTCAATGCTCTCAATGCTCAGTTCCAGTGAGGTTTCCCTTTAAAAACAAAGCATGTCGAGTACCTACAGATGATGTTCTGTGCCTCTAGAACTGAAGGATAACAGAGCAGCATCCTTTAGGTGCTGCATTTTGAAACCAGCCAGGTATGTCCCACTTGCACGTCACCTCCTCCACGGGCCCAGCCTTTAACTAGCAAAGATAATGGGAGCAGAGATGTTGAGCACTGCAGAAATCAGTAGCACAGAAGAGGTAAAAACAAACACAAGAACCACTTCAACACCCCAATTATTTCCATAGTTTGAGAAAAATTGTTTTTAATAACGCAATCCTCAACTTTTACCCAATTATGTACATTAATTTTCATAGTTTATACCATTATTGCATAGCGTGGTTATTTACATCTTCCAGTTCAAGTGACATTATGTAGCACAATTTTGTATTAAATTCTAGTTATACTTGCAGGCAATTACACCAACGTGAAACAAGAACAAGACAGACTATTCCCCTCAGAATGTCTTCTTCATATTTGTCCAGGTGCAAAGAAAGCATAATGGAGACAGTTGTGACGTTTATGATAATACCACACCAAATTGTGTTGCTTTGGTAGATTGTAGTGGAATGTAATGGCAATAATAAACCAAGACAAAATCCCCCACAAAAACAAACAAAACAAAAATCCAAACAACTTTAGGAGGCAACAAATAATTAAACTGATAAGAATCAGACATTTCCTTTTTGGCAAAGTTACTTCAAGTACTCACAAAAGTGGAAAAAAATATTTTTTTCAGTAAAAAGGTAAAATAGACTTTTTAACCACTGCGTAGTAAGTGCCAATAAACTGGTGGTAGTGATTATACATCATGCTAGAAGGAGCAGAACCATCCTGACATAAAGCCATACTGAGAGAAAAAACAAACTCAAAACTAGAGAAACCATGTGCTGATGCCTCAATCTATTTGCCATGATGAGTGTTTTAAGTGCATGACTGAAAATAAGCACAGTGATACCACTGAAAGTAGTGCAAATGAATTCCTGGGTGGCTTAATCTGGAACAGAGACAAGAGACTGAACACAGACAATCCTGTCTCCTGGCTTAAGAGACAGGATTTATAAAAGTAAAGAAAGATTGCCGGAGTAGCTCAGAACTCGGTTCAGGTTTGTTCTACACATATAAAAGCTGTAACACATTTTGCTCCACAGCACAAAGAAAACCCAAGCAAAAGATAAAGAAATAGACAGACCAGAATCATTAAGACACTTCTGAACAGTGAGACAACAAGGCAAAAATAAGCTTTTGAGCTCAAATGCACCATTATCCTGAGTATTTTCCTCTCCCTCATGAAGGACAGAAAGAAGAGGCTAATGATGAAAAAAGAGGAGCAAAAGCATACACGATGATTGCTTGGCACTTTTGAAAAGTGCTTTTTATTTTAAAAAAAGAATCAAATAACTTATAAATAGTAGACATGTTTAGCCAATTACTTTTGTCAAGCCCTTGTCCATACAGGGGTGACCACAATAATGTCTATTTTTGGTGACAAGTGTCTCAATGGCAAGGCACAACCTCAAAGAGCAGCTCCATTTTTACATCTGAAAGCAGTAGCTGGGGATTTTAATCTTCACAGCAATTTACTGTTTATGTGACAAGGATTCAAATAAAATCACATCTTTAGAGGAATCCTAGGGGATAGTGAAAAGCACATGGACACAGTTTACTGTTAGTTCTCCACTTTAGGTTTGTTGAGAAAGTTATTTACCCGAAAAGTTTTACCCAGGTGAAAGTTAGTGGTAGAGTGCATGTGGCCATTAAGCCATAAGAGAATGTGATCTTGCAATACTGGTCGAGCACCTTCAATTCCCACAGACTTGAAGTAAAATTTGAACTGCTAAGCACTTTGATTATCCCATTCAACCATTTGTTTTTTTTTCTCCCCCCTCTTTAAGTGGGAGACTCGCAGTGATCGTGGTGCAACAGTCGGCCAAAGTTCATTCCCCTCAGCTCTTTCACGGAACATGATCCAGTGTAGAACAGGACTTGGAAAAAGGTAAAAGGAAGAGTTCACTGAAAGGCAGCATGAGAATATTTACTCTAAAAGAGCTCAGTTTTACCACCTGGAAAACCACGAGTGCAATCGCTCCAGCCACAGATGTAACTGCTCTCACAGTGACCAGCACGACACCACCAGCACCAACTCTTGATCCAAAGCAAAGCAAACCAGAGGATGTGCAAAGTAGGCAGCCCTGTTCTTAAGCTGAAATTAATTGTGTTTCCACATGATTAACTCCTGAAAATTTGTTAAGATATGCTGGTGTCGCATTACAGCAAAAATAGTGTTTCAACTCTCACTACAAAAAAGATTAAGGATTTTGTTCTGGTCCTGCCTAATCGATTCACGACTTGCAGGGCACAGCCCTTGCCACACCATGCCAGAAAAGGCAGTTCCATTTTCCTGGGTTGAAGAAAGTAGCAGGCTTAGTGGTTACAAAGTTCATGTTTTAAAGTGCACCATCATTTTAAACACACTTTCCCTCTTAAAAAAGAAAATAAAACATTCTGATATCAACAGTCTATAAAAATAACAGCTGCAATACTCTTCTAAAACTGCTACTTAAAATCAAGTCAAGTTAACAAGATTCAAATCTTTTTCAAAAAAGATATGAACCCAAAAATAAAAAAACCTTTCTGCAGAGAATTGCCAAGCAAAACCTCACATACTGTCCTATGAGCCCCTCTCCTAACAGCATCTCATACAAAATCCATTCAGTTTCTTCCAGGTGACAACCTCAAGAAAACAGAGGTCTAAATAAATCAGTCCTTCCCACCAGTCACCTACATAACTGCAGGTGTGGGTGCTGGTGCAGTTTTTCCATCAACTCCTCCTCTGTAGGTTCTTCCAAAACATCTCTACAAAGAAAAAGCACGAGTTGTTAGGGGCAGCAAAGGGAGCTTCTCAGCATTTGTTTTTGCAATGCACGTACTGAGATGTAACGTGTGCTCGTTTCAAGAAGGAAACAAGGAATTAAAATTACAATAAGTTGATGCTCCCTAAAGATGCATCTACTTGCAAGTGATCCATCCTCTACAGATGTGTCATGGAAACCAGCAGCTGTTTTCCCACAAGAAGCAGGGAAGCAATTTCCTGCACACAGTGCAACACAACTGAAGGTCAGTAGATTTGTTTTCCTGAAGAAACTCCCAGATGAGAACATGTTCCCAGTGCTACTATTGAGTATCCAATGTGCACCAGAAGTTCCACTTATGCACGATCATCAAGTCTCAACTCACCACCCACAATTTCATAACAAGCCAAGAACATGCATCACTTTGCTCATCTTCCCTTTTCTTCTTTTCCCTTGTTTTTGCCTCCCTCAGCAGCTGATTCACTCACCCCCAGCACCACTTCTCCCATCCTGCTATGAGCACAAAGCATATAAAAGTTAGGTTACCAAGTCAGCTTAAGGCAGGCCTAGCTAAAGCACTTGCTGATTTTTTCCAAACTAACAGATAGAACAATTTGCTTTAGAGGGAGGAAATGGAGGCCATTTCCCCCTTGCAGGCAGCACATTTCCTTTAAAACAGACAAACATAAAAAACTAGATTGATTATCAAGTCCAGTTCAACTCACCTGAACATCAATTCCACTGTCCTCTGGTATTCAATATCTGAAAGAGATGCTCGATGACAGCGACGGTCCCACTTGTGAATAAAGTTCTGAAATGTAAAAGAACAGCAAAAAAAAAGGCTATTTCTGATGGCATCAGAAATATTTGGTCACTATGTCTGCAGGTAAGGTTTGGGAGGGGGGTGAGCTTTGTTTTTAAACACAGTGCCAGAGCACTGATTTATTTAGGCATCAGAACATTTACTGGCTGCAAGTCACTACTTTATTCAAGCCTGCTGTTCAGGAATTGAATAACTTTCTCATCACAACCAGCAAGAACAGCAGAGCCTTCTGCTCCTAGCAAGGACTGCCTCCCCAAGACGACTCTGTGAACTACTCACAAGACTTCACCTGCTTTGAATTTCTTCCTCCTTAAAAACCCAACAATATATAAACATACTGCTAGTTGAGACCTCACAGCTTAAACTCGGCTACTTGTTTTGTCATGTTCCCACATCCATTTTGAGTAACTGTGACAAATAAGTACCTAGGGAGCAGACAGACAGCTCAGGGGAAGAAAAAAAAAAAAAAGGAGAGAAAAACATTGACGTCCTACTCTCCTGCTCCAGAATGCTGCATCTTGGCTCTTACAGCAAACTCTGGCCACAGCCCTGCAGGATTAAGCAGGTACAGGATGTCTTACCACTGAAAGTTTGCCACAGTAAATTTTAATTCTCAATACCATCAGCAAAACCAAGCACATCTCCAAAAGAAACTTTCAGAGGTTTTGAGATGGGGTGAAGTGCCCTCTACAGGTACTCAGTTTCTCCCATTACTTATAAGAGAAGCCTACACTGATTGAGCTGGAGAAGGCGGTTCTGATTAGCAGTTCCTTCACCATCAGAAATTTGGATTTGCAGGAAAGTATTCCTACAGGAGAAATGAGCAGAAATACATGTTCTTCGTGGTATTGCTTAGGAACCTACATTTCCACATCTTCTTTAAAAAACTCTAGAATATGGTCTCTTGAAAGTAAGTAACCAGTTCCACTCTTCTAGTTCAATAATTCAATAACTCAAATCAGGGTGGGAAGAAACAGAGGAGAGCCAAGTAAAACAAAAATTCAAATTTTAAAGGGTTAACTTCATTTGCTGACAAATTAAAATGCAAAAAGCCTGCAGCTTGAATAACTAATGCTCAAGTTAAATGCTAATGTACAAGAGACAAGCATTTTTATAATACTTAAAGTATTTTTCATCTTTACAGAGAGTGATATAATGAAAATACATATACCCAGTGAGACGCACCTAGTTTTGCGACAGAATTGCAAATAAAACAATTGTTTAGGAAAAAAAAACCAACTTCCTTAACTCCCCAGGAAAGGGCAGCAAGGAGAAAGGCAAGGGAAGCACACACACACAAAACCAACATACTTTTCCCAAGAAGTCGCCTGGGTTCTTTTCATTTCCTGCACAAATTAGAACCCAGCTTTGGGACCTAACACCAAATAAACACACTTCCTTACCTCCAGAAGTAAAGCTACGAAGAGATTAACCCAGATGACAGAGGAGATCAACCACCAGGCTACAAAATAGATCTTTGCCCACCTGCAGATCAGATTAACAGACAATAAGTGAAGCAGAGCACCATGAAAGCACATTTTTCCTTGAAACGTAATACTACTACTTTCTTAATGTAAAAGGAGGTCTGGAACAAAAAATTAAAAAAAAAAATCTTAGCCCTTCATTAAGTCAGCCACACAGACTCACTCTCCCCACTCAACGTGCCTAATTGAACTCTGAAGGGACAGAAAAGCAGTGGATCACAGCAAGAGACCCATCTAGGATAGGATCCTTGGAGTGGTCAAAAGCACAAGCACAGGAAAGAGTGCAAACTCATGGCAAAATACCTGTGATGCCACCCCTCAAAGTGCTCTCCCAATCTCCAACCATTAGTAGTTCAGAGATTTCTTGACCTGGAGGGATCTTCCACTCCCTGCATATCCAGTGGATTTCTCTGTCATGACTTGTCCAGTCTCCACGAGACTACAAACACTCATCCCACACAACAGCCTGTAGAAGTTAATAAGGGCCGAGACAACCAGCCAAGGAGCACTGAACAGCTCAACCCAGAGGCTGTGCGGTTCACTCAAACATTCCCATAAAGTCATTAAATACAAATGAAAGGTACATCCAAGGTTTTAAGTGTACAAAAAACTGTCCATCCACAGAAAAAAACACAGAAGCGTTAAATGTATTTCCTTTATACCTCAATTTCCAAAAGAAAGGTAAGCAGCACCTCTCTTAGCAGATGGCAGGAACTGTGCTATGTGTGTAATTCTTGTTCAGTTACCTTAGCAGCTGGATTTATATGGGAATTTTTCAATATTATTACTGCTACTTACGGACTTGAATATCTTGAAAATGCATCCAAAAAGACTTGCCAGTTGTTCACCACCATCACATCCCAGAGGGTCACCACTGCTGCCTAAATAATGTGAGTAGAACAGAAGGTGAGGGGTTGTATCACACACTTAAGCCTCAGAAAATGAGGAGAGGCAAGCAGAGAGGGGAAGAGGGACAGATTTCATCAATGATCACACTCACAGCAAAGTCATCAAAGTTGTTGGGCCAATATTCCAGCTGCTCGTAGGTCCCACACTGCAGAGTGCCATTATCAAATGTTGCATTGGCAGCACTGCAAGAGAATTACAGGCTGTTGTGAACACACCTTTCTGTGACTGTACCTTCACAACAATTATTCTGAGTGCCTTGTAGGAAGTTCAGTATCTCATGAGAGCAGAACACAAGGGAAATTGCTAAAAACAAGTATTTAAGCTACAGCAGGGTAAAATTTCAAGCTACAGATAAGCATTCCTGCAATTTCAATGCAGCAAGAAGAAACAGAAGGATAACAGACAGAAGAGTCTTGTGACCTAACACTAAAACCAGAGTAGCTGCAAGAATAAGGGGAAAAGCCCAAAAAAACCAACCACAAACAGCTCTGAGGTACCAAGCTGCAGATGCTTTTGAAAAACAGATTCTTTGTGAGCAGTGATGTTGAGGATCTTACCTGGTATTTCCCAAGGGAACAACAGCACCTTTAAATAGCATTATGCCAGTTATAGCAAATGCATAGAAAACCACCTGGAAGGAATACAGGCAACTATTAGCTTTGAATATTTCTGTCACTAAATGAGAAAGCAATGCAATTAACATGGAATTTGTATTTGTACCACAGCCAAAGGAACTGCATCAAGAACAATGCCTGAAGCTGTTCAAGTGAAAATACTCCTCAACTTAACTGTCTGCTCTTGCTTTTTAATATTCTACTTAAGTTTCAGTTGTTAAAATGCTTTAAATACTTTCACTTTACCACGTTTTACTTTTCTGTGCCTCAAAATGCTGATATTTAACTGGTAACATTGTAGAATCGCGACTTAAAACCAAAACACAGTGCCAGTATTTACAAAGAAAACTCTAAATATCTGGGGAGTTTTCTGCTAGATTCAGTGAAAATAAGCTTTTACTAAACTTAACTGAAAGACAAAACTAAGTCAGTATTTCATATTACATCAGCAGCTTCCTTAAAAATGTTAGTCTAAAAATAAAGTTTTCAGTAACACAAAGGATATTGGAACTTCTGTCTTTTACCTGTTGGAAAAGCAAACTTCTTTTTAAAGAGACACCTCTCACTCTTTAGCAGTAGCCCACGTAATTTTGAAATTTTTATCCCATAAAGATCGTTCTAGAAATAACCTACAGCTTCACTCCTCTGAGAAAGAGCCACTTGCCATTTGTCCCCGGAAAGCTTTAAACAAGCTGAGTCTTCAAATGAAAAGTCGTTTTTTTTTTTTTGTTTTTTTTTAATTTTATTGCAAAACAGACCCAAGAGGGGGAAGTCTGGAAGCAAGAGAAGAGAACTGCCCTGGCCTATGAACCACAGCACTTTGAACACCACCAGAGTAAGCTGAAGCTGACATTTCACAGCCTGTCAGAAGATGGGGTATCTGGCCTGGCAATAAAAGTAATTTTATTCTTTGACAAAACATGTATTTCAAACACTCACTGCATGAGAAATTAGCTAATTAGTTACATTACTTTATCAGCATGTGCTCCAGTCTAACATTAGGAAAGATACTTTGCATCAGCTGCCAACAGAGTCAGATCTCAGTACAGCGGAGGCTCAGTGGCAGCTTCCACACAGCCTCGAGTAAAAGCAAATTACATTAGTGGAAGTGGCAAACACTGGGGCAGACTTGCCTTGTCATTGGTGAAAAACTACTGTTCTCACTCCTGACATTAAGGACAATCAGCAGCAGCTACTTTACGAGCATTATGTCTTACATATATGCATAGGGACACCACACTGGAACACTAATGCACTTTTTATGAAAATAAAATCAAGCCTATTACTACCCTAGGTTCCTAACACTCCTTTCAGGAATGAAAAGAAAAAAAAAGTACTTCTCAAGAAGTTTCAAGAGTAGCTCCCACTACCAAGAGTGACTTGAACAGCACAACAAAGTTGTTACCAACTTAGCTTTGCCCCAACCAGTATCTTTATTTCAAACTGCAACATACACCAAGTTATGGCCCTTTCTCTACAAATAAAAGTAGAGATTATTAATGACAAAGCAGATATTCTGGTTAAATTGCATGCTAAGTATATAGACTAGAACAACAAATCACTAGTCTCTAACCTTTAGTTCTAATTAAGGTATCCTGCAAAACCCCACAAGCAATACCGAAACAAAACCTACCCAGGCACTTCTTTGCCCTACCAAGAAGACATTGTTGCAAAGCCAGAAACTCGGGAGGTTTTATGGGATGGACATCATTTATTGTGATCCACCCTTTAATCATGTTTTCAGAGCATTATGTTCTACACAGACACATCTAAAACAGGATGGCAGAAGCTTTTAAAAATCATGTCCAAACACACCACCTCAAGACCTTCTTAATTGAAAACAATTTTCAAGGGGTTTTGCTATTTAATTTAACATATGAAAATCAGGGTAAGGAAAACTGGTCTACTTTTAGCATGGATGCATTTTTGTTTGAAACCAGAGTATTCAGCCTGACACAAGCACTCCAAGGAAGGTTCAGTCAGTCTTTTAAAGACATTGCTGACAAATGAGGCACTGTCACTGTGCACGGGCCATAAAAAATCAGCACTGGCTTTCCAAGACATGCCCTGGAGAAGAACTGGCTGATTAAGGTGAAACGTTGCTGCTTGTGGTGATTGTACAAGAACCTTGTTTACTTTGTTGATGACATACCCTTATTTTGCTGCTAACTATAACAAAGGAAATTACAATCTTGCATCATGACTTACCACAAGGATTCCTGCAAAGGCTCTTAAGTTTTTTACCAAATCCAGCAATGTAGTAACAACCAAAGCCATGAACTAAAACAAAGCAGAATTTTATATGGATGACATTTGTCACACTTCCAATCCACATCAAATTATTTTCACTAAAAGGACAAAGAAATGCCAATGGGGAATCTGAGCTATATCTAAATGCAGGACATCTTTAATACAGAGATATTTCCATGACGTATTTAAAATGAATGGGCAATGCTGTTGGAGTCTTTTTCACACACAGACATCATGATAAGTTTTAAATATACACAGGCACGGGGACCTAAAGGACTGTGTACATTTACTAAGACTAGAAGGAGTGGGAGGCAAACAAAACAAGGACCCCACAGCTCCAGGGTGACTGCTTCATATTTGACCCCCATAATTTCTATTTTATACTTTCCACTGGCATCACAACCTCTGATTATATTAAGCAGGTACTTATGGCTTACTGAAGTATGATGCAAGTCCTGCACCTGACATTATTTGGGCTTAACTTTCAAGCAAGTAAATGCAGGATTTTAACAATCAAAAAACTCAACGTGATTTCTGACTCAGGTTCACGTATTGTGCTGGAAATACCCACACTGGGAAAGTGCAGAGAGATTTGTCCCATAAAACCCTCTGCACTACCAAATGTCTTGCAATATCTAGTGCAAGCAAGTCTATTCCCTCCTGAGTACGAAGTTCTTCACCGATATCCCAGCCACTCATCTAATTAAGTCTGAAGCACCACGGGAGTTGCACAAGTGTTTCTGGATAAGTTTGCCCACTTTAGAATACCAGCATCAATGGCCATCACATCAACAGAACTCGTCTACTTCCTCAGAGAAAACCAGCTCCAGGGACAGCGAGTTTGTGAGGTGCTGTGCAATAGTCAGGGCAGTCCGAGCTGAGCTGTGACCCCATTCATGTACAAGAGAATTGCAAAAAACATGCTATTCCGAAATGTGTAATTCCACATTTATAAAGTGGCCAACAAAGAAGCCAGAGCTGTGGAGGGATAAGCAATCACCTTCATGTTAGGAATGATCCGCAGAAACCGGAACACAATTAACATGTTCACCAGTCGCACCATATCCCACAGGGATAATAAGCCCATGAACTCGGGTCTCCTAGGAGAGACAGAAGAAAATTACAAACCAGAGAAACAGCCCATGACAAAAAGACACAGTTAAATCTACTGGGCTACAGGTAACTGTAAGTACATCTGCAGGAATCTCACTGTAATAACGTGATGATGATGAAGGAAGCGACCCACTTAGCCTGGGCTCTTAAATATGCAGAGAGTGCTCTTTGAAGTGCATGTCTGTGAAAGAAATTATTTAAGACAACGCTGCACAGAACACATACTCTAGATAGTAGTCACACCAATGGCCTTTCCTGAAGGTGTTACATCCACAGACCAAGCAATTACCAGCAGCACACACTCACCAGTGCCTCATCTGGGTGCAATCTGTTTGCAGTGACTGACACAAAGACCCCAAAAGCATTATTGGTGCTCCAAGATACTATTGTACAGCAAACAATCACCTACACTTAAGACTCAATGGGCAAAACCAAACCCAAATATAATCCATTATAAGATAATAATTAATGCCATTAGACTGCAGCAATTATAATTTTCACAACCATTGCATTTGAGTGCAAATGTGTTCAAACATAAACCCTTTTCAAACCATAAGGTGTCTCTGCAGACATAATAGTGTAAATTAAGATAACTTCTTGATGGCAACATAACAAATATCGTGAAAAATCAGGGAGAGTCAGTGTCCTAAGAGTGAGCTTGTATGAACGCCCAAAGTAACAGAATGTGTTATGAATCACCCCTGAAGATTCAGGAAATCCTTCAGAATTCCTTTTCTTGTGGAGGCATTTTTAAGATTTTAAGATTAAATTATGATTTTTATGTTTTTTGTTACAAAAAAATATCAGGTTATCAAAAAACTGAAGGTAAGAAAAATCAAAATATAACTGCTTGCTTATTACACTATAGAAAAACAGTGCAAGTCCATAGGAATTTTTGTACTAAATTTTACAGCATGAAAAAACCCAACTTCAGACTTCAGTCTACACACAGGGTTGAAGAGTCTTGTTTAGGAATTCATATAATTTGGCTTATGGACAAACTGATACCAAAATATATTAGGTTAGTAGATGGTTGTGTATGTTGTATCAAATTCCTGTTTCCACACCTTTAGCAAGTGTGGGTCTGTACATCAGATTACTATTAATACAAATGCATCCTTCTCAGAACAGCTAAACAGAACAACAATTTTATGAAAAGGAAATATTCCTTCACTTCTCCATATTGCATGGCCTGTAGTGACTATGAGAGTGAGAAATTCTACTGAGTTTGGTAAATTATGGGCTGGGCTGACAATCACAGCATAGTGACATGAACATGTGTGCGTATACTTCCCTGAGCCACCCCAGCCACTGAGCAAAGTGCAGCAGGTCACAGAGGTTACCTACCAGCCAGGATGAGGAAATCCATACACAGCAAAAGTCGCAATCTCCAAAATCTTTAGTTAGGAAGGAAAGAAAGAAAGAAAGGAAAAAAATGTCCAAAATTTACTTTGTAATTCTGACTTTCAAAAACTCTGTAAGCGCCTTGACAGGAAACATTTTAAGAGCTTTAAGCTGCTAATTTGACTCACTTTAAAACTCTGAATTGTCATATTTGCCCAGTTATTCCCCAAATTATCCCAGTGCACATAGATCATTCAATAGTGACACATAAAAGCACATACAGTGAACACCATTAACCATGAATTTGGCAACATGGGCTTCAGGCTTTTACCAAAGTTATGATAATGATCTGCCTTTCTAGTGAAAGAACAAGGTGATTTTAGCTACGTAACAGAATTCTTTATGCAATTACCTCAAGAGTTAAATGTTTCCAGAGAGAAATAAAAAGGCTTCTTATAAGAAACCTCATCTTTTTCATGGATTTAAATAAGCTGCCCTCAGAAAGCAGACCCTAAAGGAACCATGTACCACCAAAACTTTCAAGCCACTGAAAACCACAATACTGACTCACATTGTTCACCTCAGCCTGATAGTGTTGAAGAAAAAACAATCCCACCAGCTCTTGTAGTTCCCAAACTCCCTAGTCAACAAATGCAAGAACACAGAAGTTTAACAAAACACTTACCAGCAAAATTACAGTCAGAAGTCCATCAAATCTATTGCTTGGGTAAGACAAGTATCTTCTCAAGCCCATTGCTAAGATTTTCAGCAACATTTCCAGCAGATAGTATAGGATGAAGAAGCAGTTGATAGTCTTCACCCCCCAAAATAAAAATAATCATTGGAATTACTGACATCTCAGGGAACAGCAATAACTGTAGGAATACGGTCGCTGCATCTTACCCCCAGGAAGAAGTCATCTCTTTCAGATGGCTGTTTATCTGCATCCATCACCAAAACCACCTTAAACAAGAAATATTTTATGAATCCTCTGCTTTACTGCTACATAAAACAGATTTTCAAGCACAAGAACAGTCTTTCATGCTTTGCACAGACCTTTTCAAACAGCTGAGAATAGTTTTAACTGCAGGTATTCCCTCTTAACTTTAGACTTTGCATGACTAAAGGATGCCAAAACCCCAACATCTACAAAATAGAGTTATTTAAAGAGACTAAAGAAAACAATGCAGAACTTAAGTTTGTAGCAGAGGAAAAGCAACAACAAAATAAAGTCAAACAAACAAACCAAAAAGCCCATCCCACAACAAAAGGACCTTTTACTTACACAGATAGAAATAATGTTTGCAAGGGCTACCACATTTCCCAAGTAGCCAAAGTAGGGATGGCCAAAGACAAACTGCAGTTTCTGCATAAAATGGGACTGGTACTCCGGACTGGGAGGATGCTGAAAAGAACACACAGGATTTGCTGAGAATCAAAGGACAAGCATTCTAATAATAATCAAATAATTAAAAACCCCACAACCTCAGATTTAAAAAAAAATAAATTTCAAAGCAAAACTTTAGGGCTACGGGCTAATTTTGACATTTCAGCTGGAAAATATTTTCAAGCTGTGGCTATTCACAGCAAGAGATCGTTTCTGGTTATGGCACAACACAAAGTAACCACAAAGAAGGGAGATAATCCAACCTATCTTCAATGCCCCAAGCAGGCAAACTAAACACCAAGCTATTAACTGTACACATTCCTTCCCATTTCCCATCATTTAATTCAGAAGTCTTGGTAACATGCAAACATAGAAAAGAATGTTTCTCAACCCTCAAATAGTTTGGTGTTTTGTTTTTTCTTTCTCCCTCTGAGTGGAGAAGGCTGCTTTCAACTGAACACTTCGACTTCATCTGAACTCTTAAAGAACACACAATTTGTTCTTCATTCAGGGACTGGAAAAAAGACTTTGAGTATATTTGTTACCCTGCAAGGACCAATGATGCATTCCTTTAATATAGGATTCTCACAACAAGACAAATCCCTCCTATTTCATCCAAAACAATTTACCATGGAGGCATTCATTCCTCCACATCACTTCTCAGAAAGTCTGCATTATAATTCCAATTTCTCTTCCTTATTTCCTTGTAATGAGTCTTCCTACTAGACAAATATACAGACCTCACCTGTTTTGCTTGGCAAAGTCACTTAAAAATAATGACAGAATAAACAACCCTGCCTTTTGTACATTTAGCACTACCTGACAATCCCAAACTAATGCTGTAAAAGCTCCCAAAGCCATAGTTTCTGTGACTATAACAACTCATGAACAACTTAAAAATCAACACCATGTGATTGCACCTTGTGTTCACATGCTGTAAAGCTTGTTTATACACTTTATAGAGGGATACTCTCACTTATTTTTGCACAAGACCAGACAACTTCTGATGCTTTATAAATGGTCAGATACATACTTGTTTAATGGCATCTTTGTCTAGTTCTTCAAAGAGCTTCTGGAACTGGGCAGCTGACAATTGGTCACAGGAGCACATTTTGAGTGACTTCACATGAAAGAGAAGCATTCAGATCAGCATCTGCAATAGGTGCATCTGCCAAAACCCTCAGACAATCTTTGTAAGTCTGGGAATAGAGACGAAACACAAGCTCCTCTAAGCTATTAGAGCTTAGCTTTAACACAACATTGACACGTGGCTGAAGGATTTGTCTCCCCTTTTCTATTTTCCCCTCTCTAGGATCACGTGCACTTCTGACAAACTTAAATTTTTAGTCTCATGTAGCAGTGCCATTACTCTGTCACAATCCAAGGAATGCCGCAGTAGAGAGCAGCTCTAGATCACAATGAGAAATGCTTTACTTCCAGGGAGAAAGTAAAGCCAATGGAAAAATTAGCTCTGCAAGACAAGACTTTTCATTCCTCTACGCCTCTCTGCAGGTGAAAGCATCCCTCATCACACCAATCAGAGAAGGAGCAACCGTAAGGTGAAATCATTGTCTAAGGACTATTTTTATTCTGAAGACCCAAACATAAACAGAATGAGCTGGGCCTCTGCTCACATTTTGAGAAAGCAGTGTAAAGGAGTTGAGGGGAAAGCTACTTTTCCTGATCAATGGTGTAATTAAGGACATTTCAGTTTCCACAGCTGTCACACCAGAGGGTTTGACAGTCACCAATACAGGGGCTAAGAAAATCCCGTTCTTACCCTCATGATGGCTTGTTTGCAGCGAGAATCCATTTCAACTTTCTGCAGCACTTGTTGTAAGGCCCCAGCACTGACATACGGCCTATTTAAAACAAAACAGAATGGGCCCTGATACAGGTGACTGTACAGATGGCAAAAAGCTGTTCCAACACATTCCTGCCTCTTTTTTTTTTTTTTTAAAATCAGATAAAATTACAAGTAGAAAAAAGGAAACAGACTCCATAAGAGTCCCAAACAGTGTGTTATGGACATCCAGTTAAATAAAAAAAAAAAAAATGAGATAAGTAGCAAACTGCAATTATTCAAGAATAGATCCTCAGTAAATACATTAAACAAGATGACCAAAAATCTACTCATTTCTGCTAGTTAATGTACTGTTTCAACAATCTTCACTTACTGTTGGGCATTAGCAGGAATCTCTTTCAGGGAAGAAAGCACTTCAAACGCAGCCCGGATCCCCAGCCGCCTCCTGAAGAGGGAGGACTGAACTGATTTCTGAACAGTGAAAACACCACAGAGGAAACCATTTACTCACAATTCATGCACTACTGTGTCCTGTGGCCACAGAATATACTGATCCTCTGGCTCACAGCCCGGGTCTGCGATTAGAGATCAGAACAGGAGACTACCCTAGGCCTTGCTCCCTCCAAGAACTCTGTGTACAAGGAGGAAGGAAGCAAGCAAGAAAACAAATCTGAAGTTCAAGTAAACACCCAGGTCGTGATTTATTTTCAATTCTGGACTACATAGGCATATGCCTGTTCTAGAGACACTGGCAACAGCAAAGCTCAAGCATTCACAGAAATTCACACTACTGTGCAGAGAGAAGAGAGAGACAGCTTGTCCAACTCATATCTTCTTGCTCAAAAGCACAAATCCAGAGCCACAGCTTTTCATCTTCCCCCCCTCCCCCCCCCAAAATAATCACTTTTCAACTCAGTTACTTTACTGGGGGTCAGATTATGTCATGCCCTGATGTGAGAAAAAAGGAAAGAAACAGAGGGGGAGGAAAGGATTACCAAAAATCCTCTTTGCACATGTCAGGTTAAAACAGCCCTCTTCCACAAGAGGGAGGGGGGCCATTCCTTCTGTGTAATATTGCCTAAGGTTCACTATCCAACAAACTTCTCCTTCCCTCTGGAACTCTGCTAGAGCAGCTATTATTTCACTTCTCACCCCCAAGCCCACACTCCACTCCTCTGAAGGGCTGAAGGAGCTATAAGACTATGTAAGTAAGGGGAAGCAACTGTAGGATATATATATAAGTTAAAGGGAAGCAAGTAATGAAGGAACTATAAGAAGACATGTAAATAAGGGGAAAGCCACACAAGAAGGACAGGGAACTGTTAGAGCAAGTCCAGAGGAGGCCACAAAGTTGGTAAGAGAACTGGAACACCTCCCCTACAAAGACAGGCTGAGAAAGTTGGGGCTTTTCAGCCTGGAGAAGTGCAGGTTGTAAGGAGACCTCAGAGTACCTTTCAGCGTCTGAAGGGGCTACAGGGAACAGAAGAGGGATTCTTTGTCAGGAACTGTAGCGATAGGAGCAGGAGTAATGGGTACAAATTGAAACAGGGGAAATTCACGTTAGATATTAGGAAGACATCCTTTCCTGTGAGGGTGGTGAGAAACTGGAATAGGCTGCCCAGGGAGGCTGTGGATGCCCCAACCCTAGCAGTATTCAAAGACAGATTGGATAACAACCTGGTGCAGTTGAAGGTATCCCTGTCCACGGCAGGGAGGTGGGACTGGATGGTCTTTAAGGTCCATTCCAATCCCTTAACATTCTATGATTTGTAACAACGGCTATTTAAACAGTACAGCAGATTTTCTTTACAGAGACCAAGTTTAAGTTATTCACCTTGTTCAATTTTATAATAGGTTTTTTCCCCCCCTTATAATAGAAAAAGTTGCAGATCCACAGCACACACGACAAAGTATGCAAGTAGGTAATTTTGTCATGGCAGGGGATCAAGCCACAACAGTATGTCAAGAGAAGAGTATCTCCATTAAAGAACACTTAGTATTTTAAAACTGTATCTACAACCAGAACAGGCCTGCTTGCTTTAATGATGACACAATACTTCAGAGGTTCAAGGTCATGGCAGGACACAGAAACTAGAAATGCTTTACTCACCAGAAGGTATCCTCGGAACTGGTTGTATATTATTGCTGTAAGCAAGTTCATCAGAAACAAGTTGCCTATTGGAGAAAAAGAAACCGTAACAATTGCTGAAATACATATCTCTTTATCAAACAAGTTTCAATGCATGCAACAAATCAAATACAAAATTTAAAAGGGATTCGTTTCCTTGTGTTTGATTTCCAAAGTGTTTTTATGTACTGTAATGTATGCATTCCCCTGTGACATGTTACCAAAAACTCCAAACCATAAGTACTTTCCATGAAAATTATCTTACAGACACTACACAATAATTGGAAAAAAAAGGAGAAATTTATGATTAAATTTTTCTAGAAAAATAAAAACCACTGTAGCTGTTAAGCACAAGTGTCAAAGTTACAGTGCATTTACATTAGTGAAGAAAAGAGGTAACTTACCTAGTACAGTGAAGAGGATGAAGAAGATTGAATATGCTCGATTCTTAGAATATGCAGGAATCATCACTGTATCAGATTTAACAAAAAAGGAAATAATATTTAATGCTTAAGACACAGTGGAGACCTCAATCAAATCTTGGCAATTGGTATAAGCTCTTATATAGCTGCACTTTAGAGTGGCAATACATAATCATAATCACACCAAAGAAAAGCAAGAATTGAGTTATTAAAAGTACAAAAAAACCTTTACACAACCTTCCTCTGCTGTACTAAGATCTATCAGCTGAAAGAATGGTTACAGTAGTTTGAAGGTAATCTTAAATCTATTGTTCTTCAAAAGGAGAGACCAGAGCTGTTTCTGAAATTCTGCTCACCATCGGGATTATTTGCAGTCGTCAGCAGGACCAACAGGGATGTCAATGAATCCGGCAAATTCCGGAAATACACCATCCACTCCTTATCCTGCTGGTTATCCTAGTCAAAGAGATGTCCACTGTTAAGAGAAATACTGGAGAACCACTAGGACTGTCTTATCAAGGAGGGGTAAAAAAGAATTAAAATCAGTCAATAATCAATTTCGCACCCACATAATCGTATCTACCTTATGAAAAAAGCACAAGCCAAGCAGAAAAATGAAGATAATGTGTAGCAATACAGAGCAACCACTTCACTGCTAAAAAAAACTTAAAAAACACAAGGAAGAACAGGAAGCTCAATACAGATGTTATGCCTAGTGAGCACCTCAGCCCCAGGAAGAACAATCATGCCACAGACTGACATGATACAGAAATCTGAAATGACCCTTGGTTGATATAAGAAGAATCACCTCTTAGCCTGCAAAAGATTATATTGCAGAAAAAAAGGACTCCCAAATACCATTTAAAAAAAAATATAAAAACCTCCACAAAATAATAACACTACTACTTTCAGTCTCAACTTGTATTATAAAAACAACATACAGTAGAAGCTGCTTTCATTGTTATTCCAGCTACAACACGCTGCACCTCAGCTCAGATGGAAGTCTCCTCACCCTGAGCTGGATGGTCCAGGACTACACTCCAGGGCTTGTCACAAGCATAATACAATTTGGGGGCAATATTAAGATAGATCTTGTCTGTACTGATGATCAGAAATAAACCAGCTTCCTCAGTGATGAAGAGCTGCCTCAATAACCACAGAAGATCCTGCCTATACATTATGAGCAACTCTCAAACACCTGCAGCTCTACCAGCACACCCACTGTCTTTCACTTCCCCTTTGGCTTTCAAATGGAAAACTTAATATCTTCTGAAATAGTTTTTTGTACAAAAATTACTACCACTACTTGAAATAAAGGTTTTCTCCTTCCTCTTGCTGTCCCCTTAGACAGTAATTCATGCACAGCATAGGAATTGCTGGGCAAGTAGAAAACAGGCAACTGTTTTCTTTGAAAAAAAACTTAAGATTTAAAATGCTATGTACAATATCAATGAAAACATCATAGAGCTTAAATATCCTGGGTCCATTCAATTAAAAAAAAAATAAATAAAAAAATAAAAAGGATCACGGCTACAGCACCCAAAAAAATATTTGCAAATACTTCGGCAACTAAAGTCATCTTGTGGCTCAGTGGAAACACCAGATGACCAGCTAAAGCTCAGATAGGGTCAGAATCTTCATCAACAACACACTGGGAGGCTGATCTTGGGTTATCCACACGTTTTTCTCCTCCCAAGGTCAAGCAGAGACAGATAAAGATGCAGAGTGCAAACAACACAAATATGAATCATGCAGCCCTTGAATCTGCAGCAAAGACAGGAAAATTTACCTCTAGAGGACATACACAATACAATGCAAAAATGTAGAGGCATGAATTTCATTAATAAATGTATTTTTAGAACTTGGCTTTCAGTAACTTGCCTTGTCAGATAAAGTTAGTTTGTATGGATGTCAGAGTAGCACATGAAAATTGGGAGGAAAGCCTGCTAGTTTGTTATTTTTTACCTAAGTGTACACAAAATTGACTAAGTATAGAATTCCCATCTGCTGGGAAAGCTCATAACTAAAATTAGACGTGACATACAGAGATAATACAAAGATCCAGAATGCAAATAAACAAAGCAGGAAAACAGAGCCCTGCTTCTGATTTCAGAAATTCCATAAACTGGGAATTCAAGGAATTTGCTGCCCATAAGGAAGACTAGAGGCAGGCTCAAGTGCAAACTGCAGTAGGAATGAAGGTGCAAAACTGAGATTAAGGAGAGGACTAAAATTATTGGGAGAAGTAAGCAAGAAATTTCTGTGCTCACAGTAATACATTTAGGAAACGCCTTAAAAAGTAAGGACAAAAAAAAGCCCAAAATAACTGAGCATGATACATTAATATACAGGAAGTTTAGGAGAGAGGCAACATACCAAGAACACTGGAACACAAAAAGTTTTTTTAACCACAAAATTTCAAATTTGCTTTCCAGAAGCAAGAAGAGAAAAATGAGAGGAAAACCCAAAGAGATCAGAAACCAAAACACCAGAGCAATGCAGACAAAAACCTACCAAGGCATGGTCAGGGATACCAGTACTGGAAGGTGAGAAAACATGGAAGAAAAATTAGCAAAAAGCTATACAAGGAAGAGAAAAAAGAAAAAAAAAGAAATGAGTGATAACATAAATGAAAAATTTCAGGAGTTTTGGACACAGAACAGCGTAGAGCACTTCAACAAAAGCAGAGAAAACAACTCAAGGGATCAAACTGGATAAATGCATAAGGAAGTGTCCTGTGTACATGAATACTATGCACATGTTACATCTCTCCAAATGGACTTCAAACTCAGCTCAGCAAGTTTGACAAGGTAACATGACTGGGGAAACAAGTTTCACTAGTTTGATCAGAAAACTAGACATGAAGCAGCTGTGCTAGTGAAAAAAGCCCCTGAGACCTACTAAAACAGAAATACGAGGGATTACCTTTGTTCGAGCAAACAGCAGCATGGCAAACATGGTAAAGAGAGACAGATGAACAGCCAGCAGCAGAACAACACTGTTGGAAAAAAATTTTATCATATGCAGTAAATGCAACTTTATCTTACTCCTAATATCCTTTGCTAAAAATGCAAAAAGATCCCACACAAAGAAAAACAGAAATGTTTTTAAGACATTATATAGAAATAGCAAAACGTGATTCAAGTTTTGACCAAAATATAAAAATCACACTTGTTGAGGACTCTTCAGCACAAGCTCAGACTTTTGTGAGGTCAAGGAGATTCTAACACCTCTTTTTCTAAAGTCAGGACCATGTTTATACCCTCCAATGAAAATACAACACCTTGGCTTGCATACACCTTTGATTCTCCTGGGTCTTGGTGGTTAAAAAGTAACAGGCAAGGGCAGTGAGCTCCATAAGCTCTACACGTATATGATCCATGTCCCAGGAAGAGATCTCTAAAAAAGCATCATGTTGTCTGGTTAAGATTTCACCAGTGGGGTTTCCAGTTTAACACTTCTAATGACACAGAAATTTAATACATGTATTGCTAAAACCATTTAGAAAAGAAAAAAGCCAAAATTTAACACCTGAAGATGTGTGGCACTCATGCCTGGAAGACAAGTTCCTGTATGTCTACCCATACTCACCTGAGAGAAACACAGCACAGATGATGTCTCAGTTCTTCCTTTACAAAAGGGCTGACAAAAGCAGAATTAAAAATCCCCACTCAAACAGCATCAAAAACCTTACCTGTCACATACAGAGTCACATCATGTACAGTCTACAGATATTTTACAGACTAAAAAGAATCAAAAACCTAATACAACCTCCATTCATTGCTATCTGATTCACTAAAAACTTAGAAGGAAGTTATTCATATTCTACACTCCAGAACCTGAAGGGTAACTCCCTGCTTCCTGTGAAAAGACTTCTCCTATGCTATGACCTACCTTGCCATTTCAGGCAACGTGCTGTTGATACTTTTTAATGTTTTCTTCATCATAGAAGAATTCTGAAGGAGAAAGAACGGACGAAGAATTCTTCTAATTCTCAAACTCTGCAAAAACCAACACATGAGATGCGGAGTTCCCTAAGACTGATGGCACAAACACTTTTAATGCAAGTTTGTCAAAAAATACTGATTCCCATAACAACAAAGTCAGCAGTGTAACAGAAAAGGGCTGTGCTCAGATGGTACCTCTGCCCCACTGAGCTCACAAAATAGGCAAAAGAGATTTCATACTTCAGGTGCCTCACTAAAATCAGGAGAGATTGCTTTAAAAACACACATTGGCATTTCAACAGCCTCATCAGGCCACTGATTAGAAACAATCTAACTTTACTGCTCAGTAGACACAACAAGGGGGCAAGAGATGGCATTTTTGCATTTCCTGCCCAGGTCTATCTCAAGAAAGGAATTAATAACTACCTATTTTTAGAATGTGTTTTTATTGAAAGCAAGTGCTTGATTTCAATTTTCAGACTTCTTTCTTTGTTTTATAATTGAAAGGCCTGCTTATTACTCAGCAATTTCTGTCTCTGACACAGCAAATAATCTGTTTGTTTCTTGCATTCAAGACACTTGCCAGCCTTCAAGTTATTTCTGTGACTTATCAGCTACTTCAGGTGTTTAAGCATTCTGCTTTTCTGGGCCACACTTAACAGCAAAAAGAAAAAAAATAAATAATTTTCTTCGTTGCTATTCCCTTGTTCACCTGCTCCTTCTGCCACTGCTTTGTGTGGGAGGCTCCTGTTCAAACTTCTCATTCACTATCACACCTAAAGGTTTTACAATCACTTTTTTCCAAGACACACTCCCCATGTTGTAAGCACAATCTTCTTCCTAGATGATTAACTTCTTTCAGCTGCATTGTATTTATTCAGCTTGAATACCAAAAGGACACATTCACTTTTCTCCCAGTTGGATGCTTAAAAACTTAAATAATACTATTTTTTTGCACCTTTTTAAGATCATCTCTCTGATACTCCATCACATGCAGGTCAGAAGTGACCAGTGGTCAGAGAACGAACAGCATGAACATCCCAACACTGTCACCAATAGTAGCACCTGCATCCAACCTCATCCTGACCAACAGAGAGTAACGTGAAACAGGTTTGGAAGTTGCCTGAAGGCAACAAAAATAATGGCTTTGATATGAGAACATAACACAATTTCAAGATTTCTGCCTCATTCACTTCCCACCACTTTTACCATATTAGTATTTTCAACAATGACTGAAAGTGCACAACTAATTTAATACAAATCCATGGCAGAGAAAACCACTTGAGAGATTGCACTATTCCATAAAGGAGGGCACTTTCAGAACCATTTCACAAAGCTGGCATTCCCCTCAGGACACAACTGTTTTGAACACAGCACAGCTTCAGCTTAGGAAGCAGCTGTTAAACTACGTAATTACCTTTTACTTATACATCACTGCATAGGCTCTGCCACTGAATCAAGCAAAGAGTATAATTCTCCAACTGTACTACAAAATTGCTGCCATGCAGTGAGTTTTCTCTACACTCTTTACCTGCTGACAGATCAGAGCAGCAAAGTTTTATTTAATTTTACCAATGAATACACATATTAAGAATCAAACAGAACCCTTTGTGAAGCTACATTACCCGTTTCTGTGTTGCAGTGTATTATCCAGCTGTGAAAGACCAAAAATAAACCATCTCACTCTCATCCCTTAATCCTCTAACACACCACGTATACCCTGTTGACTATTCCTTTGCAGGCTCTCCTCCTCTGCCACTCTCCACAATTCAGATGCTGATTATTTCTGCAGAAAGCGGTTCTTACCTCTGTGCAGAAAAAACTCAGCGAGACAATCCAATCAGTGAGGGAGACAATCAATGTCAGTATATAAGCCATTAGCCATTTGTTTTTCCAAAATTCTTTCCATCCAATTAAGTAACTCTGGACAAAATAAAAAGGGGAAAACAAAACTTCCCTTAATAATAAATTCCAATACCCTAATATTGGAATATATATTATTATTATATATTGTATATTCCAATATACATTATATATATACACCTTAAGGTATACTAGTTGTTTTCCAGATACTTGTAATTTTACATCAGTGCTTATAAAGAGCTCCCCAAACAAAAATACATCATTGAGAGAATTTTTTTTCCTGCAAGAATTAAAGGCTGGCAAAAGTGAGAGGTGCACACAGGCCATGCAAGAGGAATCCTTTGAATGCAACAAAAATATCCCTTTAAAAATATACAATAAGATTTTCCAGAAACAAGAACCCAAAGAAAGGTCAGTTTCTGACCATATTTATTTTGCATAAATGAACTGGCATATATTTTATCACTATATACCCCAATTTTTATATAACATAAGCATCTAAGCCAAAATATTCTTAGCAAAATTTATTTCACTTATTCCAGGAAATTAGATTTTAAAAAAGGCAATACATTTTTACTCAGCAAACATGCACTTTCTAATTTCTCCTGAAAGAAGGCTTCAATAAAGCATGGCAAATGCCATCTTGCAAATCCCAGGATTTGAATAACAATTCTGAGACATTTCCCACAGGATAAAACAGAAAACGCCCACTGAGCTGCCCAACACACCAACTGTTCCATCCAATAGCAGATGAAGGGGATTCGCAGCGAATCTGTGAACTCACCTTCACAGACACATCAGCCACGAAGACAAGGAAGCAGAGCAGCTCCACGCTTTCTGTCAGGCCACAGGGAGGATTCCAGGCGGGCGGGCGGTACCGCACATCCGACGTGACAGTGAGCGAAGAGGGCTCTTCGATGAAAGCCAAAGCCAGGATTATCGTAATGGTTAAACTCAAAATCCTGTTTGGAGAAAGAAATTAAAAAAAAAAAACCAAACAAAAAACCCTCACAACCCACCCCCTGCTCCCAAACCCCCAAAATTACCCACCAAATGAGTCAAAGAAGCAACAAAACACTCACAGCAAAGCAATTTTCTCAGAAGTAAACCAAACTTTATAGTACCATGTTTAACACAAATGGGTTAGACCAGAAGGCAGCAACTGACTAGCATGTTGTTGCCTGCATTAGTGATGTAACTGCTGACCACGAAATAACCCGAGGTGGAGTTCTTTTGAAACTAACAGCAATAAACAATCTTGCTGTTATTTAACATGTTTAGAAATGGACACTTTGAAAACTCAACACACAGTGCTGTAAATCATGGTCACAGTCCATTCATGCAACAGTCCTATGGCTGTTCCAAAGAGCCACCTACATGATCACACTTTCATATAACTTTGTGCTTTCCACTTTTATCATGTTCACATCCCCTTGCTTCCTACAATAAGCTCTTATAAGGATAAAAGCACAGTCATCTAATTATTTAACAAAACAGAAAGACGAAGAATAACTTTTTAGAAATACTTACTCCTGAACAAAATAGCAAAGAGAATAACCAAGCTCTTACCACTGGCAAGTCCTTGAATAGTACCGTCGATAAAGCCACAGGGATTTGGAGTCCACACGGTGATTTATGGATCGATACTGAAGGCAGGAAGCAAAAAGGATAATTCAAACACTACTTTGTCTCAACGACAAAGATCAAGTTACCAAAGTAAATCAAATTAGTACACATTATTAATTATTAAAGTATCAGTCACCCATGACCATAGATGTAGCCTACATGTCTGAAAAGGAAAAGATTTTAAAGAAGTTCTCCGATGTAAAGACCACAGGGCTGCTCAGATAATCAAACTGTGTGGCAGCCATCTGAAGGAAGCAGTGTCATCCTTACAAGTAGCAACACCTGTAATAATTCAGTGACTATTTTACATACTTGCTAAAATGGTCCAGCCACTTAATTCACCTTTCTAGTATTCACTCCACTCATGGACTTTCTTTTGTCTTTCTCTTCCAACAAGCCAAAAACTGCAAACCAATTAATCCTCAGTATAGGAGACCTCAACCTACGTCTTTGAAAAAAACATGCTTTATGATCAAGGCAGTCGTCATGATTCTTCAGCACAGACTTGCCTTTGCCAAAATCTGCTCAGTCCCCTCTCTGCAGTGGCTCCTGGGCTGCTGTTACTCTGCTGAGAGGCATCCACTTACAGAAAGGTGGGCACAGCTTACATACATCTGATCCTCAGATTTCTCACAACCAAAAGCCATCTGAATGCAGCAAGAGCTCAGGAACTGCCCTCCAGCATTCCCACTGCCTGCAACTACTCACTGGGACATAACAGGATCTAGGAACTTACAGTAAAGGAGGGACAAAGGGGAATTAAGACTTCCAAAGCCATCAAGTTCAGCTGAAGCAAAGAGGCTTCTCACTTGAAGTTCACCTTAAACTCTCAAGCTTGTATCATCTCTTAAGATGTGCAAGTAGTCAGATTGAGAGGCAAATTACACAGGGTTTGCTCCAATAGTTTCTCTTAGCAGTAGGTTAGTCACTCTCAAAAGAACTACAAACAAACCAACCCAAACAAACAAACAAGAAAACCACTCCACAAACCAGCATGTCTTTTGAAAACCTTAAAGAGAAGATTATTTCATTATGTGGAAAAATATGTTTCTCCTAGGCAGAATTTCACAGATACTTGTGTACCACAGGAATTTAGAGTTCTGATTTTGCTTTGTGAATCAAGATGATGTTATATAAAGGTTACCTGAAAACAGAAAAACTTAAAAAGTGACACAGTGTGACAAATATCCAGCATGGGAAGGATAATGGCTAACAAAGAAGTCACATTTACCTGTATTGCATCTTCAATAAATACCACGGCTTGGTTTATATAAAGGTCATTATCAGCATCGCTACCTATGAAGTTAAAAAGAAATAAGAATCACTTGCTGTGTTTTGGATAAAGCCTGCAGCTTCTTTATTAGTTACTAGAAGCTCCACAGCCATGGTTCTCGTGAAAAAGGGCATTGTACATACACAAAAAATAAAGAGAGAGCTCCTGGCACATTTGCTCCATCACCACCATCAAGCATTATGGTAAATAAATAATAACAATATCAAACACATCCTACATCTTTCTGTATTTTGTGAAAAGGTTCTCTGACATTTAGCTTAAGTAGGTATATTACACTAGTAGTTAAATATCACAAGACTATGCAGAGACAAGTCCTAACACGCAAGAAAGTGGATATTCAATCAAATTATTATTTGACAAAGTGTACAGTCAAGCGAAGCTGGAAAAATCAGGCACTAATATTCTAGTCATTTCTACTTCTGTTTAATAAAAGTACTGTGGTTTAGACTGATTTTGTTCTCTCCAAAACCAACAGGAATCTCCAGTCAGATGAGAACTAAATTAAAGTGTTGTGTTTGTTTTTTTTTTAATTTGTCCTGAGTGTGATTATTACCATACAAAACAGCTCAGAGTTCAAAACACAGGAAGGGGTGAAAGTACAGAAAATTAAATGAAACATCACTAGTTACTTATGCCACTTTTCAGAACCCTTTACCAAGAAGTCTATATTAAGATATTTATAGAAGAAATAAAGGGCAGCCACGTGCATTCACTTTAACCAGGAACCTTTGAGGAACTAACCTGGCAATTAAGCCAACAAAAAAACAAAGGCAGTTAAGGTCAAAATGAGGAAGGAATAAATATAAAAAGCTGAGAAGGGGCTAAAGATACAAAAAATACGTGGGAAGAGTGCCGAGGAGCATTTCATACCACCTCCTCCAAGGAGACAGCAGTCACAGCACAGGATACAGGAGGAGAGAGTCCATCCCAGCGCTACCAGAGCGCTCTCCAGACACCAGGCAATGCCAGAAACACCTCGGATCCGAGTCCCACGCAACTCTGTGTTCCACATGACTCAGTGGCACCATTTTTCCACAAAGACAGTGTTTAAATGTCACCCCTTATCTGAGCGTCAGCAGCCACAGTTTGGCACTGATCCCGATCAGAGAGACCGCGCACAAGCAGGAGGCAAGCTGCGCTCACGCAAAATCACATTATCTTTTCCGTGACACCTCACACTAGAGATAAAATTAAAGCTGTTTAGAGGAACAGCATTAGTTAAAAGGATGGCAAGGGCAGCAAAAGCTTCAGGTCCTTGCAGCACGCCTGGTGTTGACGCCAGCGATTCTGGAGGGGGCGGAATCCAAGCAACTCCCCGGAGCGCAGAAACAAAACAGGGAAACCAGCAAGAAAGGTTTACTCCGGCTGTTTCCCCGTGCATTTCAGCACGGACACCCAGCCTGCTCGGCAGCCCTCCGTGCCGGGGCTGACCCTGACTCAGCGGGCGCTGACAGCGCTGCCCGGGGCCGCACACACCGAGCGCTCAGCGAGCCCGCCCGGGCCGAGCCACACTCACCGCCTCCCACGGGGGCTCGCCAGCGCTTGGGGGGGGCAAAAAAGGCAATTACGTAAGAAACCACCGAAGCCTGGGGCTGCGGCAGCGACAGGCTCGCACCCGAGCCCTCGGGGCAGCGCTGAGCCCGCCTGCCCCGCGGCGCTGCCCGCCCTCCCCG
>VWZF01000171.1:25727-43701 GCA_013396755.1 Sclerurus mexicanus | reverse complement strand
CTGCTCCTCCAGGGGCACAGCTGCATCTCTGCTCCCCCTGCTCCTCCAGGGGCACAGCTGCATCTCTGCTCCCCCTGCTGCTCCAGGGGCACAGCTGCCTCACCAGGGTCTTCACCACTTGCTGGATGGAGAACCTCCTTCTCCACCGACCTCAGTGTCTGCAGAGCTGTTCCTACCACATAGTCCCAGTCCTCCCTCCTCTGGCTGCAGTTCTATCTGTGCAATAACTTTTTTTTCCTTCTGAAATACATTATCAGATGTGGAACCACCATCACTGATTGGCCCAGCCTTGGCTAGCAGTGAGTCTATCCTGGAAGCTTCTGGCAGCTTCTCAAAGAAGCCACTACCAAAACCTGGCCATGAAACCCAGTACAAGCTGGCACTTGTAAAAAGTGACCCCAGCTACACAGTGGGGTTATTTCCTATTCCCAGGAGGCAACAAAGCACTGGAGCTATGGTTGGTAACACTTGCACTAGAGGCATCAGATGGAACAGACACAGCGAAAGTTCCTGGATAGTAAAAGGAAAATGGGATGGCCTGGTACAAAATGTGTATTCAGCACTAGCAGGCAAGAAATACAATGCAATTTGCACACACGTGTAAATGCCATTGCTAAGAAACACAAGTGTCCTTTCACCACGTGTCTGAAATGTTCAGGGTAACCACACTAACAGGGAGCACATGTAAATGTTGTATTAATCTTGCTATTATTTTTTATTTAAAATAAACCCAATGTTTCCTTCTTTCCTCTTCTGTAATTGTCAGGAAAGAGAAACCAGTAACTTCAGGAGGAAAAAAAAGAAATAAGAAGCCTTCAAATATACAACGAATTCTTGAACTTCTGTTCAAAATTCATCCAGTCCCTCTGGCTGCAAGGGGAAGTGGAAGTGCCCAACTAACTGTGAAGGCAGGCAAATGTCAGCTGGGGTTTTCCAAGAGATGAACATAAACATTTTTCCTATCAAGAGCATCCACTAAGGTAAGTTAGTTATGTATTTAAATTAATATCTTATAATAAATCCACAACAAACAATGCAGCATCTTTAACTCCAAGTGAATCAACTCTATCTTTCTGGATCGTGGAAAAAAATTTGGAGAACGTGCCCTTTAGCAGACACTTCCCACTAGCACAACGTAGGACTGTTTTAACAGAGGTCTCATGTGGTCTCAGCTCTCCGGTTTGAGTGTTGCTTGCCCAGAACTTCAGAAATGCATTCTTAGTTTCTCCACTAAAAGTGTACATTTCAAATCCAGTTTAAAAAAGAAACAGAAACAGCTAAACATAAAATGAAAAGGCAGAAAAGGGACTCAGGCAAATGAACAAGCTTGTCCTTATTTATTGCTGCACAGCACTGGACACATTTAAAAGATCAGCGAAGTTAAATTTTAAGTTTTTGCAAACAAGAGGTGGAAGGTGGGTAACACTAACTGATCTCAGAGGAAGCTGGTTTTATACTTTATTCTGCAATACTCAAAATAAGAAGCTGAACTCTAATTTTGATCCCACTAACAAGGTTACCCATCTGCTTCAAGGCACACATGCTTCCAATACCTTGCTGAATTGCACCTTATGTAGACCAGTCTACAAAGACAGTGTTAGATAAATAAAAAATGTGTAAAGTAAGAACTGAGTCAATTAGCATGACAAAATTACAAGTTTATTGCAAAGTAAGATGAGGTTTTGCCCTCAACAGCATGTCAGAACTGTTAAAATTCTACTTTCAGCTGAATGCTATTCAAAAATCATATCCAAATTACCAGAACCAAACTATGTTTTTGCATGTGTATTTATTTTCACAAAAGACTATTCTGCATTTATTATTTATTTGATGGCTTATCCAAATATTTTAAATTAAGTAGTTCAAAGTCCCTAATAAATGATTCCTTAACCAAATTACAGTTTAAGTGTATTGGGAATAAACCAGGGAGATGATAAAAAGAAAAAAAGGAAGACAACTTGATTACAATGGTCAGCTCAACAGTCGTTTGCTGCTCATTATCACAGTATAATCCAGCTTTGAACATTCTGCCTGGCAAATCAAAAAGACAGGAAATCAGTCCACGTCTTCAACTAGAGAAATTCCTTCCTTTTTTTCTAGTTTGGATACCTGCAAGTGAAAAGGAAACTAATTCAATTGTAAAAAAAAGCTTGCATTTAATGTCTCCTGTGTTTTCAGACCTCCATCACAAAACAGTGTAGAGCCCAGATTTACCAGGAACTGACAGTGCAATATACTCTAGGGGACAGCTGAGCAGTCAAAAGAGAAGGTAATTTGCTTTTCATACACACATACACAACTCTAAAAACTGACCTTCACAGTTCTTACAACTTAAGGAATTACCTTTATTAACTAAGCTGTTGTTAAGACTAACAATACAAAGTGTTGCAGAAATGATTCTACAAACTCAGGGAGAATAGACCAAGAGCACAAACCAAACATGATGTTCTGCATGTCATCTCAACTCTGGAAAACTCAATTCCACACTCCCCCAGTCAATGGGGATATAGAGGGAGAGTCATATTATAAATTCCCTGTTCTTATGTTCTTCTAACGATATCTGCTACTGGTGGTGAAAGACACACAAATACCAGGTTTTTATAAGGTTGATAAATCTTTTGGTTTGACCAAATGCAGCTAATCTGGTGGAATGACCAGTAAAGGCTGGAAAAAGCAGAAGCCAGCCTGCAGATACCTGGTTGTTGGGGATAGGTGTGCCAGCTTTCTTCTGAGCTACATCACAGTTCCTTCAAATTATGCCACCTATTGAAATCCCAGTGAACATTTTGGCACCTAGAAGTTGTTAGAAGTGCATGCTCTGACCACATATCCTTTCCTTCAGATGCAACTCCAAGGCAGAAGCTACAGACAGTGCTACTGGAGTTCCTAGGGTTGCTCTAAGCCACTGGAAATTTCACCTGCCCTGGGTGGAACCCTCAGCTAGGTAGAACTAAATGACATTGAGACTCCAAGGGCATATGTGGCAATTCCCAGCAAACACTATGATCTAAACTTCCTCTTACCACTGTTCTTTCTGCACAAATACAAAGGGAATTTTGCACTTAAAAGACTGAATAACTGAATTAGCTTGACTACACTACGAACATCCAAAGCAGAAAAACTCTTTCCACAAATCCAAAGGATTTCTCTATCATTAGCACTGCAAACTGTTTCCATTCACAAATGAGCTCGAGCTGTAACATGACTCTTCTACAGGAAAACCTGGCATTACCTAACTAAAGGTGGGGTTTATGTCAAGTTTAGGCCTTATTTTCACAGGCCTGTTACTACACCAGAAAAACCTTAAGCACAGGGTAAGTCACAGGAGCAGAATTAGCAGTGAGGCATTGTCCTGGAGAGTTACTGTCTTCAGAACTATAGTTCTGCAGAACACATACAGTAAGAGGAAACTCTTACTTTATTCCCTGTCTTGAATAGGGCAGACTTGGATCACACTATGGCAAGTTATTATTTTCCAGTCTTGCAAAAAGCTACACAAGTTATCAGTCCAGGTTACTGCTGAACTCTATCAGTCCAGGTTCCTGTAGCCTACACAGTAAAATCTTCCCCAAACTTGACTCCCAGTTTTCAGGAATAAGTTGCAATGGCCAGTACCCTTGCATAGCATAACTGCTATTACATACAAATCTAGTTAAAGAGTATAACCATATCCTGCATCATTAAAAGATCTTAATCACATTTACTGTAAGTGTAAAATAATTACATTTTGGTCCAGACTCTACAAAAATATTTTACCCAACTCCCACTGAGGCCATAAGAACTTTTGTCCTGGACTTCAGTGGGAGAAAGTCCAAAATTATGGGAAAAAAGCCCCACCATACAGACCTACAATAAAGTACTACACATGGTAGCTTTTATCCCAGGTTTCAAGGTAATAAAACACTATTACAACATGTCTGGCATTTCACAGACGAAGGAATTAATATTTTATTGCATACATAAACATATTCTTAAAAGCAACTGGGGTGTAAAATCTCTGGCAGAAAAATCTTCAAAGTGCTAAAATTCTTCAGCCCAGCACTTTGGTCATAAAAGAGGCATTAAAGTAAGTTTGAAGGGGTGGCTAAAAACTACAAAAAGTTAAGCATGGTTCTTATAATTCCTTGAGCCCTTCCACACCTCACAGTGCCCAAACTAAGAATACGGAGCAAATATGTATTTGTGAGTCAACTCAAGTGAGCTTTAAAAAAGGAACTGTTGCAGAAACAGGGGGGAGATGCATTCACAGTTAATTGCTGCCTCTTACTAACTCCCCAAGCAGATGTAGGTGAAGTCTTAATTCTGCAATTAAACAGATCCCTTCAGAGAGGTCCTGAACCGAGACCAAAACACCCAAGCTCATTCTCCCTATTAGCACAAGATTCCTTGAGTTTGGGTGCAAGTATTAGTTTCTGGCCTCAGTACATACATTCTTTTATTTTTTATTTTTCTTGTTTTCATAGCACTATGACAATTAGAAAAACCCCACCTAGAAACCAGAGGATTCTTGGCCTCACGGTTATGTGAAAAGAAAAACCACAGTTATTTCTGTAAAAAATGCTAGTTGTCTTCTGCTGGAGATTCACTAGAACCATGTTGAACCCACTGCGAGGACTGTAGATATAAAACCACCCAAGGATAAGAGGGCATTTACCTGTTTATCTATACACCTAAATTGCCAGGACCACGTGGTGTTGTAAAGGAAAGGCCTCAGGTCAAACCGGTTGTCGTCTGGGCTGTAGTTTTCAGCATGGTAGGAAGGAGTGAGGGTGGTCATCTTGTGTCTGTTAACTGAATACATCCTGAAGAAATGCTTAACCTTGGCTGCCACCTGGTGTACAAAGAACATAGCTTTTAATCGGATGATGTTTCTTAAGATTTAAAAAATTTAGAGGAGAACAGTATTTTGGAGACTGTGTTCTACCTTTACACAGTGTAGATATTCTTTCAGAGCAAGAGCTATTTTTTGTTTGAGAGCATTTAACCAAAGGCTTCAGGAGTGGTTGGCAGTTTCCATTTCAGAGACCAATTTTCCCTTGAAGGTGCACTTCTGAAGTAATTATTTTCAAACTACTCAATTACTGTTTTAACAATTAGCAACACAGACAACAAACTCCATTTAAGAAATGCAGACCAGCTCTTCCAGCATATTCTGCTAAACACAGAATAATGAAAATATCCCTTTCAGTTAAAAGGAACTCGACCTTTCTTCAAACATAGTCTATTTCAGAAAAAACATTAAATTATTTAGTTTTTTTTTTTCTTTTTGGTATATTACCTCTCTTGGAGTACAGATTTCCTTCCACATATTGATCAGCTTACAGAACATACTGTACGGTCCAGCCTTTCCAATTTTTCTTAATTTGCCATAGATTGACAGCTCTGCATATGTCATCCCCATATCTGCCTGAAAACACATACACAGAAAGTCACTGACAATCTTAACTATGCAAACTATAATTAACAGTTTTATGGAGCAATTACAATAACCCAGTTTAATCAAAGAAACACCATAATGAAATGGTCAATGTCAAAAAGACATAATAATATTATTATAAGAGGAAAAAATAACTGGAATCTCTCTGAACTGGGAGATTTGAGCCCTTAGAGATAGTTGATAGCAAAGAGAAGGGCATGGGGAGGAGAAGAAGGGCTTTGCCACCAGTCATCTTCACAGCAGTAAGGCCCTGACTGACTCTCTTTTAGTATTTAAAAAACCTTAAAACAAACTGAATTTCAGAACACCCACCCTTCCAAGTGTCCAAAATCTAAAATCATTCAAAAAAATGTTAATTTTCTGGTTTGGAAACTACTGTCAGCATAGACGGGCCTAATGTAGGATACTAACTAGTGCCTTGTAGCAGCCTTAATACTGTTTACAACATGCTTGTCAATAAGCATGGATACAGACAAGAGGGAACAATAGTTATTGGACAAAAATTTTGGGATAAGGCTTACCAGAGCATTTTAAAGGCACTGCTCATTACCTCATCAGTTTGAGCCACTTGTCCATCCACCAGGGGCTCTAACTCTGCAGTGGGTGGAGCTGACATGATACTGCAAGGAAAAGGTAAAAGGAAAAGCATGAATTCTATCCAATGTTACGAGTACTAGTTAACAAAACAGTCTGGTTTGCTAAAAATTAAATCCTTTATTCAAAAACTTTTTCAGAGAATAAGCTGCTAAGGGACTAGATAACTAAAGAAGTGGTACCGGCAAGCTGTTCCAGGTTTAAAAAACAAAAACAAAGCCTCTAGTTCAAATAGTTCCCTCAGTGGAATTAACACCACAAATGCTCGCACACAGCTGTGTAAGCCCACACATTTCAAACAGAGGGCTGTGCAGAATACCTGATTAGCACTGGAAGTATTACTGCAGCTTAGCTCTGGTAGTAGAGGAAACCAAAGCCCCCAATGTGCTGCAGACAAATGCAGTCGCTGAATCACTGCTCACCTTCTGAGGGCCGTGAGCTGGAAGGTTTCAATGCAATACTGTATGAAGTTCTTCAGATCGGTCTTGCTGATTCCACCGATGGGATTGATATCAGCACTGGAGCAATCATACTTGGTCAAGTAACCACGGAGACTGAGCGAGAGCAGAAATTTTATATTGTAATTGAAAATAATAATGTAACTACAGTATAACATAATCATTTATACCATTGAGAATTTTTATGTGGAATAAAGAGAGGAACAGACTGAGTATTTTGAACATATTTATACCTAAGGGGCAAACACATTCAACTACAACAGCTATCCTAAAGCCGTGAAATTACCAGAAGATGGTATTTTAAACTATTACAAAGCACTGCAAAACTGTCAGTGCTAAGGAAATATATTTCATGCAAAACAATTGACATACTGTGCTGACCAATGAAAAAAATAAACTCCCCAAACACCCACAGAACCAGCACGCAGTACTCTCAGAGCTTTAGAAGTTAGCAGTCCCACAGGCTTACAGGGATTGCGTTAATCCTCAGACAGTCTGTCTAATAACAGTACTCCAGATTTTAAGATTTATTTTTCAATTCAAAGTTCGCACCTTAATTCCTAATACACTATTTGAAAATGCCACAAATTGGGAAGTTAACCCAGTGAATGCACAGGGCAAGCTCTACTGAAAACACCATTTTATTGGAAAGCTATACCAACACTTTGGCTAAACTTCTGAAAACACTGATTTCCATTCAGGCTGGTTCAACAATTTTAATTAATTTCACTGTTATCAGTGTATTCTCAGGATTTTTTTTACCCACTAATCTACACTGGGATTTGGTAGAGTTTCAAGGAAATGCAGTGACCTCTTCCACCTGGGTGTAGATTTCTAATTTTCACCAACCTTTCATCCACATTGGTTGATCCCAGCACCAGCAGTCCCCCTGGCATCCCACGAGCCCAGAGTGTCAGCTGAGCAAACAGGTAGGCAAGGATCATTCTTATTCTAGCCTGAGAAGCAAAATGAAAAAGAAAGCAAATTTACAAAGCAGAGTGATTTCTCCCCAGTCACTTTTATTAATCAATTCTGTAAACAAACTGATGAAGAACAAAATGTGAGGGGGTTTTACTGCAAGAACAACGGTCTTGTGGAGAAGATGCTGAACACACTTAGTTAAGCCAGGTTCAATATCTGCTACTGCCACAGACTTACACGACTGAGCAGGTTGTTCTGCTCTGAATTGCAGAATGGATTAGTTGCCATTTTCTACCTCCTACAAGGATCCATGAGGGACAGAGTGTGCAGACAAACCATCTGTCTATCACACCCTCTTATGGAGTAAATAAATCCCTCCATTCTAATACATGACATTTGTAACAAGTTCACTTTGCTTTTGTCCCCATTCTGAAACTCAGCTTTTTCCAAGGACGGCAACACCACCAAAACAACCTGGAATTCAGCCTCCAGCTCCAGCCACAGTTGTGGGTGATGTTAAGCAAATCACCACACTGTTGTGTGACTGAAGCCCATCCTGTTGCCCAAAAGCTGATAAAGGATCCAGTGTTTGCTTCCAGAGGAGACAGATGGATTTCTCCAGTAACAGACGGAGAAAGATCAAGTCCTCAAACTAACATAAAACTATCAAACAGAATAACCAACATTTATCCAGAACCGTTAAAGCAGAGTTGTTGGTTAGGTTGGAAGCTTTTAAGAATAGGCCAAAATAAGCCCAATGAAGATTAAATACCTTCTGATGTAAAAAAATAAAATATTCTCTTCTTCCTCAGGAATTGAAATGCATGAGCTTGACACATCCATCAGAGCTTTTCAAAGGCTGCTAACATTCACCAGAGGAAAGTGTAGAGCATCAGTATTTTTGGATATTGACCTGCCACAATCCTACTGGACTCAGACTTGGCTGTTAGGATACTTTGCTGCTCATTTTCCTGACCTGGCAACTTTCCATTGGGAGGTTTTTATAAAGAGCACTGAGACCAGTGCTATTCATCAGAGACAGGCATGTACTATCCTTCCTGACCGTCCTAGAGAAGCCACAAACAATTGGTCTCCTCCTGAGTTATGTGAGACTGTAGATTTCTGCTGCAGACAAGCATTTACTGGACGCTCATGAATCTTCAGGGACATACCACGAGTTCAGAAAAAAACCACAACCAAAAAGGTCTGACCTGATTCAGCCTCCAAGGCACACACCTGCACATTCTGCAGTGCTAAGTTTTCTCTGCTGCTCCCTCCGTAGACAGAAAATCGGGGAGTTCGACCTGTCACCATGCTGAAAATTCCCACAACAGCTTTCACAGCCACATCTATGTTCAGGTTGATGTGATAGCTGAGAAGAATTCAAGCAGAAGTGACTCAACCAGCACAACCTGACTACATAAAATAGCATTAAAAAGCAAAAACCCCACCCACCATGTGATGTTTTAAGGCTGCTAACATCTCAGATCTGGTATGAAGAAATTTAGGAAAAAACAACACTTTAAAGAGTCTGTCCTTCACCAAACACTTCTAAGTTTGCCTCACATTAGCACTTTAATATCTGTAATAGTCCTACTTAACACACTTCCTATTTCTCTCCTACTTTTTCCCATTTGGTTCAAAAGTTTTAGATGAAAGTCTTTGTCAGAACTTGATGATTCCTTTTCTCAGCTCGTACCTGCCTATCTGCTCAGCCAGAAGTTTAGCCCTGTTGCAGGTATCCTGGGAGGAGTTCTCACTGGCCATGTAGCACGTGGTAAAGACACGTTTGCAGAATTCCTGAGGAACCTCAGGGATGTAGGTCTCATCATTGACAATCCTGCGTGCATCAGCCAGCACATCTGCATCTGAGGGCAGGGCACAAGAAACAAAACAAGAGTGGAAATTGTTGCACTCCTGCTACCCAGGACAGGCAAATATCTTGTACATTTCTTGTGTTCCAATTAAGCTTCACGCTGCCCCTCACAAATAAGATGACTCTATCATCTAACTCCCCAGATTTTCAGATATCAAGTAAAAGAATTACTGTGTTTGCTCCTCATTTTGAACATGGAAATATTAAATCCTTTTCATTTATTAAAGAATCTTCATAGAAAACATAATCCAATATGTACAAAGGCTTAGTTGAGTGCATAAAGTCTACTTGAAGCTAGTTTAGGAACTTGAACTATGCCTAACCATGTTTTCCAATGCATTTTTAATAGAAGGAGAAGATTTTCTGGATAAATTGAAATACCAAAACTACATCAGCAATAAACAGTACTCTAGACAGAAACTATTCTGAGTTCCACATCCAATTCTTAAACCCAAAATGAAAACCCTTAATTGAAAGAATCTGAATCAGGACACACATTTTTTGATGGAATTTTTGCAAAGATACAAAGGACTCCATTAGAAAGAGTCTGCCAGTAATGACCTCCTGCATCTACTGCACCCGGATAACATTAACTTGTCTGTAACCATTACTAAGCATGGCTGGCCAGACACACAGATCTACTTACTTCCATTTTTGACTGCCAGGCAAACCTGGTGACACATGGAATACACTATGCAGGCTGTAGCAGAGCTGTCAATTCCACCACTAAGAGGAAGGAGAAATCCTGCCTTGAAAATAGAGCAAGAAAGATGTTCCATGTAGCCAAATTAGAAAAAACCCCATGTTGTTACCATTCAGAAACACATCCTTGTAAAAGAGTGACAGGTACATTGTTCAAGTTGCTTGTATTCTGCTGGGGAAAAACAAAACAAACCACCCAAAGCAAACCCTCTTGAGCTTTCCCCAACTGGATAATCACACAAGTAGTCAGTGTAAATCCTGTGGCTAGAAAAACTTCCAGTACATCTTTAACCCCTAGAAGAGAGAAGAGCTATTAAAAAGCATTACATTTTTCATATATAGTTTATTATTAAACTGAATTAAGAGTTCATGTGACTCCACTTATTTTACACATCTACATTATACCATTAAAGTATTTTCCATACGGAGAAACAGTCAGAAGAAATCCCCTTTGTTAGGTAAGCTTAACTGTTGCTTCCAAAGCAAGCATGATTCCTAAGGGAAAGGTGCAAAGAGCACACTGAAGTCACACTTGGAATTCAATTCTTAAGTCTGAATGAGCTACGAGTGAACAACTCTAACTTTGAACCTTGGACTAACATCCCTTTGCATTCCCAGCAGCACAGGATAGCACCAAGTACTGTCCCTGTGGCACAGAAGGTGATGTGTAACCAAGGCAAAGAACAAAAACAGTTGTTCTTACCTGTTTGCTGCGCCTTAAATAGTCCCACAGCCAACATGCAGGTCCAAGGCTGAAATTACAGAACATGATTATTCTAAGAGGGGTATGGAAGAACACCTAAGCAAGTCAAAATATTTCCTGTGGTCTTCCAGTGAGATACTTTCTTTACTTAAATCTAAATAACATCTTATATTTATCTCTTTCTTTGGTTTATTTGAGTTTTGGTTGGGTTTGTTTGTTTTATTTAATCAAAATAATTTTCAAACAACAGATTCAGTGAATGTTTACCTGATCTCCTCCTCAGGACTATGATATCTCCACTGGATTGGCATACAAGTAGGTACAGCCACATCATCAGGACATGACAGAGCAAAATTCACTTTTACCCTGGGATAAGGAGTCACTTTACTTGCCTAAGCAACAGCACAAAAGAATTCATAAGACATCAATTTTACAGTAGCATATACCTATAAAACATCAGATCTATAAAACACTGTGAAAATTAAGACATGCAAATGCATTTTAAAATCAGTAACTATTCAAACCTGGCAGAGTTTACAAATATAAGCTCCCCAAAGATTCCTTACCGCCAAGTTACGAGATGAAATCTCTGCTCTGTAACTTCGAACATCTTCCAAGTCCAGAGTGGCAACCAGCACCTCCTATGGAAAGTCTTGCAACATTAGATCATTCTACACAAACAGATAAACAGTGCTTGGCAGGCCTGGACTATAAAAAATGTTGGGGAGCTTTTTCAATACAGGTTTTTATGCTCACCCCACAAGTCATCTCTGGCTCAGTAGAATTCCTTAGATTAAAAAGGGAGCACAAGGAACTTGCCTCACTGAGTACACTGGGACACCCATAAACCCTAACAAATGTAGAGCCCTTGTCAGATGGCTGAACAAAAGGTTTACCATCAGCTGAGGAAAAGGCAAGAAGCATAATACAGAAGGAGATGGATTTGACACATAACATGAGGAAACCCACAATTTTGAGGACAAATCCACTGAGAAAGGCTGAGCTTTACTTCAGAAAGCCCTATCAAACCTTTTGTCTCAAAACTGGATCATAATTAGAACACTGTCATCATTGCCCTGTTTTTCTCTAGATAAGGGAATGTAAGTTAACAGGGTCTCTCCCCCACATGGTGATTGCACACACAGTTTTCATGAGGTTTTGCCATTGTGACAGCTCTTCCTCCTTCACAAAAGCAGGAGAGCTACTGTAGATCAGACCTGGGCAACTTGACTACGAAAAAACCTTGCATCTAGTTGAACAGCATAGTTAAAATACATCTTTTTTAGTCTAGAGACATGGACCCAGTGTCTGGAATGTCTGGGACACTGAGTGCTCAACACGTATTGAGTATTAATGTAGCTTTACTAATCTCAGCTGTAACTAGTAGCTCTAGGGCGAATATACTACCACATCATCCAGGGAAAACTGGGATCCTTGTGCAACTGTTTCTCCATTCATGGAAATCATGGCACAGCCATCATAATACAGACGATCACCATCACAGCCCTTCTGGTTCGCAAAAATGTATATTCCACCATTCTGGGAAGGAATGCAGGCAAAAAAAAGAAAGATGCTGTTCAGAACACAGCACGTGACAGCATGTTAAAAGACAAAATGTTCTCTCTGTTCCTCTCTTCCTTACAATCTTCTTCTCTGTTTACCTTGCAAATGATTTATGGCTGAGACTTTCCCTCCTCATTTGAAGAGGTCCTTTGCATGTGATATGCATGTCAGAAACAAGTAATTTCATGAGTAAATGTTGCAAGGGAGCTCTACCCCTTCCACAGCTTTGGAAAACCTGAGTCTTCTATTAGTAGCAAGAGTCATTCCCCTAGTCCAAAGAGTGAGGACTGCACTTCATAAGTGAAATTTTAAGTTTAATTTGAGATTAAGGAAAGCAAGAGGATGATGACAGAAGCTGTGTTTGGGCATCTGAGGACAGAGCAGATACTGTTAAATATAACCAAAGTATGTTAAATTACAGTGACAAAGCAGCTGCACATTTTCACATTGTAATGTACACTCATTGCTTTACTTTTGTCCCCATCACTGTTAGATAGGATTACAGTCTAGTTAATTAATGCCTTCTCTTCTTGAAAACAAACAGAACTTTCAAAGTAGAAAAATATTTTTTAAGTAAGAATATAACAGAGGAAAAATTAAGTCTGAGATTAAACACTGATTTCTATTTCCTCTTCCTGATACAGGTACTGATGTTTCTCCAACACAATGTTGCTATGTGAACAAAAAATGGGAAAGAAACTGTCATTTTCAGGAAACCAGAGACAGTTTTGAATGACTTTTTTATGTGCCAAGGGTCTGTTGACTGAATTACAAGCTGGCAACAAGCTGCCAATTCCTTACATATGGCATATCATATATGGTATATGGTATAGACACAGGTACTACAGGGAGAAACCACAGCCATTAGTTGTTTGCCCTTTATATGCAGAACATGCATATTCCACAACACCCTTTCAAGATGGTTATTCTCTGTATAGACACAACATTACATACTTCCAATTGTTCAAGTCAGTTACTGTGATTAAGTATTTTCCCTCCATTCTCTCTCAAAGGAGCAGAGTCCCCCAGACACAGAGCTCCTCCCCTACGGCCGATTCAATCAGGGGAGTTAATCACAGGTAACAAAACAAGAAACTAATAACAAGGATTGTCAGGACCCTCACACTCTTCCTACGTCCTGTCATAGAAGAGGAGACTGTTCTGAGAAAAAAAAAATGAGGTGCATAACCTTTTTTGGTTGTTAACGCTAATTTTTTTAATTAATTATATTTTTTTAAGTGCATACCTTTGCTGTGGCAGAGTTCACCAAATCCACCCGGGTGTGAGCCTTCCGCAGCACATGGTGACTCCCAGAAGAGTTAGTGAAGATTTCCACACCATCAAGTCCCATTTCAATATGGGGGCTGTCAAAGCAACGTGGATATGCAGTGCAAGGTCAGTTGTGGGACAATTTTCCTTGTTTCTTAGTAAATCCAAAAAGAGAAGCACAAGAAGGAGAATTTTCCTGCCCTTTGTTTTTGTTTTTTTTTACAATGCCATAACAAATACTGAAAAAAATAATAATAATTTTGACACGCCACACCTTCTTCAGTTACAAGGAAATTAACGTCTGTGACGGGAAATTTGGAAATATATCAGGAACATTTTGTTTATTTTGTAAACAGCTTTCATGCAGCCACGACTCCCCCCCCACATCGGACCTTTGTGAAAGGGATCTTCTTTGTCATTAGGAAGAACTTTAAATTGTAACAGGAACTAAAATATTAACAGGAAATATTACTTAGGTTAATAGGTTTTGCTTTCCCATAGTGACTTCTTCTTGCATCTTTATGCATTGTCTTATGCTGGTTAAAAAAATAAAGCATCAGGACTAAGCTAATAGCTACATTTTTAGGAAAAGAGATACGTGATACATCTCAAAGTGATGCTGCCCAGAAGCCTGTGCTCTGGCTTCTCAAATAGAAGAAAGCTCAATTCATCTGTTAAGAGGAGTGGTTTGGAGAAGTTGGTCAAATCCAGAGGTAAAAGGAATAAAGTAATTAAAAGACCTAATATTCAACTCAAAATTTTAAGGCTACATACATTGAGTGAGAATAATACAAAATTATGATTACTAGACAAAATCTGTACTAAAAATCCATACAAAGTACCTTTGAGCCTCAATCAAGTTACAGAGATGGATCCAGACAGGACATTTCAGCCTCAGGTTGAGCTAAAAGCTGAACAGTGCCTGGAATGTGAGCACTGCAGTTATCTGTCATTTGTTTCCTCAGGTCACTCCTTTCATTCTGCTTCTTTCTGGTATTTCTATCCTACCTTCTGTTTCCAAATAATTTACCTTAACCACCCAGATTCCTTGGCCATCCTGCACCAAGCCTAGTGAGGTCTTTCTCCCAATGTATTTATTCCTCCTAATTACATTTTAGCTTACTGGCACTTTCTGAAAGATAAATTACATGGAAGAATAACAAGCAGATCTTTTCAAACATTTATTTCAGGCAGGTCCAGAGTATGTTTTAGTTTATTTTTCATTTCTTTTTCTTCTTTACCTGTTTGGTGTCCAGAGTTCTTCACACATTTCTGCCCCTAGGCAGGTATCTTTGGTTGCTAGCACTGCATCCCCAAAAGGGACAGTTTCCTGAGAAAAAAAACCCAAGAAAATCATTAAAGACATGTAGTAGAAAAATCTTAACTACAAATCTTAAAAAAAATAAAATTGAATACTCATGTGAAATGAGTGACTATCAATCATATTACACTTTCCTTCATTTTGCACCAAGTTAAAAGAAAAAAAAAGGCTATAAACTGAAAATTTCTGGATTGACTGGAATTTTATGTTGAAATTTTAGTAGTATCCCGTGCTTTGCTTCAGGACAGGAATTAAAACAATCTACAAAACAGACACTCTCTGTTGCTAGGAATCATAATCCTGCTTAAATGGAAAATACCCCAAGTTTTAGATCCTTCTGAATCAAGAAGGCTAAATTATTTTCTTAATGCTATTTTTTTACCTAAAAACACACTCGATTCTAGTCTCAAACACAGATAAATGCAGTACCAGAATTGTGCAATGTCAGACAATGAAGGCCCTGCATGTACAAATAGCTGAGGCAGATTTAAAATTTGCTTGCTTTGCTGCCACATACTAACATAACTAAGGTTATATTACGCTCTTATTTAATGTAACTGGGAACTAGCACTGAAACCTGTGAATCTGCAACATGACTGGCAGCAGAATTTAGTGTACTGCAGTTTTTAATTGCTGAAGATGGAAGATGCTAAAGTTAAAAAAAACTAAAACTTACCTGTCCAGTCACTTCCTGAATTATCCTGGGTAGAAAATACTCCTCCACATGCCTAAAGCAAGATTACAGATGGTGAATACATTAAGTAAATAACAGCATAAAAACTGATTCTCATTTCCACATTCTGACACCTTCTAATACTGATTAAAGAAATCATATTGAAGTGGTACAGGACTATATGAATTTAAAAATTAAAAAAAGACCTTAATATTTTCTGTGCAGTAAACCACAAATATTAAGATTACAAGCTGGCAACATCCCTCTCTGCTTCAGAAAGGCATGGTAAACAATGCTACATCCTAGCTAGAAACTAGACCTATAATGAACACACCACTATTTCCTGCAGAGGTTTCAATCCTGCTGCTGTGGCTGCAAACACAATTTTTTAAAACACAATTTTAACAGGCACCAGCATACCTTGCTTTGCTCCACGGAGTAAACCATCTAAGTTCCCTGTAGTTTCCTGCATTTGCCAATGCTGTTTTTGGTCTGATGAGAAGAATCTTCCTTAAATCATAAAGCAAAACAAGAAGGGCAAGTTAAGACCTGACGTACAACCAAACAAGGCTATATATGAACATTGGTTGAGATCAACCCTTTTTATTCCTAATATGAGGCATGTTAAACAATTACTACATACAAACATTTTTAAAGTTTCTGTTTGCAAACTCAAGGGGTTTTTCTGAAGTCTTTCAAAAAGCAGTGGGAATTTAGTTTCCGCAAATTCAGAAAAGAAAAAGAGACAATGAAAAACATTAGTTGTCTGTCAAAGTTTAATAGAAAAATAACTGCATCACACCACATAGCACCAAATAATCTTTCTATAAGGCCAAACAGGTCTCTGAAAGAATACACTAATGTGTTATCTCACAAAACATGTAAAGAACTCACTTATTTAAAAAGATCACTCGACAATTATAGCAAACATTTCTGTGCAGAACAGGCCTGTGAAAATAAGAAGCAAAGTTAGCAGTGACTAAGCTCCTTAAAATGAAATTTTAAAAAAGCTACAGAATCTACTCCACTGCACAAAAACTATTTTTAAGACCTCACTAAAGGGTATTAAGCTAAAAAACACATCAAGTTTTAGGTTCTAATTTTTTAATTCAAGTAGTTGTTTGAAAAAAATCAGAACTACTGACTATCCTGTCAGTCTTAGATATATCAACTACTACTCAAGCAGTGGCATGCCTTAGGAACACAAGCAGACCAGAATAATCCCCATGGCTGGGCCAACTTATTTAGTCAAAGCTGATTTCCCATGATACTATCAGCCCAGTTCAAAATCCATACATCAGTAAATCAATACTAACACCTAGGTGTCCATGTGAATTGTACAGTTTATCACTGCTCACTGCCAGCATGTGACTTACAATGGTTTTGGCGATTTTGACATACACTTATGTCGCTTAGAGATGTCTGTCAGTCAAAGCAAGTTACCTTAGCCCCAGCATTCCTAGAAGACAGTCAATTTATGAAGCCCTTGGTGTTACATCTGACACAAAGTCTGACCCGTGGCAATAGCACCCAGGCATTAAGGTTCCAAATAAATAACTGTAATTATCCTATTTATCTCTAGAAGGGCTCAACCTCCAGAAATCTTTGAAAGTATTATCTTTCAGAAACTGTTCTGCATGTTGCAGTCCTAGTCATGGTCATTAAACGTGAAAGGAGTGCAGTTCCTAAGATGTGTCTGAAAGTTTGGTGCAGAGCCCTTGATAATCCAAAGGCATGGCAGAGGCAGCATTCCCTAAAGACCTACCCCTTTATCATGTGTACACAAAAAAAACTTACATTCCCACATCACAGATAATATCTTGAGTAGCTGGAGACTCCAAGAGCTTTTCCAGAACTTGAAATGAATGCAGAAGCGTGTCTGACTCATAATAGTGATCTGAGCAGCCATAACCACTGCATATAAAAATAAATAAATAAAAAAATTAGGAAATCAAAAATTCAGCCAAAACAGCACCAGAGCTGAAGAACCTGAACTAGGTCAGACCGTGACCATTTCACCCACACAGGTAATATATACAGAGGATAAGGAAGCAGTGCTGTCAATCTCATCCCTACTGACAGCATTTTAAACTCTGTGGCATTCCAGATTGCCCCACGATATTCCTTTCAAGGGCAGCAGGCAGAATTCTAAGTGCTGGAGTCTCTCTGAAGGGAAACTTGCTGAAACAGGTAAAAAAAAAAATCATCATGTTTCCAAGACAAACCAATCCTGAGCTCACAGCCACGGCTTTGCAGGGCAGTGCCGCTGTCCCTGTCCCCTGTCCCTGTCCCTGTTCCAGTCCTTGTTCCCTGTCTCCTGTCCGCTGTCCCAGTCCCTGTCCCTGTCCCTGTCCCCTGTTCCTGTCTGCTGTCCCTGCCCTCTGTCCCCTGTCCCAATCTCAGTCCCTGTCCCCTGTCCCTGCCCGCTATCCCTGTCCCTGTCCCAGTCCCTTCCCC
>VWZF01000171.1:0-22870 GCA_013396755.1 Sclerurus mexicanus | reverse complement strand
CCTCCCTTCTTCCCTCCCTCCCTCCCTCCATCCCTTTCTTCCCTCCCTCCCTCGGGCGGGTCCCCCGGCCCCAGCACCGCCCATCCCTGCCCGCTCTCCGCCCGGCTGTATTCCCACCCCAACAACGGGATTGCGGGCTCAGCCCATTTCTTGGCTTTTAAGGGATGTCCCTTACACCGGGTGTGTCCCTTTCCCGGGGCGTGAGTGGTACGGGGAGCAGGGTCAATGTGTCATCCCGGCTGCTCTCGGGGCGCGCATCCCAAAGGGGCAGGGCTCTGCAGGGTCACACCTCCTCCCTAGTGACCCTGGAGCCGTGGGGCTCCTTGCACGAGGATCCTGGCTTTGTTCTGCCCTGGAACCGTAGGGTCATTTAGGTTGGAAAAGACCTCCAAGGTCACTGAGCCAAACCATTCCCCCAGCACTGCCAAGGCCACCAAACCATGGCCCCGAGTGCCACATCCACAGGGCTTTTATATCCCTCCAGGGATGGTGACTCCATCGCTGCCTTAGGCAGTCTGTTCCAGTGTCTGGCAACCCTTTCCATGAAGAAATGTTTCCTAATATCCGATCTTAACCACTCCTGGCACACCTTGAGGCTGTTGCCTCCTGTCCTGTTGCTTGTCTCCTGGGAGAAGAGACCAGNGGCGGGGCCAAGGGGCGGGGCCGGGCCGCGCGCGGGGCCGCGGGTCAGTCGCGCGTTGCGGGCGGGCGGGGAGCGGAGGGAGCGCCGTGAGGGACCGCGGGGGAGCCATTCCCGGTCCGTGACCACGGCGAGCGAGGCCAGGTGAGCCACCCCAGGTGAGCCACCCCAGGTGAGCCGCCCCAGGTGAGCCACCCCAGGTGAGCCACCCCAGGTGGGGCCGGGCCCCGGCGCGGTCTCGGGGAGCGGGGGAGCAGAGGGGAGCGATGTGCCGCCTTCTCCTCAGGGAGGAGCAGGGGAAATGGCCTTAAGCTGAGCCGGGGGAGGTTCGGATTAGATGTTAGAAAAATTGTTCTGGCTGTTAGGGCGGTCAGGGACCCCTCGGNACAGTGGCACATCATGTGATGGTCAGTGGAACACTGGGAGCTCGGTAATGGCCCAGGGTGCCCCGGTCCCGTCCGGGGGCTCAGCGTGACCCGCGTGCAGCGCTGTCACCTCCCGCCTGCCCCTGCCNGGACCATCGAGTCCAGCTCCTGGTTTTTATGCACCTATAAACGAGCCGAATCTGGATCAAACTGCTCGGCTCCGAAAGATCTCCTACCTCGACTCTATGCTACAGTGTTTAGGGAAAAACCGAAACAAAATACTTGCAAAATATTTTATTCCCTGCAAAGGGAAGGCAGGCAACAGGGCAGGGCAACAAATAAAAGCTCAGAGCATAAATTCATTATCACCGCAGTTCTATGTCACATAAAACCATTCATTACCCATAGAACTCTCATCAAGCCAAAACCTTCTTGTGTAAATATCTGCATATTTGGATGCAGTACTTGCATGCTATTGTTCTGTGGTAACAAGTGGACTTAAAGTGTTGTGACAATTTATGAGATCGCCTTTATGCTTATAGGTTATATTTTTCAAAATAGTAGTGAAAAGCTGTTTTTGTAAAGAAGGAAACAGTAAAAGAACTCGTATTTATCAAAATAAAAATTAAGACCTTAATCAGAGCAAATATAAATAAAAATCAAAGCAATCACTCATGCAACTATTTGCATACTCAAAAGATATGTTTGAAAATTTTCCCTCAGAATAAAGAAAAAAGTTTTCTGTGTCTGTTAGAACCATTTCAGAGTTTCCAATAAAACCTCACCATTTTTGAAATGCAAAGTCTGAAAAATAAGACAAGCGTAAAATTGGAATTCTTCTTGCCAGCACTGATCTCTAGGTAAATTATTACAGAGTGTAATAAAAATAGCAACAGAAATAATCTTTGGCACTATAGCACCCTTCTGCATGAACTGGTCATGGCAATAAAGTTTTGCTTTCAAACCCATCTGATAACAAAACATTTCCAAAAATGTGAGATTATAGTGTTGCTTTTCTTAAGAAGTTACGAGGCCTTAATACAATATATACAGATGAGACCCTGAAATGTGAGTGAGTCTTGTTCCTGATGATCAGTGGAGATGAGGAATCAGGTACGCTGAGCAGCCTTCAAGCTTTTTGATTTTTGCAAGTCTGTAACTTTTTCATAAGTGGACTAATTCAAGTGTGTTTTAGGTGGAAACACTATTTTCTACCAACTTTTCAATTTCAGGATATTACAGTTTATCCCTAAAATTCAAAATGTAGTTTCAAAAGATAGACATCCTTACACTAAATCTTTCAGCCTCACTAGCCAACTGCAACTTGCCCAGGGAAGTTCAGAAATAGAACCATTCATTAAATACACTGTTCTGTACCAGAGATCCCACAGAGATTCGGCTCCAGTGCTAATGCCCGTAGAGTGTCAGCTGCCACAAAACTGATCTTTGGTTTAGGTGGGATTATATCTTGTTTTCTTTGGTGGGGCTGACACATATGGAGCAAGGGGTCTGGACAAAAGTACACAATTACCAAGGTCCAGTACAGCTAATGTTACAACAATAGCAATTTTTCTGATTAAGGAAGGCAATTAGTTACAGAACTTTATTTTCAGAAGTTTATAAGAGTGTAGTAAAACTTTTTTTTTTCTTTTGCATCTCACATAATAATAAGTAAAAAGTCATATATTTTATAATATATCATAGAAGAAGTTTCCAGTTAGCAAGAAGTTTGATCGGTTACTTTGACATCAGTGTTTTGATTATGTTTTCCTGAATATAAGTTCATAAGGAATTGGTAAGGATTTTTTCCTTCCTCCCCTCCACCCCCAAATTTCATGTAATCAGAAGGCTATATAATAGTTTTTAATAACTTTTATTTGTATTTGTCTTGTAGAACCATAAAAATGACTGAGAACCAGTTGGATTAATACAATGAATATTTTCTTTAGTACAGGACATCATGGCAGCCCATCAGGAGAAAAAACTTGCTCAAGAAAGAAAACACAGAACCACCCAAAATGATACTCAAGCATCTCAAGTGCAGTGGGGAAGAGCATGGTGAGAGAAGCTGATGACCCTAAGTCATCTTTGTATTTCCAATTGCTTCATACTAACTCCTAAAGATGCTACATTTCTTTTCAACTTCACTCAGTTAATAACAGATTGTTGTATTGCCCTGTTCTTGAAAACTCATGGATAATTTCCTTTAGCAACAGATGCCAAAGAAGAGTTCAAGATTTTTAAGGCAGAGGGCTTGCCAGAGGGCTTGGGTTAAAGCAGTCCTCCTTGCAAAAAGGGAAAGCAAATCATAAAAATTGGTAAAATTTGTGGTTCCTTCAAAGAGCAAAATATATCCCGAGATTTGGAAAGCAGGCATCCCGGCATCTGTGGTATTCCCAGCTGACAACTCCTGCTGTAGCAAGATTTATTAGTCATATTCCAGCTCTCAGAGAACTGGACAGGTACTGGTAGGATGTTGTATTGCAGCTGGAAACAGCCATGGGTGTCTGTGGCTTTACAGACAGCGTGTGGAACAGGGAGTTCACCTGATGGCCATCCAAGATTTGCCTTTTCCGCCTTCCCAAGCTTTGCATAATATTCTTGGCATTCTGTTATCACTTCCAGCTGAATGCTCTACCAGTTCTAGCCATGATTACCATCAAAAACACGGAGTCTGCAATAATAATCTGCTTTCTGGAGGGGAGATATTGTCTAATGTGTTGCTCTGATCAAATAGTGCAGTTTTGTAACAGTTTGTGGTAAAGTTTTTTGTAGTTGTTTGATTCAAAGAAATGTGTGTGCCCTGAAATCATTTTCAGTTTTCATCCATTTAGTCTAGAGGGTCCACTGTAAAAATTCCCTGATGTAATCAAAGCATTCATCTACCTGAAAGCCGGGGAAAAAAATGCTGTGTTTTGGATTGCAGGGAGGTGGACTGGTTTTCCTTGGCAAGCATCCTTTTCCTGCTCATGTTTGCACCACTTATCGTGTATTACTTCATCATGGCCTGCGACCAGTATCAGTGCTCTCTGACTGCTCCAGTCTTTGACTTGCTCACGGGGAACAAAGGTCTGTCTGACATCTGGAACAAGACTCCTACGCTGACCTACAGGGCTGCTGGCATCTATTCCCTTTGGGTTGCCTTCCAGGTACGTTATTGAGTCATGACCTAGAGGAAGTGTCTGGTTTTTCAAACAGCTCTTTGATGAATCCTTATACATAAGGGATAGTGGAATGATGCACTGGCGTTTACTTTTTGTTGTTTCTCACTTTCCATGGATTTTGGAATCCAAGTGAAGCTTATGTACTGGAAAAATAAGTGTGTAGGGAATATACACAAATATCCCTTGTGTGATACTTCTTGAGTGACATAATCCTTGATGAAGTGACTGTATAAAAACAGTACCCATTTGTTTTAAATTCATATACAATAAAGCAATGCAGAAGGGCTGATATTTTCTATAGACAAGCAGCAAAAGAAGGCTGACAAATTAACTTAGATGCGTAAAATATCTTCAAACTTACCAAACCAATGTTTTTGCCTAATTGGAAAACACTTATAATACAGATTAATTTCAAAATAAAAGAATAAAGAGTTGAATCTAATTACCAGCTGTCCTGCTTCGCCACTGAAAACGGATGACAGCCTGTCAGGAAATACATCTTTAGAGTTGTGTAATAGCTTGGATGTATTACTAGTCTAAAATCACAACAGCTAAATATTGCCATATTTGCTTATCCAATACTTAATAGAAACTGCATATATTTGGTATATGTATAGTAGTGTTATGAGGGGTTTTGTTTTGCCTGTATTTACTGTTAATACATTCTCTCTCTCCTAGGTGGTTTTGTATATGTTCATTCCTGATTTCTGCCATAAATTTCTTCCTGGATATGTGGGAGGTGTACAAGAAGGTGCTGTCACACCTGCTGGTAAGGTCTTCCTTAGAATACATGTACACCATCCAATCTTTTAAAATCACGGTATTTCTGTACTTACAGTCTTTAATAACCCATTTGTAGCTGGAGGAAATGTGGACATAAATGCCTTCACCTTCCTCATATGTTCACTTCAAACAAAAATAGAAAGCAATCTATGTCATCTTTTAGAATAAATTTTAAAATTTCTCTCTCTCACTGTCAGTAAAACTGTAGATACAGCAGGCACCACGCCAGCAATGGAAAAGTACTAATTGATAATTTTGGCACTTAAAATCATCAGTGGACTGCTGCTGGTATTTGACAAGGCAGTTGTAGCTGCTGAAGCTGTTAGAGAGACTTGAACAAAATGGGTGATATGAACTAAGTGTTAGAAAGGGTAACTTGTTACTTTAGTCAGTTTTGGAGGGAGATTCTAAATTCAGTTTTGTGAAGAGAAAAACAGCCTAACAAAGCCTAATGATTACAGCAGAGTCTAGTGTAATATTCAGAAAAGTGCTGCAAGTTATTTAACTGGGAGGATGAGGAGAGTGAGGTCATTTTGTGAGCACTTAATTGAGCTTCTATATATTAATTAAGAGGTGTATTAATGTAGTGTCACTTAACACTCAATTTTTTCTTAATATTTTAGGTATAGTGAATAAATATGAAATCAATGGACTTCAGGCTTGGATCATTACCCATGTGCTTTGGTTTGCAAATGCTAACTACTTCCATTTCTTCTCACCTACCATCATTTTTGACAACTGGATTCCTCTCCTGTGGTGTGCCAATATCCTGGGATATGCAGTTTCCACATTTGCAATGATTAAAGGCTACTGTTTCCCTACCAATGCCAAAGACTGGTATGTGAGTTTTAGTATGAGAGAATATTAGTTAATCAGACATTAAATTGTTAAATTGAAATGGGACATATAAATTGAATCACACAATATATTTTGCTGGCACAGATATATAACCCAGTATATGACTGTGGTTCTTTACTTCATTGGCACCATCCTCTGTGTTTCGTGCTACACACCATGTGACTGGCAGCCTCAGTGTCACAGATAGATCCATCCTAAAAATACAAGTACAATTAGACTGTTCAAAAGTGTTACGAAGAGTAAACCAGGGCACTTCTGAAATTCTAAAATTTATCTCTATGAATATAATACTTCAGTTGGGTCAGTTTGTGTTATCTTGCAGTGTTACGTGGGTTTATGATTTTGATTATCACTACATCAAATTAATTTGAAATGTGTAGTCAGAATAGTAATTACCTGTATTGGTGTATAACTGTGTACTTTTCTATTTTTTAATGCTTTCTAGCAAATTCACTGGCAACTTCTTTTACGACTACATGATGGGAATTGAATTTAACCCTCGAATAGGAAGGTGGTTTGATTTCAAGCTCTTCTTCAATGGGCGCCCTGGTATTGTAGCCTGGACTCTAATTAACCTTTCCTATGCTGCTAAACAACAGGAGCTCTATGGGCAAGTGACAAACTCCATGATCCTTGTCAATGTCCTTCAGGTAAATTCAGAGGTGGAAATGAAGAATCCAGTTTGGAAATGAACTAGTATTAAAGTAGGAAAAAAACTCCTTCCATGGAAATTAAACTTAGACAGTTCTTCCTGGCGTGAACATGCTTATTCAGTGCTGATGTACTGGGACTTTTTTGGACACTTGTGTTGGTTTCTTTGGACACTTGTATTCATTCAGAGGAAATGGAAGCATCCTACTGTGTTCACTCAGAGTACTACTAGTGCCTTGGTCATGTCTGCACCAGATTTCAGTGGAAATTTAAGAAATGCTTTTCTGAGCCTCTGTTCTGGACAGAGGCATAGCCTGATTTTAAATCCAAAGAAAAAAACCAAAAACCAAATTCCATGGATTTAGTTGGGTCAAGATTGGGTGGGTTTTCTCTGAGGGCATCACAACACGTGACTCCTTTTTTTTGTGTCTTTGCAAGACATGCAGAACTACAAATGCCTGCACACCTAAAAATAGTCAGGGTGGTGCTGTGCTTTCTGCTGAAGAGGCTCCAAGGTAATAAATACCGGGAGTAGTCAGGATTTATTCCTTGATTTGTGTAAATAGAAACCTGCTCAGTAGAAGCTCTATTCCCCCTCTGTGTCACCATATGGCTCTAAGCTGAAGAGAGGTCATAGTGGTCAATTGTAAGTTCACTAATGAAGTGTGTGTCCTTAAGTAGTACACTTGACTTATATGGCTCATTATTTTTAATATCTTATAGATACATCATATATAATATCCAATATATTATATATAATATGTATGTCATATATATTATATACCTTATTATTGCTTTATCTGTCTAGATAGATAGAGATTTGTATCTAGATAGATTGTGTGATTATGTGATTCCTCTGAATATCCTGTTTGTGAAGTGTTAACATAAAAGTGAGTTTTGAGATCATATCACAAGACAGCACAGAGATTAGGCTGATGCTATTAAACAGGATAACTGCTGACAGTGCTCTGTTATTAATGTGAGATTATTCTGTTGCAGGGCATTTATGTTTTGGACTTCTTTTGGAATGAAGCCTGGTATTTGAAAACCATTGATATCTGCCATGATCATTTTGGATGGTATTTGGGATGGGGAGACTGTGTTTGGCTGCCTTACCTCTATACTCTGCAGGTAAAAACATGCACAATATATATTTGGGCTAAAAGAAAAGAACCTTTACAGAAACATTCTCTCCAGAAGTTTAATTTGTACCTTAAATTATTTCTACATGGTTTGAATGTTGAGAAATCATTACAATATCCTTTGTAACAATTCACCTGTAGGAAGGCCTTTTCTTTTCCTCTCCTCCCCTTCTTTTATGCCTTTTTCTGTCACTGTCTGTTGTGTCTGTACTTTTCTCTAAATCCTTTCAGTTTCTTTTAGTACTCCTGAATGTTGAGGGATCTTCTGGCTGGTGGTGGTTTGTTTGGATTTTATTGTTTGGTTTTCCTTATCCTGGTTTGTTTACATCCTCACAGCTTCTCTCTCCTACTTGTTCCACCTAGAAAGTGCAGTTTTAGGGAGAGACTGATTGAGAGAGAGGAAGAAGGAAAATGTAGGATGCAGAGTTTTGTGAAAGTTTTGCATAGTTTGACTGGTGGAGTGGATTATTTCCATTCTTTCTTCTTGCCCGTTGTGGATCAGTGTAGACAGGGAACTGGTCCGGAATCCTGAGTATATATTGAAAGTAAATCACTGTTGTTTCTGTGCTCCCCAGGGGTTGTATTTGGTTTACCACCCCGTCCAGCTGGGCACAGCTAATGCTGTGGGCATCTTGATGTTGGGCTTGATTGGCTACTACATCTTCAGAGTGACCAACCACCAGAAGGACCTTTTCCGTCGTACAGATGGCAACTGCAGGATATGGGGGAAGAAACCCGAGTATATCGAGTGCTCCTACATGTCTGTGGATGGCACCAAGTACTACAGCAAGTTGATGACCTCGGGATTTTGGGGGTGGGCACGTCATTTCAACTACACAGGAGACCTGATGGGCTCGCTGGCCTATTGCCTGGCCTGTGGGTTTACACACATCTTGCCTTACTTCTACATTGTTTATATGACTATTCTGCTCACTCACCGTTGCATTAGGGATGAACACCGTTGTTTCAGCAAATATGGGAAGGACTGGAAGCACTACACTGCTGCAGTGCCCTACCGGCTCATACCTGGCATATTTTAAGGCTGACACAGAATTCCGGGGAAAGAAAAATGAAACTTTTTTTTTTTTTTTGAGAGATCAGAGTTTATGAACATAGGTAAACTAACAAAACGGTTTTGTGAAGGACACTCTGTAGGTTCTGAAGGAGCGAAGGCAGCTGGACAACAATCCTTGCTGTACTGAAAAAATATGCAGGCATGCTGTGCTTAAAGTAAATTAAATGAGGCACTGAAATGCCCTGTGTTTTTAGAAAACTTTTACCTGCAATTCTCCCCTGCAGCCTCCAGCTTCCAAATTACTATGGAGTTGAAAAGTATTGAGACTCCTGAAATCCCCCAAAGCTGGGAGGTGGCCTTAACCTTCCCAGTAGCAGGGTTCTGGAACCAGTTTCCAGTGACTTAGAGGAGGAGGAAAATAGTTATGTGATGTCCTTGCGAAAGAAGTTGTATGATGCAGCTGCTTGTGACAGTCAGAACTTCCAGTCAGTAACAACTGCAGAGGAGGCTTTTTTGTTTGTTGCTTCTCAAGAGATCAGCTGGGGAAATAGTCAACTGGAGAACCTGATCTTAAATGATTGTTATAGTCTAAAACAAATGTTTGTGAGAGCTGGTATGAATTAGTATAGCTCAAAAGTGACATTCCCAGCCTATGGCTTCATGTTCAGCATATATAGCTGAGGGAAGAAGAGGGTATGTTCAGAGTGGTGGTGTCTGTCTTCCCAAGTCAATGTTGTGTGATGGAGCCCTGCTTTCCTGGAGATGGCTGAACACCTGCCTGCAGATGGGAAGTGGTGAATGGATTCCTTATTTTGCTTCGTTTGTGTGCACAGCTTTTCCTTTACCTATGAAAATGTGTTTATCTCGACCCATGAGTTTTCTCACTTCTCCGATTCCCTCCCCCTTCCCACTGCAGGGGAGTGAGAGGGTGGCTGTGTGGGGCTGAGTTGTCAGTTGGAGTTAATCCATTGGCAGTCCTTTTTGGTGCCCAGCATGGGGCTTGTGGGGTTTGAGATAACAACAGTTTTGATTGGAATGTGCTAAACTGGATTTGTAGCTGTTAGTGCTATTTAGCTGTTAACTGGTTATTATAGTGCTGGTTGTTGGCTTAATTTGGGTTTTGCTGCTTATCATGTTACTGTGCTGTGCCTGGGGACACTGATGGCAGCAGTGACGAAACACCCGGGCTGGCAGGTGACCAGGGCATTGCTGCTGTTTCTGTGCAGCTGTGCTGGACATTCTGGAGCTCCAATGTGAACTCAAATCAAAGGAACTGTGACCTGTGGATGAGTCCACATCAGAGCAGGACACCCCGAAGCATCAATGGCTGTGGATAAGCCCATGGCAGAGCAGGAACATCTCCAAGCATCTGTGGCCGTGGTTATGCCCATGCCCATGAAGAGATTGTGACCCAAGGACAAGCTTGAAGGAGCTGTGGTTGTGGATAAGTCCATGGTACGTCAGTGCCTGTGCATGGGATCATGCTGGAGCACCTCCAAGCACATGGCCATGGAAAATCCCATGGCAGAGCCTGTTCACCCTTGGAAGAACTGCAGCCATGCGTAAGGCCATGTCGACTTCTTTAGTGTGGACAGAAAACTTCATTCTCTATTGTTTGTATAAAATCATGTTTGCAAAAATTTAATAAATCCTTAATTTCAAGAAGAGTAAAAAAAAATACTGCTCATTTTCTTTCAGCTCTTTCTTTTCTTGTTACAGAAGTATCTTTGCGAGTTACTGGATTGAAAAGAGCTCTTCGAAAAGTACAGTTCAAGAGTTCCTTGGAATTCTCTTTTCCAAGGTGAAACAAATAAAAAGAGAACTCATAGTATTAATTATTGCATATAAATATATTGTTAGTTTTTATAGTAAGTAGAAAACTGTAAATTTCTTTAGGAACTGCTGAGTGCACTGATCTTCGTGGCAGATTTCAATGAGGTGTCTTGCTAAGTATGCGTTTTGGTTTTGTTGCACTCCTGGAAAGGGTGATTTAGGCAGGAGAAAAAGGGGCTCTCCAGACCTAAAATATTAATGCAGCTCGGCTCTGTTTCAGAGCTGGATATGCACACATGTATAGAAATGCCTTTAGTGAAAACACACAGCCCAACACCTTTCCAGCTCTCCAAGGGCCCATGCTTAAAAGGTGCTTGATTTGAGGGAAGTCAATCCAGAGGAAGGAAAAACTGAGGTGGGAGCTTCTAGGACCGTTGGGCTTCCCCAGTCCCTGAATTGTTTTAGGCTTTGCTGGAATGGTTGCATGTTTTCTTTACTCAGCTCCCCTAAGGCCTCATACTAAGGCCTTTCTTCTTACGTAGCCTTGGAAATGCCACTGACTGTTTGCTGTTAATGCCAAGGTTGTTTAAATGTTGCAAGGTAAGTAAATCATGGTAGCCTTGCATGGCAAGGTCCCTTCTGCTCACTGATAAATCCTGGGTGATTAGTGGAAGAAACTGCCCCTTCAAGACCAATAACAATATCAGCACTTTAAAAATAAAATTGGGGAGATTTGAAGGGCAAGGGCAGCATTATGATTAACAAGTGTATTATGTGTTCAAATGCTTCTTTTGGGTGATTTCTGTTACCTCTGCTATTGCTCAGAGGATTTTCTGTTCTGTCTGACACTGGAGCTTGGAAACACTTTTCTCTGTTCCTTTGATGCAGACTGCTGCTCCTGCTAGGAATGCTTTTCTCTGCAAACAGCCTGGACTGCAGCGGTGAGAATTCTTTGAGGACTGGATTGTTAAACTCAGGGCAGAAAGCAATTAGACAATCTTTTTCCATATGGTAGCACTGTTAATACAAATATCTCTATTGTGAAAAGGGCTTCAATTCTTTGACTATTGAAATATTGAAAGAATGGAATCAAAATCATTTATGCTTCCATGACTCGGTTTAGCCATTTTTCCTGTTAATAATCTCCCTTTGAAAGGTGATGTTTTAAGAATTATAACTCAAAAATATTTACAGCCTGGTAATGTGAATGAACTTGCATAATAACTACATTTCTTAAGCTTGAGTCTGGCCTTTTTTGACCTACAGACAAACTTAGTATGCCAGGAAGCAGAACAGAAAAAGAAATAAACAGTTCAATAAAAATTACTAGGAGCAGTACGTGGATGCCTTGCAATTCCTGGCTAAAACTCTGACTTCCAAGTTGCATCATACATGTAATGAAAACTGTAGTTGGCTTGATGTTCTATTTAACTGATTACACTTCTCTTTTAAGAGAGACTAGTAAATACTTCTTCCAGAGTTTTGTTTCTTTTTATGTCTCATAGACAGAATTGCCTCTGTTGAGCACAGCTCTCTTCTTCGCACGAGCCTACAAGACATGACCATGGAGTATCCTCCTAGAACCCTCTGTGACATACCTTTATTCCAATGCACATTGTATGGGAAGCAAAAAGGAAGATTTAGACATAGGTGTGCAGTCAGAAGGACAGACTAGCAAGGGGATGCTGCCAGTGCCCAATCCATGGCTCCCAGAATGCTGTGATGGTGCCATAGGGGAAGAAACTACACGCAGTGCTGGACAAGATCCCCAGCGACAAAGGCCAGTGTTCCCATCTCCAGGGTGCTCTCTCGAGTTGTCTGTAGAGGAGCAGGATAAGGAATATCTCTGCATCTTGGTTGGTTCTGTGAAGTGCCTTCATTGCTCCCAGAGCCTCCATGAGACCTGCTGGAGTCCAGATGGAAGAGCCCCCATGGACTGGTCTCCCTTCTCCTTTGGAGCTGCAGGTATCCCTGAGGATGCACATAGCTGGAAATCAATGGGCAAAAGAACTGGAGGAACGGAGAAGTCAAAACCTTCTTGGAACCTTATGACAGTGTGTAGATGGCATTTTGATAGCCACTATGTTGGGATCAAACTGTGGCACTATTGAATTCCCTTGGACTGAGTATATATAGGGTATCTTGTTAACCCTGCCATGTTCTTATCTGCCCAACAAGTAGAAGGAACCCCAGAGCATGTTTGCTTCCAGACTGTAGAACAAGTGTCTTGCAGCAGACCTGGCTTAGGAGACAACCCCTTGGAAAATCCTGATTGGGAATTGTTTACTGATCGGACCAGCTTAGCTCAGAATGGAAAATGATTCTCTGGATATGCAGTAACTACCTACCAGGAGGCCATGGAATCGGGGGCGCTCCTGTCCGATGCTTCAGCCCAGAAAGTGGAACTAATTGTGCTCCCTCGAGCTTTGACACTGAGTAAAAGAAAACAAGTTCATATTTGGACTGATTCAAGATACATCTTTGGAGTGGTACTTGCACATGGAGCCATCTGGAAAGAGAGAGGACTCATGACAGCACCAGGAACGCCGATCAAGAATGGCAAAGAAATCTTGGACTTCCTTGAAAGTATCCAGAAACCAGCAGAGGCTGTTGTCCTGCATTGCAGAGCACACCAAGGGGGTAAGACCAAACCAAAATTGGGGAATCGTTTAGCTGATAAGGATGACAAAGAGGCTGCAGAAAAAGGCATGTTAAAGAGTAAAGTTTTGTCTTCAATAGCTCTGACAGAGATATCTCTCCCAGTAGAAAAAACTGAATATAGTGCTAAGGATTATCAATTCATTGAAACCTTAGGAGCAAAATTTCATCCATGAGGCTGGGCAGTTACCCCAGGCAGACAAATAATAGTCCCCAAGCAAATCCTGCCTGAACTGGTAGATGGGGAACATGAGGCTATTCCTTGGAGAGCAGAAAAATTATTGAAACATTTGCACAAGTTGGTTATAGGGCCAAAAATTACACAAATGGTACAAGGGGTTAGTTAGCAATGTAGTGTCTGTAAGAGAAATAATCCAAACCTCTAGATGAACCTTCCAACCTAATGTTATATTTATCCATGTATCTGCTCATTCGCTAAAACTTTGGATGTTTGTTAATAAAAGATGTAGTATGATACGACTACACCTGTGCATCTGCTCAGGAACAAAATGTGTACTTACTAGTAAGATATATTGGCATCAGCTCATTAGTGAATACTATGTGTATCTGTTCATTAATGAAAAATGTATGATTGTTAGCGACATATGACCTTCCTGATTTAGAGACTGGTCAAGGCCATGAAAGTAGATGTCTGGCCTCGTTTGGCAGTAGATGGTGCAGGTTGACTCCCTTGGTTTTCCCCTTAAACCCTGGCCAGGCTTTGTGGAGGTGGCAGTGGCACTCTGAGTTAATGAGCCCTGATTTAAATCCCATTCCAGATCCCAGTTTTGGGATGTTAAAGCAAGAGGAGAAAGGAAAAAACTCTGATGACACAGAGCTGTTTCTACTTCCTTCATACAGATCATCTTTTCTCATGTTTTCAAGCCTTTTTTGTTTCATTTGTATACAGACATTGCATTTGTGTTTTCAAACCCGACAGATCCATATTCAGAATTTCTTACACTCTAAAATCCTGCATATAATACAACAGATACAGGGGTTTATTTTGAAATCTATTTTTAATAAATTAATTTTTTTTGTTATATATAAAAACGAGAAACTACAGTTTTCAGTATTTTACACAGACATCCTTCATGAATCTTCAGGCACTTTGGGGCTGTAACCTCACTTTTTCGAGGGGACCCCAGGTGACCTTCTCTTGTCCCCCATTCACTTGTTCCCCCATCACATCGTTGGTCTCCCAGTGACACTGGGGTGCCCCAGACCCCTCCACACCCCCTTTTTTCTCACCCTGAAAGAAGAAACAAAACAAGTTGAACTGCTTTGGCCAGCAGCTTGGTGCATCCATAAAGCCATGTACACACGGACATCCCCCCCAAAAAAGGGGGAAAAATCAAGGGAGGGCAAGGCAGCTCTTGAAAGGGTTGGAGTCCCCCTCAACTCCTGTCTCACAGGCTGATGGATGCCCCATGGCGCAGGGAGTGTCCCCAAGGACGGTGCCTTGTCCCGCTCAGGCTCTGCTGTGCCATGTTCCCTCTCCATTCCTGTGCTCTGGTCAGTGTCAGGAGACGCAGGAGCCAAGTCTGACTGTATCCCCTATGCCCATCAAAAGCAGACCAGTGGAAGCACTCACAGCTCTTTGGGAAAAAGCTGGTTTATTTAAGACAGATGCTCTGCAGGTGTATCCAAGCTGCAAACAGAAGCCTCATCTTGGTCCTCAGCATCTGGCTGGGTGGAGCTCCCTGGAGATGGGGGATCTCCAACTTCCTTTGCTGCTGAAGGATCTTCTCCTTCATCGAAGGTGCTCCTCTGTGCTTCTCAAACACAGGGTGTGTTCCCAGTTGGCACTGCTGCAGCATCCCAGGAGTCGAGGGGTGGACATTGGTGGCTGCAGGACTCTTCCTGCTGGGCTGCTTGCTCCTGGGAACACTTCACTGGAATGGGCTGGGCTCCTGTTTTTACTTCCAGGCTTTTCTTGGCCAAGTGCATATTCTGGGATGAGTGGGTTCTGTTGATACCTGCAGCTTCGAGGGAGCAGGAAGACCTGTCTACGGCGGCTCCTTCATCTGGAGTCTGGCAGGTCTGACTGAGGCTCTTGGAAGGATGGAAACTCTGAGAAGAAGTGAGGCTCTCAGAGGAATGGAGGGTCTTGGAGGGAATGGAGGCTTTCAGAGGGATGAAGGCTCTCTTATGATGTGGTCTTTTTGTAAGGATGGAGTATCTCTTACAGAATCGGGTTCTTGGCAGGAATGAGGATATTGAGAAGACAGAGGCTTGCCGACGGATGAAGGCTCTTGGGACACTGGAAGTTCTCAGTGGGAGCTTGCTCCTGGAGGAATGGGGGCTCTTGGAGGAGCTGGACGAGCTGCAGCAGGACAGGTGGCCTCGCTCCACCAGCTCCTCCAGGTTCTCCCACAACACCTGCCACGTCCCAGAATCCAGTGGGAAAGACATCCTGTTCCCAGCCCACACTGACATCACCAAATCCTGCAGCTCCTGGGCCACCGTCACACAGGGGATGCAGCTGGGGCTGCAGCCACAGGGGATGTCCAGGGGGCTTGCAGGAGCATCTGGATGCTGGGGAGGGGCTGCCTGAGCTGTGGAGGAATGGGGAGCCTCCACTGGAGCTACCTGGCTGCTCTGAGAGCCCCTGGCCTTGCTCCCAAGGTTCTTCGGTGTCCCCACCACCCGTCGTTGCCAATGGCCTACGGCCAGCCACACAGCCATAGCGGCCAGCAGCAGGACAAACAAGGAGAGGAGGATGCTGCCGTCGCTCACGACTCCGACATGGCCCATGGGGAGCCAGGGGGTGGTAGCACGTCTTGTGTAGTGATGTCAGTCCTGTGGGAGAGGACACCTGTGTCACATCACAGCCCTGCCTCACCTCAGTGCTCACCAGGGCTTCAGGGGGGAGAAAGGGCCTCCCTGTGGGCACTGGAGGCCCCTTTGGAGCAGAGTGGATGGAATATTCTCAACCAAGTAGGACACAGTGATGAGCAGGAGAAAGAGGATGATGTCACCTTCTCACTGGCAGAGTGCAGGACATGGATTGCCCCATAGGAGATTGAAGAGTCCTTGAGGAGGGCAAGCTCTGCTCAGCAACAACCAAACCATCTGGTTGTTATCCCATTCTGAATCCAAACCCAGCTACTGGGAAGAAAATGGACTCTATCCTAGCAAAAAACAGTACAGCAACCAGTTCTTTATCCAGCACACCCTGTACCTGCTCATCTCAAAGCTGGACACCTTTTCCAAAAGGTTTCTGTGAGGAACATGATCAAAACTCCTACTAAAATCCCCAAAAAGAACATGAACTGATCTTATGGCAGTGGGATTTTTTTCTTTCCAGCTCCTTTTTCAGGGATTCATCATGCTCCATCACCTCCTGAAGGACCAATTGCAGCAATGGATTAATTTCCCTTTCCCTCTGAACTGCTGCCCATCCAACAGAACTCTGTGAGCATTGCTTTTCTGGTTGTTCATACAAAGCTTTCACTAAACCTTGCAAAGACCTCACCGTTCCACCCTCAGATTTCAGGGTAGCCAACGGTTCCATTTGTGCTGCCATGAGGACCAGGATCGGGTTTCTGTCAGTACCTCAGATATTTCTGCATAGCACCTGTTTTAGATCCACGAGGACAATCCATGTCACATGCTCTGAAAGCAAGGAGGTGATACCATAACCAACCTCCTCCTCATCCCTGTGTTCTACTTGGCCAAGAATGATCCATCCACTCTGCTCTAGACAGGCCTCCAGTGCCCACAGGAAGCCCCTTTCTGCCCCCTGAAGCCCTGGTGAGCACTGAGGTGAGGTGGGGCCATGACATCACAAACAGGAGTGAGCGCTGGCTGTGACATCACACAGGTGTCTCCGCCCACAGGACTGTGACATAACTGCACAAAGACGTGCCACCACCCCCCGGCTCCTCATGTGGTCATGATAGACTGTGCCAGAGCCATGAGTGATGGCAGCGTTGTGCTCACCTTGTCTGTCCTACTGCTGGCCACTGTGGCTGCCTGGCTGGCCATTGGCAACCACGCAGGCAGCAAGTGGGGACACCGAAGACATGGAAGTGCCCCGGGAGCTGGGCCTGGGCTCTTGGAACAGCCAAGTAGCAACACAGGCTCCCAGTTCCTCCGTGCCTCAGGTGACCCCTGACAGCATCCACATGCTCTCACGAGCCCCCTGTACATGCCCTGCAACTGTAAACCCTGCATGACAGTGGCCAGGGAGCTGCAGGAACTGATGATGTTGGTATGGGCTGGGATGTCTCTCCTGCTGGATTCCGGGATATGGCAGGCATTGTGGGTGGAACTGGAGGAGCTGGTGAAGTGAGGCCACCTGCTCTGCTGCAGCTTGTCAGGTTCCTCCAGCTCCTCCAGGAGCCTGCATCCCTCTGAGAGGCTGCTCCCACTAAGAATTCCCATCTCTCAGAGAGCCTCCACCCTTCCAAGGAGATCATTCTGTCAGAGATGCTCAATCCATCCAAGAATCTCTCTCCATCAGAGATCCTCCTTGCCTCCAAGAGCTTCCCTTCCCTCTGAAAGCCTCCACCCCTCCAAGAGCCTCAATACCTCTGAGAACCCCACTGCTTTTGAAACTTCCCTCCCTCCAAAAGCTTCCATCCTTCCAAGAACCAACTGACAAGACTCTCAGCTCTGTGCTGGACAGGCTCCTCCAGCAACAAAGGGATTTGGAGCTCCCTCATCTCCAGGTAGCTCTCCCAAAACGGTTGTTGAGGACCAGGAAGATGTTTCTGTTAGCAGCTCAGATAAATCTGTGCAGACTTTGCTTTAAACAGGTTTTTCACAAAGAGCTGTCCGAGTACTCCCACTTGAGAGCGGCAATTCGCCATTGCTCAGTAATTTTCCCTGGCTCTTTATAATATAAGTTTCTGTTAGGGTAGTTGCAAAATAAGGAGGTTTCTGATTGCTTTCAGTCAGAGTAGTTGACACACACATGTAAGTTTTTGGTAAGAGGTGCTGAGCAGGGACACTCCATAACCAGCTCTAAATGCACTGCTCACTGGACAAGTTCATGCTCCAACCAACCACCAGAGAGCACCAAGAGACCACCAGACGACCCCTCTGACCGACTAGGGACTTGTGAAGAACTTCTCAGAGCTAGTTAGCATATGTATGAACGTGCTGAGAAAAGCAGTGAATATGTAAGACCATTTGATGGATATGTAAAGCTTTAAGTAAATATTTGCTATGCTGAGGGAAAACAGTACGCACATGATAAGAAAGATCCTTCCTATGTGCCCAGTGCGGACAAATAAATAAATAAAGAATGCCTGCTCTACTAATGCCCCAAACTGAGCCTTAGGAGTTTTTATGTGCCGTTTTACAGTAACATACTGGTCTAGGTAGGACTGGGAGAGGGTTCCTTTCTTCCCAGTAGCTTGCACATGTTGGCTTTGGATTCAGGATGGGAGTGTTGTGGATCACACGTGAGTGGTTTGGTTGTTCCTGAGCAAGGCTTGCCCTCCTCGGGGACTTTGCACTGTCCCATGGGACAACCCATGACCACGGGAGCCTGATGGCCCTTGATGGAATTTGCTTCCAGGAATTCGTTTTGTGAGGGTTTTTTTTGTTTGTTTGTTTTAGGGGGCTTTCTGTTTGTTTTTGTTTTACGGGTTTTCTGTGTTTGTTTTTGTCGTTGTTCTTTTCCTTTCCGATCTCCTTTGAACACGGCGTGGTCTGGCAGGGGCAGGAGAGGGCGACCTGAGCAGGGGGTTAATTAGTGATGTATTAATGAGCGTTCATTAGCGAGGGGCCGAGGGAAGGAGGGGTCGGAAGGGGTTTTTTTGGAGGGGGAGGAAAGGGAGCCCCGGAGCCCTTGGGATTGAAACCTGAGGATGGCCGGGGGAAGCCCAAACAACCCCCCTCGTAGCCCCTCCTTACACAGGGAAATTCCAGGACAAAGGCAGCTGGGGGGCCAAGGAATCAGAAAAATAAACAAAAAAAGCACAAAGAGAAAAGGGAAACAAAAAGAAAAGGAAAGGAAAATGGGAAAGAAAGACAAAAGTAAAAAGTGGAAGAAAAATAATAAAGGAAAAAGTGAAAGAAAGAAAAAAGAACGTTAAAAAAAGGGAAAGAAAAAAATAAAGGAAAATGGAAAAGAAAAAAGTGAAAAAAGAAAATACAGAAAAAATGGGAAAAAGGAAGAAAAAAAGGAAAAAAGAAAACAGGAAAAAAAGAGAAAATAAGGAAAAATAATAAAAAAGAGAAAAAAGAAAAAGGGGAGGAAGGAAGATGGAAAATAAGAACTGGAACAAGAAGGAGAAGAAAACCAGAAAAGAGAAAACAAAAAAGGAGGAAGAAGAGCAGGAGGGGCAGAAGTGTGCCAGAGGACCAAAGCCCAGGGCAGAGCACACAGTGCCCAACACAGCTGCTCAGCACCTGATGCCCAGCCCATCCCTGTTGAGGAATGGTTACAAGCCCAAGGACACGGGTCCCTGGAGAATTTGATACAGAGCAGTAAAGTTTAGGTACTAAAGCAGCAAAATGGGATAACCTTGGAAGGAACACTGTGCAAGAACAGGATACGAGACAAGACATAAAAGCTACAAAGTATACAAAACTAAGCTTGTGAATCTGTGAACTACCAAACCACAAGAATGTTGCTTAACTTTGCCAATGAGCCAATAAAGTAGTGGTAAGCATTGCAAGAAACATATAAAAGCCTGCTCGTAGCACAATACAGCTGAGACTTGTTTATCAATCACATTGATTGTGGGACTGGTCTCCCTCTGCGACACATCCCACCAGTGATCAGCCCCTCCTGACCAACTCCCCCAGTTCCTACACTGGGCAGGACGTTCCATGGTCTGGAATATCCCTCCAGCTACTCCAGGTCAGTGTCCTGGCCGAGCTCCCTCCCAGCTCCTCACACCCAGAGATGAGACATGGATTGTCCTGTGGGACACTGCAGAGTCCCTGAGGAGGGCAAGCACTGCTCAGCAACAACCAGACCATCCACCATTATCCACAGCATTCCCATCCTGAATCCAAACCTAGTGTCGTGCCAGCCACTATGAAGAAAGAAACCCTATCCCAGTCAAAACCGGAATGATAGGAACATTCAGAAAGCTCTTTGGGAAAATTCTTGTTTACCCAAAACAGATAATCCTCCAAAGTCACCGAGCTGTAGACAGAAACCTCATCCTGGTTCTCGACAGCCAGCTTGGGAGAGCTCCCCGGAGAGGGGGAAACTCCGGCTGCCTTTATTGTTGGGGGGGTTTCTCACTGCAATTTTTGGAGGGAGGGAGGATGTAGCAGGGATGGAAGCTCTGGGAGACTTGGAGGTTCTTGCCAGATGTGCTGACAGAGTCCTCATCTGTTCCTCAGTGGTTGACTTAGGAGAGTGCCCCGGAGACAGGAACACCTCCCTTTGCCGCTGGAGGATCTTCAGCGCCGAGCAGGCAGTGTTCCCAGCTGGCACTGTGCAGCTTTGTGGGAGCCACGGACCGGGCACCAGCAGCTCCAGGACAATTGAAGCTGTGCCACTTACTTCTGGGAACGTGTTACTGGAATGGGCTGTGGACAATAGGACCCAGGGATCCAATTCTGCACTCACCCAACATATGGGCACAGTGACAGCATGGCACAGCAACACCAGAGAGACACATGGTTGTGGGGGCCTGCGCATGGCCAGGAAATGACTGCAAGTGCACCTGAGGGCCTTGGCCATGCCAATGCAGCTGGCCCAGCAGCCAGTGGCACAGCAGCACCTGGACTCAGGGGATGCTGATGCTCTGCTCTGCTGCACTCAGGCTCCTGCTGCCGGCTCCGTGGGCTCAGAAGTGTGACCACTGGGAGCTGGTCACCGGTGACACCATAAGGGGAAGGACAAAACTTTCCAAGACAACTTTATGTGGGTAGAGTTTTTTTACTTATAGGGTTTTGGAGTACAGAATATAAAGGAGTACACAATGGATAGAAAGTATAAAAGAGTACAACACGTGTTGACAAGTGACAGACAGAATGGGATGTCCCCGTGGACCAGCACCTGCCTCACTGGGACTGGAGAACCATCTCAAATGGTGACAAATATTCCTCTCAGACTAATGGTGCCAGGAGAGAATGGTCTTTCCTCTTTTGGTGTGCCATAGAAGTGACCTCTTACCCTATGCACACTGTCTCACCAGAAACAGAACACCTCTAAAACAACATCTACTTCTGTCCTGGATTCAATGCTCACTTTTCTCACCAGGCTCACCTACCCTCTAATGCCTATAGCCTGCTTAAACAACTCTTCCACATCTTCAAAAAAACCCAGAAAAATAATAAAGGAACCAAACAAAAAACCCCAACCAACCAACAAAATGCAAAAAAAAAAAACCACCCCAAAACCAAAACACCAGAGAAACACTACTCTAACATTCACATACAGAACAATACAACTAGAAATATGCAGGTGTACAATATGGAGCATTCCAAGGCAGAACAAATGACAGAATGTATAAAGCAGCTGGTGTTTTTCTATTCTAATTGGAAAACAATATCTAAGCAGAAGCAGCAGCCTGTGAGACCGAGAAAACACATCCACAGCTATACACATGCAGACAACAATGCTTGTTGGGCAGAAACATCCCAGAGGTCTCAGAAGACTCCATCCATGGCATTGTTTCATCCCAGCTCACTCCCACTGCCCCCCCTCCATATATTCCAGGAAAACCCATGCCATCTTTTGCTCCAGGAATGCCAATTCCCTTCAGATGGCTGTTCCTGTACATTTGGATTTATCCCCAAAGAGAAGACATCTTTTACATCCAAAACCCAATATAAAGTGGGTGTACCACAGACACTTATTGCTATTCTACCCAGCTGAACTGTCTAACCCAGGGCAGGACAGCTCCAAGAGACAGATGACACACCAAATACAAACAAAAGTGACACAAGGACATAAGATGACTCTCCATGAGAATGATTTCTATACCTCATACACACTCAGGCTACATGGCCTGTGCAACTGCACTCGTCAGTCGAGTAGGCTGATGTGGCTTCAGACAGCAATAAAACATAACAGATCACCCCAAGAAGGTACCACCCAAGTGGGGAAGGATGCATGAGAACTTGTACAGCAAATCCTCTGGCCTCAACAAGCATCACGTAAAAACACAGGACTAGGTTTGATGTCCAAAACACACAGCAAGAGGCCACAGCTGCCAAGGTGGCTGGAAACAATGCCCTTTGAGTAAGACAACCAAATACCTCTGAGATGCGAGGTGAACATGCACATGCTATGCTGTTCCTGGGAGGGTTTGGAAGGATTTGGGGCTGAAACTACAGCACCACTTAAAATTCAAGCCAACAGGATTTCTTGCTAAGCAGCAGCAAATGAAAGGAAACAAAAAACTGAGGAAAGGAAACCAAAGAAATCCCAAGACAACTCCCACACACTCATACACCACTCACACAGTTACTGAACCTCTCACACAGTTACTGCACATACCAACCCCCATGTNTCTCCAGGTTACTCTTAGTCAACTACAAAAAAGAAAACTGAAATCAATGAATGATTTCAGGAGCACAGAGGCCAACACCCAGCAATTCCACTACTTACTGTCCCCAAAGTGTGCCCAGGCCCTCAGGTCACTGCCTCTGACTGGAGCTGAATGCTGCAGCTCTCATCTCTGGGGATACCTTAGTGGATGAAAGACAGAGTTAAATGACATGTCTGAATGTTCAGATGCCAGCTCCTCCTCACCACCTCCCTGTCTCACCTCCAATGCTCCTCCTTTGCCAAAGGCAGCCTGGACTGCACCTGCAAACACAAAAGGTCAAGGCTTAAGTGCTGATCCTTCCCATACTTGCAGATTCCTCATAAGTATGCTGGAGATGACATCACCTTG
>VWZF01000161.1:69857-134154 GCA_013396755.1 Sclerurus mexicanus | reverse complement strand
ACAGGTGAGCAGGGCTGTCCCCCCAGCACACAGGTGAGCAGGGCTGTCCCCACTGCCCCCCAGCACACAGGTGAGCAGGGCTGTCCCCGCTGCCCCCCCCAGCACACAGGTGAGCAGGGCTGTCCCCGCTGCCCCCCCAGCACACAGGTGAGCAGGGCTGTCCCACTGCCCCCCAGCACACAGGTGAGCAGGGCTGTCCCCGCTGTCCCCCCAGCACACAGGTGAGCAGGGCTGCAGGGGTGCCAGGCGGGCACTGTGCCTCCTGGTGTGTTAACCCAGGCTGGGATAGCCTGGCAGATTTCAGGCTCCCTGGGGAGAGCGAGGGCTGGTACCTGTCAGGGAGCCTCTGCTTCTGAAGGAGTTGTTGCAATCCCACCTTGCATGCCCTTACCTTTGGTTTCTGCTCTGGATTCTTGTCTGTGAACTTTCCTCCTGCTTGGCTGTGTGGTCAGAGAAGGACAATAAGTAGATCCCCAGTCCTGTGTTGTTGCCTAAAGCAGACAGCTCTTGTGCTCTGTGTTACAGTGGGGACTGAAGCCTCACCCAGCTGTCCCAGTGCACAGGTGGGGTCCCAGTGCCTGCAGAAAACAAGTCCAGAGGCCGAAGCAGAGAGTTCATCCTCAGGGCAAGAAGAGAGCCAGCCCTGGGCAGAAGTAGGTATGTGCAATGTGCTGTGGGCAGGATACCCGTGGCAGTAGGACTTCAGAGTTTCCCCAAGGCAAAGCTTGGAGCCAAAGAGTGTGGTAGCCACTTACTGACCCTTGAGGAGGTAGGTTAGAGTGGGAACACAGACTTTCAGAGAGATGAGTCAGGAGTCCAGAGATAGGAGATTAGAAGTCTCCTGAAGGCAGAGACAAGCCTGTGCTGTAACTGCAGGTGACAACAGCTTTACCAACACTGCTCTGCCTTAGTAGCCTGATTACAGCTCCAGTTCTCTTACTGTGGACAGTTGTCTGCAGGCAGAAGGATTCAGGAGGATACTGCACCATTGATCCGGGAGACTTGTGTACCTGGTGTGAAACTGAAGGAATTATTTCCTTCCTGCAAGATGAGGATGTATCTCTGAGCACTTACCCTGTAGATAAGACAGTGGAAGGACCTATCAAAGACATTATTAAAATGAGTTTTATAAAAATAGAAAGATATACTCCAACAAAATGGAAGTGTGTCCTACATAGGAAATGCAAAGTCACACCAAGAGAGATCAGGTGAGACCTACAGCAAGGCCACTCACTAGATGTATAAACACTAATGATGGCCTCAGGAGAGCTGTTGGAAGCAGGAAGCCTGCTGGAGCAGGTGAAAACAAGACAACATATGATGGTGGTGTAGGAGAGGCACATAAGAAAACCAACCAAGAATGTTGGCTAAATCATAGAATCACAGAAGGGTTCGGGTTGGAAGGGACCTTAAAGATCATCTTGTTCCACCCCCTGCCATGGCCAGGGACACCTCCCACCAGCCCAGGTTGCTCCAAGCCCCGTCCAACCTGCCCTTGGACACTCTCAGGGATCCAGGGGCAGCCACAGCTTCTCTGGGCACCCTGTGCCAGGGCCTGCCCACCCTCCCAGGGAGGAATTTAAATAATGAAGTTGCTGCAGAATAGGTCAGAGGTGTTCCCCAATTTTTTGTTTTCTCTCGGGATTTTGACTTTCTTCTGTGCTCGTTTTATCTACTGCCCATCACTGCTTATAAAACCCTTCGCCTGCTAGAGGTTGCCATTCCCATCAGTTGGCAAATGGAGCATTTTGTTTCCATGTCTCCTAATTAACTCCAGGAAAACAGCCAGGTTGATTTACCTAAACTGCCAATTAGGCTGTTTAACCCATCTGCTTTTGCCTGGAGCATATTAAGAAGCACTCAAACACTGGCAGGTGACTGGACATGGACCTCTGGGAGGAGTGGTGGGAAGAAGTGGAGACAGCAATGCCTTCACTTGGCACAGCTGAACATTCCAGAGTGAAAGTGTGTCTGACAAACAGTTTCCTGCTGAGAGTCAATAGGAAGAGCTTTTAGGCAAACTGATGAATTGAACAGTGACAAGTCACTAAGGCCACGTGATCTTTGTTCAGATGTTCTTCAGAAACTGAAGTGGCTGAGCCTCCAGTGATGGTCTGTAATCCCATGCTCAGATCTGCTCCATGACCAGAGGAATGAGCACTGACAGATTGGACACAGCCTTTTAAAAAGGAGTGGGTGTGTGTTTGAGCCACAGAACTGCAAAAAAAAATTCTGATTTGATGGAAACTCTGTTAGGGAATAGAGGTGTCAGATACCAGGTTGAGAGAGATACCTATGATGTGCTGTATCAAAGGTCTGGGAAGGATTTAGGAAGCTGTATCTCAGGCCAACTTCTTCCAGTGCAGAGACTGAAGAGTTGTAAATCTATTAAGACTCCTTTGGAGAAGTCAACAGGCATGTGCAGCAAGATTATCCAGCTTTTAGCTTTCTGAAAATCTTTCAACAGGACCTAAACCAAAACTACCTGGAGAATTAAAGCTGATGTGAGGGAACACGGAGGGGTTACTCTTGGGCTTGTAACTCCTTAAAACACAAGGAACAGTTTTCACGGTGCAGAGCTGTTACTGGTGGATTCCTCCCAGTCCTTTGTTGAAACCTGTTCTGTTCGACACAGTCAGCAGTGATTTGGAAAAAAAGAGGTGATGAGTGAGGTGACAGAAGCAGCAAATGGTACAGAATTATTCAGCACAGGCAAATGTGAAAGTCACAGCAAAAGATTGCACAAGAACTAAACCCAGGGTAATCCCAAGGTGCATTAAATGAGTGTACACAGGGGAGCGTGGCTGTAAATACACGTGCAGAATGAGGAGTGTCAAATTAGTGATTGTATTGCAGAGGGAACATTTAGAGTCACTGTGGATGTGCTTTTGATAAGGTTAAGTCAGTGCTCGGCAGCAGTGAGGCCAATTAAATGTTAATTATGGTAAAGGAAGGAACTGAGGACAAGGCAGTGTCATGGGTTCGTGTGAGTCTGTGATGCAGCCATGTCTTGAACACTTAAAGACACTGTCTGAAAAACAGGGGCAAAGTGAGCAGAGAAGAGGATGGCAAGGAGACAATTACATCCAAAGAGAGACTGACTCTTCACCTTAAAAAAAAAAGTGGCAAAGGGGGTGTGTGCTGGTGCTCTGTGAAACTAAGTGTTGAGGGACCGTATTTTTCATAATCCACACATTAATAGCAGCACAGAAGTAGCAAGTTTGGAGCAAAGCAAAAGGCATTAAGTGTTTGGCCAGTGCACAGGTAAATTGTGGAACTTGGTGCTACAGGCCAAAATACAAGTGGGTTCCAAGAAGTGATTAGGTAAAATTGCACCTTCAAATTAGGCTTAATTGGTGCAGCCAAACGTCCTGCTCAGATCACAGAACAGCTGATTGCTGGGAAGTTCTGCCAGGGAGAGCGTGACTTTATAATCCCTGTTCCTTACCCTTTCTGCCCAAGCATCTCCAACTGTCAGTTGTCAGAGATAATATATGTCAGAAATAATTTGATTTTGCTCAGTGCATAAGTCCTCAGGTTCCATTGCACATTATGCTGTGCATCCATTTAGTGGGAATTTATTGAGAGAAGTCAGGGTGAAGAGATTTGGTAATTTGCACTGAAGAGCCTGAAAAATTGCACGGTTTTGCCATGTGAGAAGTCCTGTGAATCTTTCCGTGGAAAGTGCAGCTTCGTGATCCCTTTCTCTCCCAATATGTTTTGCTTTCTACAGGCAAACCTACCTAAGGCCTGGGCTTTCTTTTTCCTGCTGTTTAGCTCCCGAGAGAGGATGGCAGGCAGAGTGAGGCGGGGAGCTGGGAGAGCAGAAGGGAGGGAAGGACAGACGCCTGGCAGATGACGCACAGGAATCTGGTGGCAAAGCCTTGCCATGAGAGAACAGAGCTCGGAGCTCGCAGTGCAGCAGAATGTACCCTCCCTGCCCCAGTTCGCTGCTGCCAGCAATGGCAAAGGATCTTCTGGAGAGAATTGCATGTCCTTTCCCTGTCTCTCAGTGTTTCAGTTCGTTTCCAGGCTTGCTGGTGCTGCTCTACATGTACAGTGACAATCTGCTGTTGCTGTCACTGCCTCCAGGAGCAGAGATCTGGGCGATGGGTCCCAACATCCCAGCACTGCAGATGAGCCATTCCAGTTTTAATGTAATGAAATACCATAGAATTTATTACTGGGGTGTGTTTTAAAGCAAAACTTTAGGAAATTAAGTTAAAAGTTGCTTTAAATAGCACTCTGGTTATTGCTATCAGCAAGTCCTCAGCTGTATGTTCACATCCTATTTTTTTTCATGCAATTCCTGCCTCACTCGAAGCCTTTTTTGCTGGAAGTTGAAGGCACATAGTGAGCAAGCAGGTGATTACAGCCAGTCTCAGTGTTACAGCAGCCGAATGCTGCCCTGGGGAGTTGTATTTTACCCCTGGCAGAACTGTAAAATTCATTATTTCAATTCTGAGATTACAGACATTGCGAAAGTGTGTTTTCATTTCAAAGCACAATGAAACCAATTGGAAACACTGAAATTTTCCATAAGGCAGAAATGCTGGATTTTGTCCAGCTCTTGTTGTGACTTCATTCTCATGAAGCCTTGGGATGTTTTGGGATGAGCAATCTAGACTGTCTCTGAGAAGATTATTAATTCCTCATTTGGAGCAAGCTGTGAGCAACATTTCATTAGTCCAGGATGAGCAGTGGGGAAAGACAAAAATATTTATTAACTGCTGAATATGTGAGCACTGGGCATCCAGAACACTGAAAAAAGGATATGTAGTCGTGTTACATCATAGCATCTGTTGGAAGAAGTAGAAATCAAGTTGCACACAAAATTCCAGCTGTGGAATTCCCAGCTTCCGCACCTACAACCTGAAGAATAATTTACTGTAGTTCTGTGTGTGCAGTATAGCAGTGAATTTGTTCAAAGCCTGGGAAGTTCTGCTGGGAAACTTGGCCATTTTTTGGGAAATAAGAAACAGTTGGGTGAACTTGTATTAACTGATGTCAGGCTGAAGTTTAATTTAAGATGGTTGTTTCATTGTGCTGAAGGGATTCTTTGCTCCTGAAGAGTTTTGATTTGAGGCTTGCCCGGCCTCAAAGGTGAGTTCTGAAGGAATTCAGGCCCTGGCACAGGTTGAATCCCAGAGAAGCTGTGGCTGCCTCATCCCTGGAAATGTCCAAGGCCAGGTTGGACGGGGCTTGGAGCAACCTGGGCTGGTGGGAGGTGTCCCTGCCCATGGCAGGGGGTGGAACAAGATGATCTTTAAGGTCCCTTCCAACCCAAACCATTCTGGGATCCTTCAGGAAATGGGTCTGAGTGTCAGGATCAGTTGGTTCCCATGTTTTGCTCCAGATGCTCTGTGGGAGTGGTAACCCTGGTCTGGGGAGATCACCGGGGCTTGAATGAGGAGGGGTTTCCAGTGGTAGAAAGGAACAAGGTGGTTCTGCAACCTGACAGAATTCAGAATTAGTGGCTGTTTATTTTTCATAGTTTGTCCAAATTACAGCATGTTTTCCTCTGATTTAGGATTAGATGTCTGTGCAAAATGTAAAGTTTCTTAAAAGCATGGAGGTACTAATGTTGTTTAAACAAGTACTGGGAGAATTCTTAATACAGACAGTTTGTTTTCATGGGATTTGCAGTTGTATGTATGGCAAAAAACCCAAATTACATCACGAGGGAGATACCTGAACAACAGATAGAGCCTTGCAGTGAGAAAGATCAGATAATTTGATGCCTGATCTGAAAATACATGGAAAGCACAGCTAATAAATTCACAGATTATACTACTTTTGGTGGAATGGTGCATCGAAATCATGCTTGCCAGAGCGATGTTGCCTGTTGGGTGAGTGGGGCTTGTTCAGATAAAATACATTTCAATACAGCCAGAGGGGAATTGTTTGTCTGAGAATAATGAGGCTGCAGCTGGCACAGAGGCCACAGCTTCCTGCATATTGTGACATGGCCCAGGCACTGCAAGAAGCAATCCTGCCTGTCGCACCCCTCATTCCTGCTGCCGTGCTGGCACAAGTGCTGGAGTAGCCAGATAGTGCCAGAAATTAAGGAATCAGGCCCCAAAAGGACATTTTTTTTGCTTGTGTTGGCTTCCTGCTCTGCAGCTGCACAGCTTGAGATGGGGACAGGGAGGTGTGGGGAGGGCACAGCTGGTGTGAGCAGCTCTGGCTCAGTGATCCAGGGTTCAGCACCTGCTGTTAAATGTCCAGTGGGATCCAGCTGCTTGGGGGGATTCAGGTGAAACAGGCTGTCCTCTGTGGGCAGGTCACTGTCCTCTCAGAGGAGCTGGAGTAAATGCCTGTGTAATCACTGCCAGCACAATCCTGTGCCCAGCAAGGTGGCTTAGCTGTTGCTGGAGATGACTCTCTTAGATAATTCTGATTGAAACTGGTCAGACAGTGGCTGAACACGTGGCTGTACCAGTGTGTCTGAACTGCTACAGCCATGAGCTGGGGGGGATAGTGGGGTGATAACCTAAGCCTGCGTCAGATAACATGTGTGATCATCCCCTTGCATCCCCTGGTAAGAAATGACCTGGGAAAGGAGCGAGGGAGGCAGGAACCTCAGCTGAGGCATCACCCCTGGGCATCACAATGGGAACTGGAGCACAGTTCTGACCCGTGCAAACCAGGCAGTTAAGAATTCGAATGTCACCCTTCCTGTGGCACTGGTGAGAGGGTCTGCACTTCAGTAACAATGTTCAAAATTCAGGAATTGTGGCAAAAAGTCATAAAGTTAATCAACTCAGGCAGAAAAGTACTGCAGTTAAAAGACAGGAACTGCACAGACTGTTTAGAATCACAGAGAGGAATCAAGAGGGGTTGATTAGTCGTGTCAGAACTTTCAAAAGGAGGAATTGGCTTTTTAGTAAAGAGGAGAAGAAACCTAGAAGAGCCAGTGCCTGGGAGCAGAAACCAGTTGTATTTTAATTTGAAAGGGAGCACAGAGGTTTGAGACAGCGATTTCAAGTTAGTGGAACACGCTTGTAGAAGAAAGGGGAGATTCTCAACCTTTTGGTGTCTTCAGACCCAAGCCAGGGGCCCTTCTGGAGGAGCTGCGTGACCAGCTGCAGCCACACGGCTGGACTCCTGTGGCACGTGGTTGCTTTGCTCCAAAGGTCAGGTTGGTTGGCGTGCTCTCTTTTTTTAATGTCCCTGACTGAATGGGAGATCAGTTCTTCAGGAAAATGCTATGGAATAGCACGGATGGGAAGAGGAAGAAGAGGCAAAGATGCAGCACTGCTTAACCTTGGGGTTTTTGTTCTGTGTTTTGTTTTTTTTGTAGGGGAGTTCCAAATCCCTGCCAGCTCCAATGTGGGGCCAGTTCTCCACAGTGCAAAGGTATGGTTTCATTGTTCACACCCTCTGCCTGCACCTTCCCTGCAGGAAAAAATCCCAGTGCAACCCCAAGCACAGCCTGAGCACTACGCTCACAAACATGACTGTTTCCTGGAGAAAGAAAGGGAGGTGTGATGTGCTGCCCTCTGCTTCAGCCAGAGCAAAGTTCCAGGCACTGCCCACTGGCATCCCCAGCCTTTGAAGTGTCTCTGTGTAACAGGGCTGCTGGGAGGGGAGCGCTGAAAGGAAATGGGGCAAACCACCAAAACAAACACCAAAAAAGAAACCCCTAATGCAGCAGCACCAGTCTTGCCTGTGTATTTGCATTTTGATGCAATCTTTCTCTAGGTGATTATATGCTGCTGCTATTTTGGCTTTTGCCAGACAACCCATGACTGGAGAAGGTGGTGTCGGTCCAAATGCTGTAAATCAGGGTTGGCTCGTGCCTGTTACAGAGGGGCTTGAAGAGAGTGCATCAGCTTGAGATCACAAGGCCATAAATCATGTTATTGTTCTTGTGATTAAACCTGCTAATTCCTTGCAATTCACAGTCTCAGATGCAGATAATTCCCTTTTCTAACAATCAGGCAGCTGAGCGATTGCTCAAGGACAGCGGGAGCAGAGTGGAGGTAAATCCAGCATTTAGCAGAGTGGGTCCCTGAAAAAGGCTCCCAGAAGGGCTCTTCCCCGATGTGCCGAGGGGTGAGTGTGGCTCTGCCCATCCTGGGAGGTGCCCCCCGTGCAGGGCCGTGGGAAGAGCCTGGAGCAGGGCTGGGGGCGCTGGCTCGGGGGGTGACAAGGGGCAGCGGTGAGTTGCCCTGCAGTGAGCGCCGCTGCCGCTCGATGGCACTCGGGCTGTGCGAGCTGCCAGCCGGCTCAGCCTCCTCCCTCCTCCCGGCCCCGGCTCCGGTGGAACACGCTGGTCATTGCCTCTGCCCGGCAGGGTTTCGTGGGCAGTGCTCAGGGAGGGCTGGGCACAGAGGGAACTGGGTAAAGCACGTACAAATACGTGAGTGTGTGTTGGCAGGGACTGCCCGTGGGCATGATGTGGGCGAGGGCACAAGGGGTAAGGGTGATTTTGGAGAGGAGTGTTCTCATAGGATCACATAATAAATGTCCTGAGTGGGAAGGGACACACAAGGGTCATCAAGTCCAGGTCCTGGCCCTGCACAGACACCCCAACAATCCCACCCTGCCCCTGAGAGCATCATCCAAACCCTCCTGGAGCTCTGGCAGCCTTGGGGCTGTGCCCACTGCCCTGGGGAGCCTGGGCAGTGCCCACCACCCTCTGGGGGAAGACCCTTTTGCTGAGATCCAACTTCAGCCTGCCCTGACACAGCTCCAGCTGTTCCTCAGTCACTGCTCACAGGGAGCAGAGATCAGAGCTGCCCCTTGGGAGGAGCTGCAGACTGCAATGAGTAGTATGAGGTATTTGCTGAATTCTGAAAGGTCTGATGATGTCCAAGAGGCTGCACCAAGCTCCCTGGCCAGAGGGGAGGTGAGCAGTGTCCATACCGCTTCCCTGAGTAGATGGCTGTGTAGGACAGGGAGATGTCTTTGGTGGGCACGTGACACCAGATGACATCACCCCTCCTGATAACTGTAGTTCAGTACAAACAGGTCTCACTGCTCTGTTTCCAAGCAAGAATCTCCTTTAGGGTTGATATGGTTTTGCTGCCTTAACAGCTTTCTTCTCTAACTCCTCAGGGTCACCCAGCTCAGCGAGGGCATTTAGAGGAAGCCGCTTTCCAATTGCAGCAGATTTTCCGGATTGATATTTCCATTGCCTTGAATATCCTCGGTAATGTGGACTTGGGTCTGTTTTGCCCTTAAACCCCAGGTTTCTCATTTTGGAGGACCTCCAAAGCGTTGCAGGTCGTGTGTGAAGGCAGAGATGGCATATACCCAAGCTGAAGCCTCCTTTCAGCAATTTTAACTGTGCTCCAAGAGATTTATTGCCTTTTGTCCCATCCTGCCACCAGATTTTTATCAGCATATTTCAATCCAGGCTTGGTTGAAGCCTGCACTGTTGGCCTGACATCTGTAGTTGGAAATTAAGCCATTTCTGTCTTTTTTGCAACACAAGATGTCACATCTTTGTATCCCTTTTTATTGTCTGAGCTCACAGTCTTCCCGGCAAGCTGAAAAAGCAATTGCAGAATTGCAACCCCGAGAAAAGCTGAAGGGAGATGCACTGATCTAAGAAAAGTCCCTGCCCTATATACACCACTAGTTGCAGCGCTGAAGAGCAGTGTGAGCCATGTGCTGCGTTTGCCTGGGATCCCTCTTTGCAGCGAGGCTGGAAAAATCCCTAAAACGCAGCATCGCCGTTTCCCTTATGGAAACCATGGAGTGAGGGTTCTTGAGCCAGCTGGAAGTGGCCCAGAGCACTTGGCATGAGCCAGGGGAGGCCCAGTGGCTGCGGGGGAGGTTGCTGCATTCGGGGTGAGTTCCGGCCGTCCCTTTTCACATGTGCTTACGTTGTGTTCTCCTCAGGGATCGAGAGCATGAGGGCAGGGCACTGCAGGGTGGGCTACACCTGCTTCAAACTGGCAGCAGATCGAGGCTACAGCAAAGCCCAGTTCAACGTGGGCCTGTGCTACGAGCATGGCAGAGGTACAGAGAAGGACTTGGAAAAGGTACGCGCTGCTTGCAGGGCTGTGTATGTGACACACAGACCAGGAGAGTGGTCTTCGTTGCATGCTCAGGAGCTTTTTTTCCTTTTGCATGGGAGTTAAAGTCATGGAATATCCTGAGCTGAAGGTCACCCCCATCCAGTCCAACCCCTGGCCCTGCACAGACACCCCAACAATCTCACTCTGCCCCTGAGAGCGTTGTCCAAACGCTCCTGGAGCTCTGGCAGCCTTGGGGCTGTGCCCACTGCCCTGAGGAGCCTGCTCAGTGCTCAGGCTCTGAAGACTCAGTAGAAGCTGCTGGAAATAATGTAAATTGCAGGCTTGCAGAGCTGACTTCAGTGCCATCAGTCCCCTCAGAGATGTGCTCTGAGATCCCCTTTCCCACAGCTTGTGAGGGCTTCTCCAGGTGTACAGGCTGTGCCACCAGCACTCAGGGGAGTACCAAGGAGAAACCTGTCATGTTACTGTATTTAAGACACCGCTGCACATCCGAGGGCTTCCTAAATCTCCAGTTTGGAAATGGTAACTGCAGCCTGCCACCTAGTGCAGGCTTGCTGCAGCCAACAGGTGCTGGAGCTGGGAAGACCTGCAAAAGCAGCTTCTTTCGATTAGTGTTTGGTCCCTTTCAAACGGGAGATTTGAGTAGGGTGGTTCCAGGGCTCTGGGGTAATCACAGTCCACTGTCTGGTTTAACCAAGCTGATATTCCTCAGCAGGGAGGGGTGGGAGGCCTGCTGGGGGAACCATGTATGGCTTGTGAAGGGTCTAGATGGGGGCTAAGCTTGGCCTGGCCAGAGGGGAGTCCCATCATGTTCCAGGGCACGTGTTACTGGATTACACGAGTGGGTTTCTCTCTTTGCAGGCAGCTTTCTACTACTGCCGTGCTGCCAGCAGCTGCCACCCCATGGCCCAGTACCGCTACGGGAGGTACCTCCTGCAGCACAGCCCTGGCCAGCACTGGCACAGCCAGCACAGGGCTCTGACACTCCTGGAGAGAGCAGCAATGGCTGGGATCACAGAGGTCAGTGTCTGCAGCAGGGGGGTTGGAGGAGGGGGTCAGCAGAGAACCCTGGCTGAAGGCTCTGAGCCACAGGAGATCCTAGGAAACGTCATTTGTGGGACTAGAAGCTAAATTCTTCCAACGTATTTATCCCTGCTCACAGCAGGGGGTCTGGAACTGGGTGATCTTTAAGGTCCCTTCTAACCAAACCATTGATTCCATATTTATGTTCCTGACTCTGTGTGGGAGACAGCCCTGCCTGCACATGGGAGCTGGGTACCAGCTGTGTCAGCACAATGGGTGTCTGTTTTTAATGTGGCTCTTAGATCAGACCATTGGCTTAAGAGATCTGGCCTACAGTTGAAAACATAGCTCAGTGTTCCATCAACTCTCAATTCCAAGTGTTGCCTTGCTGGAGAAACTTCCATTAAATGCTTGAAGCAAGAACAGATCCTCATTTTGGAGCTGTGGCTTTTGGAGATGACTCATCCATATGGATCTGTGTACCCTGCCCTCCTTTCTCACCCTCCAGGACATGCATTTAGGCCCGTGTGCCATCTTGTGCTGCAGGTGCCAGTTCTGGCAGTGCCTGTGCCTCCTGGACCCCCCTGTTCCAGGAGGTGCATCTGCTGAATCTCACGGACAGCTCACGAGTCGGAGCCGTTCCCTGGCTCTGCCTCCCACAGTGCACTTTGGAAGGATATTCTGGCTCCTGCAGTGCTAGGATGATGATGATAACTGCATGTGACGTTGAGTTGTATAGATCAAATGGGATGTTTTTGTGTTTACTGTGGCAGGCTGATGTTTCCTAGGACAGCCCCCCTTCTCCTAACAGGCTCTGGAGCAAGCAGGGTCCTTGGGATTCTTACCTTGCCACAGCATTGGAGCAACTTGCAAAATCAGCAACAGAACTGGAGTAATTAAGGGGGGAAATCCTGACTGATCTACGCCCTGTGTGGTTTTGTTGCAGGCACAGGCTTATCTTGGAGTGCTGTACATGAGGGGGCTGCAGCCCCAGGACAAGAAGGGTCTGGAGTACCTGCTGCAGGCAGCAAACCGTGGTGTAAGTAATCCCTCTGCAAGCTCTGACTGGCCTCAGTTTGGGATCGGTGCAGGTGGCAGATTCCAAGGCTTCCTGGAAATGGGAGGAAGTGTCAGGATTTTAGCACAGTGTGAAGGGTCTGGGTGGAGCCTTGGTGCATCTTGAGGAGGAAACAGGCCCCAGGCACAGACCGTACAAAACATGAAGGTAGGGACAGCCCTGCTGGAGTTCTTAAAGCACCAGTGCTTGTATCCATCCAGCAGAATTTGACAGGTTTCCCATTATGGAGCATCTACACCCTCTTCAGTCAAAATCTTTCACTACTTCATCATTTTGAGAACTTCTGTTATGTCCGTCTCAAATCTGTTCTTCAGAATTGCTCCATTGTTTCTTGCCTTCTATCGAGACCATGAAAGGATTATTTCTGAATTTATTTTTTTCTTCAGGGACCCTTAACATACTTAAATACTTGAATCTCTTTTCACCCTTCCCCTGTTGCTGCAGTTTCTCCTCACAGGTCATGTTGTCTCGATCCCCAACAATATTCTTGCTTCCCCTTTCTCCAAGTGACCCAGGCTTATCTTTCTTGAAGGGCAGTGCCACAGTGTGGGCACAGTGCTGCTCCTGAACCCTCAGCAGCGCTCAGAGGAGCAGAAGTGCAACATCCCATGCCTTGCAGCCAGGTTTCTGCCCCCCGGAGTTCTGTTTCCTTACAGCACTGCCACATTGGCCCCTTGTTTTCAGCTGCATTGTGAGAGCAGGTTTTTTTCTGAAGAACTTGCCCATTTTGACTTCAGTTCCCACAGCTTTTGTGCAACGGAAAATAATGAATAGCTATTCCCTGTTCTGCTGGCTAATAGTTCTGGTTGTGGTGCCCTTTAGTGTGTCCTCTCTGAGTCATTTCTTTTGCAGGCTGCAGAGCTCTGGTTTAGTTTGTCTCTCCGTGCAGTTAGGCTGTTTTACGTTCCTTGTCAGCCTTCTCGCTATTTTTCTAATTCTCATTTGACCATTTTAAGATGCTTGGACTAAAACTGGACTCAGGATGGAGGTATGCCATGGATCTCACATAATGAGGCCCTCTGCTTTGTTTTGTATTCCCTTCCAATAATTCCTAATACTGTTTGCCCTTTTGCCTGACACTCAGCAGTGTTCAGATGGTCTCAGGGAACTCTCACAGTGGGATATCAGAGATTTCTTTCTATAAGCACTGCTTTGCATTTGGCAATACTGTTTCCTTTGTGACTGTGTTTCCCACTCTTAGTGCTGTGAGATCTTCTCTAGGTAGTTCTGTATAGTAAGTTTGACCACTCCGAGTGACATTACATCACTTGCAAACTTTGCCTCTTGGTTTTTCACCCTCTTTTCAGATGCAGATACTGTCAGATCGCTGGTGGGACTGAGCCTGACCAGCCACAGCAGCTCAGACATCCTGATACACAGTATTTAGTTCTAAATCTGCTAAAAATCTCCCAGAAGCTGCATCTCTGGCTCCTTTCTTCCAGCCTGGAGTCAGATGTGTATGCTGCACAACATCACACTGAACTGTCTCATTAAATAGATGATTGTCATTTACTGGTAAGCCCTTAGCAACCCAAAATCTGTCAGGTAACTGCAGGTGCCCCCCAGTAGATCAGTGTTTGACATGTTTTGGTCACAGCCATGGCAGTTCTCAGATCCCAGACGTCCTTCCTCATCTCTGGTTCCCAGTGGATGATTGTGGGGAGGTAGCAGAGCCTCAGCTTTGAGGGCAGGCTTGTGCATGGGCTCCCTGGGGTGGAACCCCACGTGTTCTCCTCGGAGAAGGGTCCGTGGGTGTGTTCCTTCCCCACTACCCTGGAGCGTGAATTGGTGTTGGTTACAAGAATGCTGGGTGTGGGTGAGGCAAGGACAGCACCATTTAGGACAACTCCAGAAAAAGGCACAAGAAGTCATGGATTTAGTGTTTCCCTGGTTGTTCCTGGGTGCTGGAGCCGAGCAGGGAACTCTGACAAGTGTCCTTCCAAATACTGCACTGCAGAGAACTCTGTTCTACTTTGGTTCCCACTTTTTATCCTCCCTTATTTTACTCATGCAGCCATAGAATATCAAACCTGTGCTGAAGAGTGCAGTTGGAGAACTGAGCCTGACCTCCAGATTTCCAAGGGTACCTCAGTCCCTTCTACTGTGCTAATTTGGGGATCTCCTCTCCTTGCAGCCTTGTGTCTGAGGTGCTCCTCCTATGAGAGATGGTTGGTGCAGCACTTCTGATTGAACCCTGTCTCTTGTCACATCTGAAGTGCCAATCCTTCAGCGTGTTTATCTCATCTCAAAGGGACTTTATTGCTGTCATAAACTGAGACTTGCAACATTTTGCAAAGCACCCACTCACTGAGTTCTTCACTTGCCTCTACCAGCTACATCCCAGACAGCAACACTTGCAATATGTTCTTTTCTCATGACTTTATTAAAACTTGCTACTTTTTTTTTCCCTTATTTTCTTTTTTTTTCTTTCTTTACAGACTTGTTTAAATCATGTTTCTGGCAGCCATACTCTTCAGGTTGTGCTGCTGGCTTTGTTGCTGCAAAGGTCTGTGTGACCACTAGCCCATGCAGTCTTTGTAATGTCATCAGGACTGTTGTCTTGCTTTCCTGCAATCTGAGACCCTTTTCTTCCACTGGATCTCAAAGATGAAGTGCACAGCCAACCCATGAATGTGGCATGGGTTTGGATTTGCCTTCACTGCCCCTTCTGCAGTGACACCTTTTACTTTCCAGTTCATTCTCAGCAGTTACACATGTCTGAGTCGTTCAGGTGCTTTCTCTCTTATTGCTTATTTGCTTCATTTCATCTCTGCTGCTTGAGATTTCTTCTGGAATAGAATTAGGTGGGGCTGAGCAGGAGAGTGCAGCACTGTGTGTGAAACGCTGCCAGGGGGAATCTTCCAGCCCTTGGCAGCAAGTACCTCTGTGGCATTTGTAATGTTTTTACAAGACTTCAGTGTGACCCCTCGCAGGGCAGTCCCAGGGCGTGCTCAGAGCTTGGGTGGGATCAGGATGTGGGTGCAGCCAGGGCTGCCCAAATCCTCTCAGCTCTGACCGCTGAGACAGTCAGGATGCTCTGCAGAACCATCAGGAGCAAAGTTGTTCCTTTGTTCCCCTGACACAGACCTAGGTGTTGGAGGGAAATCAGTGAAATGAATTGGAAAGGGATGGGAAGGAGCAGAGCCAGAAACAGCTGGGCAAAACTCTGCTTCCTGTGTGCTCAGAGAAGGGACTGAATTACTAAATACAGACAGGGGGATACAGGGGTAAACTTAAGAAGGTGACCAAAGATAGAGCAGCAAACTTTAGAGAAGGTGCCAAAGACTCTGTGTTCTCCTTCCCTGTGCTGTTGTCACTTCTCCCTGTGCTCTCTCCTGTGCCAGGATGCCCAGAGCAGGTACCACGTGGGCGTTTGCTACGAGCAGGGCCTTGGGGTGCAGCAGAACCTGGCAGAGGCACTGAGACAGTACCGGGACGCAGCAGCTGCCGGGAACAGGCACGCCCAGGAGAGACTGTGGCTGTGGGAGCAGGAGCTGGAAGGTACACGGGGCCGGGGGGGATGGCACTGCAGGGGAGTGACCCCACAAAAGGGGGGCCTGCATTGCCAGAGGAAGGGTCCAACAGGGCTGTGGCACAACGGAGTTCTTTTGACTGAAGGAAGGGACCACTTTTCGGTTCTTTACACTTCTGACCAGCTCCTTCCAGTCCAGATGGAGTGGAGAAGCCATTCCCATAGTCTGATGTGTCACAGAATCATTTGGGTTAGAAAAGACCTCTGAGATCATCAGGTGCAACCTTTCACAGTGTTGGCCAGGTTGGATGGGGCCCTGAGCAACCTGGTCTAGTGGAAGATGTCCCTGCCCACAGCAGTGGGGCTGGAACTGGATGATCTCTAAGGCCCCTTCCAACCCAAAGCATTCTGTGATTAATACTTTGGTTTTTTGTACTTTCAGGTGTACAGACAAAGCATCCGTTCCCTTCAGGAATACGAGCCTCTTCCTCCAGCCCCAGTCTCTGGGCTCTTGAGCCTGTGTCTGCAGGCCACCACACCCCCCAACCAGCATGTGCCCTGCCCCTGCCCCACTCCTGGAGTGCAGACAGGCTGCACGTGATGCTGCTCAGCAGTGCAGGATGGAGCCGTGCCTTCGGACACAGGACAGTGCCACTGGAAAGGCAGTTCTGGGAGCCCCACCTCTGCTGTTCCTAGAGCAGTAAGTGACACCAGCAGGGGGGAAGGCAGCCCTTGGTCTGTGCAGGACTGAAAGCAGCTGGCAGGGAGTGGAAGGGGAAAGCTTCCTGTTTGTGAACAGGAGCCATTTTTAAATACCAGGGGGGTGAGATGAACTTTGTGATATCCCTACACCACCATGTCCTCTTGCCCTCTTACCTTCCAGGACAAGGATGATCCTTATGCACCTAGATCTCTGTATAGAGCAGTGTATAGACAGCCTACATGGCACAGGTTGCCCAGAGAAGCTGTGGCTGCCCCAGCCCTGGAGTGTCCAAGGCCAGGTTGGACGGGGCTTGGAGCAACCTGGGCTGGTGGAAGGTGTCCCTGCCCATGGCAGGGGGTGGAACTGGATGAGCTTTAAGGTCTCCTCCATTCCAAACCATTCTGTGGTTCTGTACCACAGTGATGTGATTTGGGGTTATAATTCCAGTAGCCCTGCACTTCCTGCACAGTCCCCAGTGAGGTTTGCAAGCCACCATATGGTGATGTTGGCAACTAACCCTGTGGTGGGCCTGGCCCACACCCTCTGAGGCGGTTTGCTCTCTCTTCAAAGCAAGTCCTCACAGTGGCTCTGCTACCAGCACAGTCTGGGCTCAGCTCTGCATTGCCATTGTGGCAGTTTAATCTGCTCCCAAACCTGTGCATGCAACAGACTGAATTTTCATTACTAGGACACAGGTTTTTTGGGCTATCTCATGGCTGCACCTGCACCAGTGAGAGTGTCAGCTGTCCTCGGCCATCCTGCACCGTGTCCTTCAGCCCCCAGTTGTTATTGCTGCAGCTCTGGCAGTGAGCTGCTCCCATGGGTACACCCCTCTGAGTCACAGTGAGCAAGGTTTGCTTCAAAATTTGTGTTGGACATGTTTGCTGAGCGTGCCAGCTCATTTCCAGCACAGTGGATAGGGATGCTCCCAGTGGGAGGGCACCACTGGCAGGCAGCAGCAGCAGCTGCTGGGATAATTCCTTCCACTGGGGCAGCTGAATCCGGAAAAAGGCATTTCTCCACACCAGTTTAAACTGGTTCAAGGGCATCTGTACAAACTGTCCGGCTTCCTGTGGCCATGGTGCTCTGGTGCTTTGTGTAGATCAGGCTCTGGAAAACAAAGGCAATGGCCCCATCCTGAACTTTGCTGTGGTCTCCAGTCAGCAAGGGAGGGGCACAGCCAGCCCTCAACACCTCTGATTGTTCTTCTGGTCTGGTCTCTCTTTCTGCTCAGACCAAGCTTTCTTAGACCATTTCCTTTATCAAGCAGGATACAATTAGCAGGAAATTCCTCGGGTGGATTTCCTATTCTGTGATAATCCACAGCATGCTTACGCATTGGTCAGGATGGGGTAGGACTGGGGGGTTGAAAGCAGTTTGCAGAATGAGGAAATGGAACCAAGAGAGAGGAATCTGTCTCCTTTTTAGTCTGCTTATTATAAGGTATTTTTGGGTAAAGATTGTCCTCTAACAGGCACATCAAAGCAACTCTGCAGAGGAAGGTGTGAGGTCTGTCCTCAGCGTGTGCTCCCGAGATGCAGAGGAATCCCACAGGGCTGCATCTCCTCAGTCACACCGTGCCTCCCTCGTGCTTTGCACAGCTGCAGCTCAGTTGGAATTTGGCTCTCTGTCATTGTTTTGGTGCAAGAACCTGTTTTGTTTGTGAAACAAACCAGCGAGAGATTTCTGTTAGCAAACTCAGGGCAAACTCATCCGTGTATGGATGCCAGAGATGGGCTCATCTGTGCAAGCATTTTGGAGACTCCAAACACAACAGCAGATATTTTGGATATTAAACAGTCCACCACGGGAAATCTCACTCTATTGCTCTTGTCATTTGGTCCCAAGAGCAACAGAAAGGGATAACTTTCTCATTTACTCTGCTTTAAATTATCTCTGTGATTGCCTGGTGCAGTGTACATGCCTAAAGCTGGGATGTGTCACCTCCAGGTGCAGGGAAAAGAACACGGGTAGGACACTGCTGAGATGGTCCAGCATCAGCTCTGCTGGGTCATGCTGCCTCTTCTCTTTCAACTTAACAGCAAAAGGAAAGCCAAAAATACCACCCAAAGACACTTGATGCAACAGCAAATGAGCAAATTTGTTTTGGCCCTAAACATGCTGTGAACTGGGGTGTCTGCAGAGAGGTCAGTGCAGTCTTTCTGCTGTAAAGATGGTGAAGGGAAGCAGGCGGAGTGGTTCGAGCAGCGCTGGCCCTGCCCTGTCAGAGGAGTGACACCGCAGTGCTGGCAGGGAGGTGCTGGCTCACCCTCATCCCTTCCGACTCCCCTCCCACCTACACAGCCATTTCACCAGCGTGCCTGAAATCTTTTCTAGTGGTTTGTAGCACAGTTGGAAAGCACAGACTCTGGTACAGAGAAGAGTCCCGTGTGTGCAGGATCCAGAATCCCTTCCCTGCCATCCACGCTCCACTGTGGATGCTCTGCAGCTGCTCCTGCCACTGCTGCCTTTGCATTCTCTGTAGTGCAGATCCCCCATGGGCAGGCACAAACACCTGTGTGCTTCCTCCTTTGTTACCAATATCTGAGTTTTCCTACCCATGCAATTATCCCAAAACTGTCTTACAGCTCACAGACAGGCAGATCAAAGTGAAAACCCATAATAAGGGTGAAGCTGGAGACTGAATATTTCAAAACAGTGTTTTCACGCTTCCCTTTTCCCAGGTTACCTTTGGCAGACTCCAGCCATCTGTTGTCTGCTTCTGGATAAGGACTATGCTCCAAATTCCAATGGCTTCAAAAGAGAGAAGAGAATAGAATAGAATAGAATCATTAAGGTGGGAAAAGCCCTCAAAGATCGAGCCCAACCTTTGACCGATCACCCCCTTGTCAACCAGACCAGAGCCCTGAGTGCCATATCCAGTCACTGTGGAGAAGGAAATTGTGGGCACCTGGTGCAGCCACAGGGGAGGTGCCAGTGCTGATTTTGGGGTGTTTAACAAAATGCAAATTCACCACAAAACCACAAAAACTGGAACCACAAAAGCTGGAAGGATCAGTGGGAGACAACAGACGAATCTTCCCCTTTCCCAGCTGCCATTCCAGGCTTTCTGCACATTTGTCAGCTTGTTCCAGAGAGGGTAGTGTTAGAAAAAAAGAATTTTATTTAAATAACTGAAATCCTGGAAGCACAAGTCTGCAGCACATGTCAGAGTCCATGACAGCTATTTTAATGTCTGTGGGGCACAGCCTGTGATCTCGTGGATGTTTCTTCCTGTGCTGTGGTTGTTCCAACAACCCCCATCTCCTCTCGGCCTGCCCTGGGAGGAAAGGGCCCTGCTGCTGTGGGTTGGCCTGAGTGTGATGGGAGGCTGGAAGAGGAGACTGGAAGAGGAGGAAAGCAAGGACAGGCAGGTAGAGGAGAACTGAACAAGGTGGAATCAGTCACGGAGAAATTTGATGGGGCGAGGCAGAAGAAGAAATGTGCCTGTTGGGATTGTCTAGACATGGGCGATGCAGTGACCCTGCTGGAGCCCACGTGTGCACCCAGAGCTCTGTCTGACTCTCATCTCCTTATCACAGCCACCAGCAGAACCTACAGAACAGCAGCACTGTCCTCCAGCCCCAGGCCCTTCCCACGTGCCGACAGCTGCCGCAGGAGCCCCGAGCCCGTCTCGCTGTGCACTTGGACCTTCTGGGACAAAATCATCTCAAAGAGGGTGCTCATCTCTGAGAGGAAGGTGCTGGCCAGCCTCGTGCCAGCAGCGTTGGAGTCAGCCCCAGCACCTTTGCCAAAGGTCTCAAAGGTCCTTGGTTTCTCCTGCCTTGCGGCTTCCTCGTCCTCAGGGGAGTGGGGGGAGTCGGGGGAGAAGACGTTGTCCTTGTAGCTGCTGGTGAGGGGGAAGGAGAGCCGGGCCATCCACGCCGGGTCTGCAGCCGTGAGCCTCTTGAGAGCCAGCTCTGGGGCAGTGAGATGTGGAGCAGAGGAGAGCACAGGAGAGAAGAGAGGGAAAAAATTAAATAAACACAATTATTGATAAATTAGAAGATCTCCTGAAATCACCAAGAGCAGCGATTGTAAACAGGTCTAGAGAGAAACTCCCAGCGGCATCATACAAACCAGCAGCTTGGAAAAGCCTGACAAAATAGAACTGGTTTAAAACTACTGGGGTGTTTTGTTTTGTTTTAATATAATAACCATTAGAATCACTTTGCTTTCTCATTTGTTTCAGCCTTGAGTGGCGCTTCAGTAAATTGTTAGCAAAGCCAGAGGGAGGGAGGGTTTAGGACTGGCTAAAGGGATGCTGACAATGGAAAGCTTGCAAGGGGGAAGTGTTGGATGCAGAGATAGTGGACTTCCCTTCAGGGTCACTCCAGGGTGGGAATTTGCTGCTAAGCAGGCAGATTGAGACCGAGAAGAAATGGGTTATTGTGAAAACAATAATAGCAGAATGAAATTCTGGATTATAAAATGCACAGCTGGGTGGTTGAGCACTAGTAACAAACAATTGAGCTATAAAGTGGTTGTTCCTCAATTGGAAACAGCTGAGGAGCAGTGGGAGCCTGGGCTGGGGGTTGGGGCAGGCTCCTTAGTGCACCAGTAATGTGATTTTATCCCAAAATGGAATCATACAGTGTGTTGGTCAAGGTATGAAGGCAAATCCAGGGTATTGTTACTGGGTCTGGTGAGACCTGATTAGGAGAATTACACACATATCTGGTTATCCATAGGAGAGAGGAGCTGAAATGACACCAGTGCAGGGAAAGCTGTGGGGATGAAACCAGGAGTGGTCCAGGATGACATGATGGACACCCCAAGAGTGGGGGGTTGTTGCTCCTGAGGAAGCAAGAGCTCTCCAGGGACCTGCCTGCAACATTTTGAGGAGACAAGCACCGGCAAAGGAAATCTCTAGGCTTAAAATAGTGCTGGCAAAAGAAGAGGTGGTTATAAAAGTCCATGAATAAACATCTACTGGAAAAGAAAGGAAGGACCCCATAGAAAGGAGAGCCTGGAATAGCTTCCCCGTCAGACAGCAGGAAAGGAAACGGGGATTCTTGGGTTTTGAGGTAGTTGGTAAACAAGAGTCCGTGCTGTGGTGCACAGAGCTGCCTTCCAGCCCCACGTTGTTCCTTCCCAAAGCATGTCCCAGAACCCCTGGGGGGTTTGTGAAACCACCTGGTTTGTGAAACACTTGGAGAGCAGCAAAACAGGTGTCTGGCAACAAAACACAGCGGTGCCAGGATGGCAAGAGCTGGTGTCACTAATAATTCTGTGGCTCTGACTTACACGGTGACCTCAGAAAGGAGGGTCCCCATTCTAACGCACTTCTCCTGCTGCTTCCAGAGGATAAGCAGTATCCTCTCAGAGCCTGGGACACAGGGTCCCCAGACACTGACTGAGACAAGGCTCCATCCTCAACCAACTAAGCAATTACCCTTTCTCTCTGAAAAACAGATTTCCTTGGGTGGAATAGGCGTAAGAGCTGGGACCTGGTAAGGAGACAAGGGCAGGTACATCACTTCAATATTTGAGCTGAAGCCCCAAAATTCTTCTGTGTTGCTTCACTTCCAGAATATTTTTCTGCAATCTCAGTATTGTCTTTCAGTCTCACTGACTGTTCCTTAGCACATCACCCAGGAGTGCTGCAGCCCCATGGTTTTGCTCTAAAACATCCAGTTTTGTCCTCCCAGTCTGCAAGAAGCCACTTCATTCCCTGAATATTTGGATGCCTCAGCTCTGGAGCAGGACACAAGCAGTCTGCTCCCTGCAGGGAGAGCCACGACTCAGTGGGTCCTGTGGCCATGAAAGCTTATAATTAGGTACGTTTAATTTGACCAATAACTCTTTACTGCCTTGTTTTAACGGTGTTTTGAGAGCAGGGGTTGTTTTTATCATCAGTAGGGTTCTATCTCTCGTCTGCTGCTGGGAGAGGCTGTGCCTGGCTGGTGGGGGTTGGTGTTAACAGAGGGTGCTGCGTTCATCCCGCAGCATAAACAACCCCAGAGCTGCCTGGGACTGATTAATCCCGCCGTGCCTCCCGCTGGGAACAGCACAAAGGCCCAGACAGCCTCAGCCAGCTGTTGGGATCCTCCTGAGCACAAGCAAAGCTTCCTTCCTCCCTCTCAGGATGCAAGTCCACTTCTCTGTTTGTGTTTGGGAGAGGAGGAAGGAGCCCGGCAGCTCCGGCGTCTGCGCCCTGTCGCCTTCTTGGGAAGCTCCGGGCTCCTGGGGAAGGTTTCTCACCACTGCAACAGGGCAGCCTCGTTGGGAATGGCCAGCAGGAACCCCTGTGGGCACAGCCTCGGCATTCCCTGCTGGCATTCACTGGGAAAGGGAAAACAGTTCCTTCCGAAAGGAACCGGCGTGACACTGTTAACGCTGAGTGAAGAGCCCTGGATGACTTTGGGCAAGGGCACGGAGTGATAGAACAAGGGAGAACACACTGACAGAGAGCGGGGTTAGGCCGGGTATTGGGAAGAAATTCTTCCCTGTGAGGGTGGTGAGGCCCTGACCAGGGAAGTGGTGGAATCATCACCCCTGGAAGTGTTCAAAAAAACGTGGATGTGGCACTTAGGGACATGGCTAGTGGTGGCCCTGGCAGTGCTGGGGGAATGATTTGACGTGATGGTCTGAGAGGGCTTTGCCAACCTTAAGGATTGCATGAAATTCCACCACTTTGGCAAAAGGGTTTTTTCCTATCAGATCCAAGAATCGAGGGAGATGGCACTTCGTGGATCTGCCCCACCACAGCACAGATTTTCTAGGATGCTCCCTGTGGGCAGGACTGGATCCAGAGAGAGCTCCCTTTACTGGGACTGGTGCCTGTCACTGCACCAAGGGATGCACCTGGGCTCCTGTTCCCTCCCTGCCCTTGGCTGCAGGACCTTTAAATCCAAAATGCTTTTAGCTCTTATTTCACCCGGCCTTTCCTTCATTTACTCCTTACCAGAATAAAAGAGCAGGAAGGCAATTGGGGAGAAGCAGCAGGTTCTCCCCCTAAGGAAAAGCACCAAAAATGCCCATCTCTGGAGTTAAAACCACCCCAGCAGCAAACCTCAGTGAATTCCTCTTCTGTGGAGGCTCCACAATGAAATTTCTGCTACAGGACATGAGTCAGCCCAACTCTTTCAAATTGAAATGCCAGTAGAGGAGATTTTTAGAACAAATCAATAAAAAGAACATGTAGAAAATGTCAGGCCCAGATGGTATTCACCCCGGAGAGCCAGAGGAACTCAGATATGAAATTGCCTGGTTTATTAGCTGCTGTTCGTTAACTACTGCTTCAAATGAACACGGGAGCAGGAGGAGGAAGGAGAAATTGTGACAGGAGTTTTTAAGCATGTGAAGGTGAATCTGGTGCAGGCAGATCCATAGAAATCCTTCTGTGCCGGGCTCAGCAGAGAGACAAGGAGCTGCTGTTCCAAAGGGAACCGGCAGGACAGTGTCAAGGTGGGCAATTGTGTTCTGCAGATTTGTTGGAGTCTTTGGAAGGGCTGGATGACTTTGGACAAGGGCATGGAGTGAGAGGACAAGGGGAATGGCTTCCCACTGACAAGAGGGCAGGGTTAGATGGGATATTGGGAAAGAATCCTTCCCTGGGAGGGTGGGCAGGCCCTGGCACAGGGTGCCCAGAGAAGCTGTGGCTGCCCCTGGATCCCTGAGAGTGTCCAAGGCCAGGTTGGATGTGGCTTGGAGCAACCTGGGCTGGTGGAAGGTGTCCCTGCCCATGGCAGGGGGGTTGGAATGAGATGAGCTTTAAGGTCGCTCCCAACCCAAACCATTCCAGGATTCAATTGTATGATGCCAAAGGACACCTGAGCTGGTGGAAGAGCACCAGCCAGGCTCTCAGGGACCTGAGCTGTCCCTGAATCAACAGCCAGGTCCTGTAAGGACTAATGTGTGTTAAAAGCTGGGAAGTGAGGGTAGGAATAATTAATCTTCCCTACCCAGGGAGGTCATTAACAGATTCCCAGAGCATCTGCCCAACACAGTGATAAATTATGTGGACAAGGGCACCGTGTTGGTGTTGCCTCTACTGAAACACCCAATGCAGAAGGTTGTGAAGGTCCTAACAGTGCTGAGAGCCACGAGCAACACGTGGCTGGTGGATTTCTGTCAGCCGCTGTTGGACAATTGTCCTGGGGAGTAACATGTCATGTATTGATGACTCTCCCACCACATGGAGAAGGGATTTGGTAGTCACCACAAACAGTCTGGTGACAGCTCAGGGTGGAACTTGAGCAGGACAGGAATGAAGAACAAACCAAAAAACCTTGTTATATCCCCAATGTCTCCTAAACACTGTGCACAGTTCTGGTCACCACATCTCAGTAAAGACATGCTAAAATTAGCAGCAGGGTGGTCACAGGAGGTGAGACTGAACTAGTTCAGCCTGGTAGGAAACAGCCTGATGGGGCTTGACAAGGACTCTCCGTCTTTCTCACTCTGCATGGACAAGGAGACCATGAAAGGGAGGGGCTCGGGTCAGGGTGGGAAGCAGATCATCAGGTTCAATGTTCAACTGGACTTCACGCCTACACAACACAGGGCAAGCTCACACATCAGCTGAACAACAGCAGATACATCCACGGGGAAGAAGACCTTCCATAAACACAGGAACAAATCCAGCACGAGCTCAACAAGTCCCTTTGCTGTGAACTGCCTGGTACCAAGGGCCTGGGATGGTGCAGACCTGCTGTCCCAAGCATCTGCCACTGCCAGAGCCACCCCAGGAGATAAGATGTCCCCAGGCCGGCCTGTCTGACCTGAATGGGGTTAGGGTGTTATTTGAGACCCCACTGCTGGAACCCTCCACCAGCCCCAGCGTGCTCCCAAGGAGCGAGGCCACCTCACCTGCCTGTGGCTCCAGGAGGGTCTCCAGCTCCTCCCCCACCAGCTGCGGCACAGAGAGCTCGAAGCCGCTCTCGGAGTCGCGGTCCTCGGCCTCGCTCTCGCCGTGCCCGCTGTCCTTCGTGCTCAGGCAGTCGGTGTCCAGCCCCGCAGCCCTGCCAGGGGACACAGCACTCGGGTCACCACAACTCCCAGCACAGCCCTTTGAAGGTTCTTGTCTTTATTCCCCCCAAAATGACCCACACAGGGGGTGTGGGCACCCTCTCAGTGCGTCGCTCTCAGAACTGAAGGTGCAATCGTTTCAGTCCTCACTAAATAATGAGTTTGGGGGTTGTTTGGCCCACACAAGAGGCTGCCCACGTTTCTTGCCTGAGAGGGTTTTTATCCTTCTTCAAGGAGATCATAGAATCACAGAATGATTTGGATTGGAAGTGACCTTGTAGCTCATCTTGATCCACCCTCTGCCATGGGAAGGGACACTTCCACTAGACCAGGTTGCTCCAAGCCCTGTCCAGCCTCATCATGAACACTTCCAGGGCATATCCTTAACAAACAGGGAGCTGCTGGCTCCTCCCCATAAATTTAGGGCTTCCCACCTGCAGGACCAGGTGAGGAGCATCACAGCCCAGCCCCAGAGTCGCTGTCCCACCCTCTGTGTCCTCAGAAGATGCAGATGAAAAAGGTGGAGAAGACTGTGTCTGCCCATGGCCTGGGCAGGTGTGGATGGGAGGACATCTGGAATCCTCAGGAGTGTTCACCCAGAGATGTCAACAGCATAATTGGATGGGAACACCATGAAGTTTGGCTCCAGGAACATATTTGGCACACAGCTGGAACATCTCAGTTCTTCTAAACCTGCCGGCATTGTCTCACTCACTTCCCTCCTGACCTGGGGACAGGTGCCCCAAACTCGTGTCAACAGCATCTCTCACAAAGTGCCCAGAGCCGTGAGAAAACTCATCCTTGTGCTGCTGCCTCCAGGGCTGGGACCCTCTGTGTTCCTGAGTATCCCTGTCCGTCACACCAGAACACATCAGTGTTCCCCTGGCAAGGATGGGATGATGATTCATGGCCATGGAGAGGCTCAGGTGAGAATGGAAGACGCTACCAAAGGTGCCCCAGGAAGGAGGCAAAGAGCAGTGGGATACCAATGGGAGCACAGCCTTCCCCTGAAGGGAGGACCTATCTCCCCAGTCTCAGCTCACCAAAACCTGGGACAAGGCTTTGTCTGGTGTCTCTGCTGCCCCGGTGTCTCCTGCCCTCAGGAGCTCTGGGGGCTGGTGAGGCTGAAGCAGAGCCAGGAGGGAAGAGGGGGTGGGAAGGGCCAGGGTCCAGCCTTACCTGCTGCCGTTCTTGGCCGTGTACTTGTTTCCCCTGTAGTTTGTTTTGGGCTGGAACTGGCCCTGGTGCAGCAGGGACAGCAGCTGGGAGATTTGCTGTAAGGCAGGAAGAGCCTGTTGAGCCCCGGTGATCGCGCCACTCAAGCTGCTTCCTGCCAGGACGTCCCCTCGGACCCTCTGGCCTTTTTATAGCGTTTCCTCCTCCTGCAGATGGTTCGGCAGCCCCAGGCAGGGGCCAAAACAAGCGCCCGGGAGCCCACCTGGCCCCTTCTCCCCCTGCACTGCCTGCATGCCTTGCCCTGCCCACACACCCCCAGGGAAGGGAGCATGGGACTGTCCCCTTCTCCCTGGGACAGCCACCCTCACCCCTCACCTCCTGGGATGCCCTGGTGGGTGTGGGGAGACCCTGACTGTGGTGGGGTGGCTGTTCATCCTACCCAGCACCTCTGCCCAGGACTGGGGGAAGCAACCACCTAAAGACCATCAGGTTGCACATTTCCACCACCCCGGGATGGGCAAGACCCAGGAAACAAAGAACTAGGGGTGGTCCACACTCCTGGGAATGCACAGGGCAGCTCTTACCTGCACTGGGGGCGACTCCATGGCAAACTCCCCGGTGGGGCTTTGCTCCGCCAGTGCCACCAGCGACAGCCGGACCAGGCTCCTGAGGATTTGCTGGTGGGGCTGGGGCTGCCCGGGTCCCCCAGCACCCACGGGCTGCTCAGGTGGCAGCTGAGGCTGTCCCATGGGTGGCTTCACCAAGCTCTTGCCGTGGGGTGGTGCATCCAGGGGGCTCGCAGCCTCTTTCGCCAAATGTTTGGGTCTGTGGGGCTGGCAGGGCCGGCGCTGCAGGATGGGCAGCTCAAAGGTCCCCTGCTGCTCCTCCGAGTCTTTTTGGGTCCTCTGATTTCTCAGGGTCCTGTAGAGGGTGGGGGTGAGGTGGAGGGGAGGCTGCGGGGAGCCCCCCGGCGCAGGGGGGGCCGTGCCAGGTGGATCCTCCTGGTGGGGCCGGGGGGGCTCAGCCTCCCGGGGCCGGCCCCGGAGCAGTGGGACGAGGTGGATGTCGGCCTTCTGGATCTGCCTGTGCGGCTTCTTGAGCTGCTGCTGCCTGCGGGCATCCTCTGCCTCCCTGCAGTTGTAGGCCATGCCATCCTTCTTGTCCTTCTTACGCAGGGACAGGGTTAGAGCCAGGAGGAGAAGGCACCCGCCCAGGAGGGCGGCCAGGCAGATAACAACCACCACGGAGAGGCTCAGCCACCCGGGATCCTGGGCTGAGATTTTGGAGAACGCCCCGTGATGCCGGAAAACTAAACGGACCCGGGCCAGGGTGTGCAGGGGGGTGTCCCCCTCATCGCTTACCCGGACCACCAGCTCCCGCTCGCTGCCGGCCAGGCTGCTGGCATTGCTGGCGTTGAGGAAGACCTGCCCCAAGAGAGGGTCCAGGATGAAGAGCTCAGCATCATCCCCCCCCACCAAATCATACCGGAGAGCCCCGTTGATGCCAGAGTCCACATCCCTGGCCACAATGGAGAAGAGGAAAGGAGTGCCAGCACATGACACAAGTGTCGCGTTCATCACTGCTGCAGCCCCTTGGGTGCTCCCGTTCCCAGGGACCACCCAGAAGCACCCTGTCTCCACATTGACCAGGACTGAGAGCGTGGCTGCACCTCCCACCAGCGCTGGCGTGGTGATGATGGGCGCGTTGTCGTTCCGGTCGAGCACAGCCAGCCTGATGGAGATGTTGGATGCCAGCTTGGGATGACCTCCATCCTCCGCAGTCACCAGGAACTCCAGGCTCCTCACCTGCTCATAATCAAAAGCCTGGAGGGCAAAAACATCCCCGGTGGCGGGGTCAACTGAGACCAGACCCAGAGCAGAGGAGTCCGGGATGCTGTAGGTGATTTTCCCATTGAAGCCCAGGTCGGGGTCGGTGGCACGGACAGTGAGCAGGAAGGCAGGTGCTTCGCTGTTCTCAGCAACAGCAGCCTCGTAGGCGGCCTTCTCGAAGGCCGGGGCGTTGTCGTTGACGTCGCTGATGCCGATGGTGAGGTGTTTGAGCACGGCCAGGGACAGGTCACCCTGGTCCCGCACCACCAGCGTCAGGTTGTACTCGGCGCGCAGCTCCCTGTCCAGCACGGCGTTGGTCATCAGCACGTAGCTGTGGCTGTTGGTCCTCTTCAGCCTGAAGTGCTCGTCCCCTTGGCCGAGGGAGCAAAGCACTTGCCCGTTGCTCCCTGAGTCGGGGTCGCTGGCTGTCACCAGAGCCACGAAGCTGTCCTTGGGAAGGGCTTCGGAGAGCACGGGCGCGCGCGCGGCCCAGGTGACGTGGACGTCAGGAGCGTTGTCATTGACGTCCAGGACCTTGACCAGGACCTTGCAGTGTGCTGGGATGGGGTTGGCTCCCAGGTCCCGGGCCTGCACATCCAGCTCGTAGGTGTGGGTTTCCTCGTAGTCCAGAGGTTGCTTCAGGATAATGCTGCCTGTGCGGGCATCAATGCTGAAAGTGCTCAGCACCTCCGGGGGCGCGTGCCTGCTCAGGCTGTACTCGATCTCCCCATTGGCACCCTGGTCGGGGTCGGTGGCTGTGACCGTCACAAGGAGGGTCCCGGGCAGAGCATCCTCCCGAACCTCCACTGTCAAGGAGCTCTCTGCAAAGACGGGGCTGTTGTCATTGGAGTCGAGGACAATGACTTTAATTAAAGCAGTACCTGATTTTGGCGGCTCCCCGTGGTCAGTGGCCGTCAGCACGAGCTCGAAGGAGGAGTGCAGCTCCCGGTCCACTTCTTTAACCACCACAAGCTCCGCATGCCCCGTCCCATCAGAGCTGGAGACCACCTCCAGAGCAAAGTGCTCGCTGGGGGAGAGGGCATAGGAGCAGCGGGCGTTGGGGCCGGCATCAGCATCCAGGGCTCGATCCAGCGGCATCCGTGTCCGCAGGGATGCGCTCTCCGACATCTCCAGCTCCAGCTCGGGCGTGGGGAACCGCGGCGTGTTGTCATTGACATCCAGCACTTGAACCTCCACGTGGATCAGCGCCAGGTTTTGGGCGGCCAGCACATCGAAGGAAACCCAGCAGGGATCACTGTGCCGGCACAGCTGCTCCCTGTCCACCCGCCCCGCCGTGCTGAGCACCCCGTCCCCGCTCCCCACGTGCAGCGGGAACCTCCCAGGGATCTCCATCAGCTGGAAGGTGTCTTCAGCCTCGCCGCTCTCGCCCCCTTCCAAGTGCTCGGCCAGGGTGCCGATCACCGTTCCCGGCGGCACCTCCTCCAGCACGCGGTACTGCACCGTGAATGTGGCGACCTCCTGGGCGTCGGCGCAGAGGAACAGGTACCACCAGAGCGCCGGGAGCTGCAGGGCCGAGCGGCTCAGCAGCAGGATGCTGCTGGCAAAGCCCACGGTCCCCCTGCCCCGGGGCACTGCCGGGGGCCTGCCCGCCCGCCGCCGCATGGCCAGGGAGTCCTCACGGCAACCGCGAGTCCTCGGCATCCTCTCCCATCCCCAGGTCCCACAGGCACCGGTCGGTGGTTGGGAAGGAGAAGTCATGAGCCAGTCTGGTGGTTGTCCCCCGCCCTGCCATCACCGGGGGACAGCGGGGGACCCAGGTGCTGCCCGGGCTGGAACGCTCAGCTCGGAGCGGAGGGAGCCGCCACCGGAGCAGCGTCCGGCCAGCTGGCCGGGCCAGGAGCTGGACCAGCCGTCCTTCCTATGGAAACCACACCTACAGGAAAAGGGAGGACCGGGCTGGTACAATGGTGGGGCTGGGTGGGGGCTCGTGGGGCAGCACATGGCCCAGCTGGGAGAGGGGTGTGGAAGTGCCCTCCGTTCCCAACCTGCAGGGACCATCACCTGCCTGCTGCCAACAGCAAAACGCTCTTCACAGAAAGTGTGGTTCCTGCAGACAGTCCCTGACCCACCCACAAACCTGTCGTGCTTCAGGAACAGGTCTGCAAGGACCAGCCGTGGTGGACAATGCTCCTGCATTGACCCAAAGCCCTGCTCCTCACACTTACATTTCTGACTTGGGTTTGCTCTCATTTTGTCTAAATCCAGAGTGCAATCCCTCTCCTTGCTCTGCTTTGTGAGGGCCCACATCACCTTTTCCAGCACACAGCTTTTGATGATGTCACAGCTTCAGTTCCAGCTGGACACACCAAAATGAGCTGATGACTCACTGGGAGCGTGGCCACAGCAAACACAGGCAGGAGGGCACGAGGGAAGGAGGGAGGCACTGGCAGACACAAGCCGTGTCCTGTCGGGCCTCTCCCATCCCCTGCATCCATCTGTCCTGGCCCGTCCCCTGCCTGGCACACGCTCCATCCTCTCCCATCCCCTGCATCCATCTGTCCTGGCCCGTCCCCTGCCTGGCACACGCTCCATCCTCTCCCATCCACTGCATCCATCTGTCCTGGCCAGTCCCCTGCCTGGCACATGCTCCATCCCAGCCTGGCTCTGCACTGATCCCCCCAGTGTCACTCCTCACCCAGCACCGATCCTGCACCACCAAATCCCTTCTGGGCCTGATTTCAGCACTGTCCCCCCAGCTCCCCTTGGAGCAGCCAGCATGAGGCTGCACAGCTGTTCCCCCCATACCACCACATCTGGCCAGCTGTGCACACATAGGTGGCACAGCCGAAAGTTGTCCCATGTGTTCCACCTAAGCAGGGTGCTGCCTGCAGAGCCCCAGTGCCACAAGCTGAGTTTACTTTGGTCTCCAGGTGATTGAAGGCATTCGGGACAGGGAAGGTAATGTGGAATTTTCCTTGGCCGTTATGGACTGCAGAGCATCCTCGTGGTGTGGTTGGGGCCACCAGCCACATCATCTTTGTGGCCCCCACATCTCCCAGGCAGCCTCCAGCATCCCTCTGGCTGTCATTGGTGCCCTGTGCCCACCTTGCTCTCTCCTCCTGCTTTTCCATCCTCAGTGGGCACCCCCCCATATCACCATCCTCTTCCCATCCTCGCCAGTTCCCCTCACCACTCTGTTTTTCCCAGCTGAGGCTCCCCAGCACCTGCATCCCTACTCTCATTATTTTCCTTTATTATAGTAAATTTTAATATCCCAATGAGCAGCAAAACCAAACCCCCCCCCCAGTGCCACCAGCCCTGGCAGGTTTGTGCCACTGCCCAGCGCTCCGGGAGGAAGGGACAGTGCAGGGGGTGGCAGGAGAGCCGGTGCTATTCCTGGGCTCAGCCCCAGCTCCAGGTGACCTTTGCCAAGTCATTTCCCTGCTTTGTGCTGTCGCTTCCTCCCGCTCCAAGCGCAGCCAGCCCCGGGCTCTCCGGAGGGATGCTCCCTGCTCCCGGAGCTATGGATGGAGGAGCGGATGTCTCCCAGCCCGTGCCCTGCTTTGGGGTGGAGGAGGTGGGAAGGCTACTTGCTTCTGGGGGGAGGCTTATCCTTCCACCTCCTTTTTTTATTTTTATGCCTTTCCTTTTCAGAGATAGAGAGGACCAGAAGAACCACACTGAAACACTGCAAGGCAAAGGGAATCAATATTATACCCTGGAACTCTGGGTGCTCCCTGAGGAGCCCTGCACGGTGTATCCTTCTCCCATCACCTCCCAGTCCATCTGCAGAACATCACTGAGTGCTCTGTGTGCACTAATGTAACAGGGTGAATCCCCCCAACACCAACACCCATGTGCTGACCCCATCCCCACACTCCAGCTGGAGGGCGAATTCCCCTTCAGGCTGCTGCAGCCCCAAACCTGCTCCTTTTTCTCACAAAAGTCAGGGACCAGGTGGGATTTTGAGCACCAGTTTTCTCAGCCACCACAGGGAAAGGCTGGGAGGAGAAATCACTGTCACCAACACAAGAGCTGTGACCCCCCAGCACTGTGCCCAGCCTGGCTCCAGGAGAGGAGCTGCAGGAGCTGCTGCATCACTGATGATGACACTTTAGGAATAAACCCCTGCAGAGCAGGCCTGTAACCCCCAGCCACTGAAACATTCTCAGCTGGCAGGAAGATGCTGCAGGGCTGCAAAAGCTGCAAACCAGCCGTGGTGTGGGGGGGAGATGGACAAGTAGTGCTGCAAAGAAAAAGAAAAACGGGGTCGAGCTGAGACTTGCCAGAAGCACAGGCAGGAAAATAAGATCTGGTGCTAAAAACAACACACGTCTCCTCCCGTTTCCTGTTCACACCCCGGCAGGTTCCCAACATGCAGGTGCTTCAGGAGCTCCATGGACAATGTGGTGCCTGTGGACATGAAATTCCCCCCCTAAGGTTTGGGCTGCACCTGAGACTTTTCATTTAAAGCTCAGGAAGAGAATCAGTTACATTCAATTATTGCAGCAGTATTCGTCAGCTCCTGCACGATGTTATCAGTGCCCTAAGCAGCTGTAAATGCCACTTTCTGGTGTGAAAACCTGGCTCCTCTCGGCTCTCCAGGCTCCAGAGCAGACATGGGGACACCCCAAGCTCCAGGGGTGCAGAGCTGTGCTGGAGACACCACATTCCCTGTCCATCAGAAGGCAAAGAGCAGCCCCACCATGTTATTTCAAGCTCCACTGAACAGCTGGAGGTCTTTAAACTTTGGCACTTTGGGATGGTACGGTGTTCACTGGGAACCACGAGCTGTGCATAGGGCAGCTTAAAATGAGCCTTTTTCATATGTAATAATCATCCTCTGCTCTGCAGCCAGGCTGGGAGAGCTGGGGGTGTTCACCTGGAGAAGAGAAGGCTCTGGGAAGACCTGAGAGCCCCTTGCAGAGCCTAAAGGGGATCCAGGGGAGCTGGAGAGGGACTTGGGACAAGGCTTGGAGGGACAGGACAAGGGGAATGGCTTCAAACTACCAAAGGGCAGGGTTAGATGGGATATTGGGAAGGAATCCCTCCCTGGGAGGGTGGGCAGGCCCTGGCACAGGGTGCCCAGAGAAGCTGTGGCTGCCCCATCCCTGGGAGTGTCCAAGGCCAGGTTAGACAGGGCTTGGAGCAACTTGGGCTGGTGGGAGGTGTCCCTGCCCATGGGAGGGGGTGGGACTGGATGAGCTTTCAGGTTCAACTCCAACCATTCTGTAGTTCTGTGACTCCAAAAACCAACAGCAAAAGGAGAGGAGTTCAAAATGAGCACCACCAACGATGTGCCAAGGTTTGGCCTCATTAGGGTGCTCAGGGCTTATAATACCCTGTGGACTCTTCAGGGAAGCAGGACTTGGTCTCACCTCTGCTGTACAGCTACTCCAGAGGGTGGGAAACGGTGTCCAAGGGTCAGAACACAGAGGCCACAGACACAGGATGGACCCTGAGGAGGGATGGGCTCCTCCAGGCTCAGCTCCCGGTCACAGTGGAGGGCAGCCGGGAATCGAGGTGGAGCGAGGAAAGGTGTGGCTGCTTCTCACCAGCTGTGCCCTTGCACCAGGATCGTGGGTGTTCTCCCGAGCTGCCACGGGCTCCCCAGGGCAGTGGGAACACCAGACAGAAACCTGCCGGAGCTCAAGGAATGTTTGGACAACACTCTCAGGGACAGGATGGGATTGCTGGGGTGTCTGCAGGGCTAGGGTTTGGACTCGATGATCCCTGTGGGTCCCTTCCAGCCCAGGATATTCTGTGATTTCATGAATTTTCACTCCTTAAAAGGCAGCTTTGCTTCTCTAGAAGTGTCGTTCCCTTTTCACCAGCAAAATAATCCCTCTCTGTGCAATAGGTGTGTGAGGAGCTGAGTGCAGGTGCAGCTGCACAAGGTAGCTCAGATCCTTTTCCATCCTCAGCCGCCTGCAGGGATTTGGGAGGCTCCTGGGGGACCTTTCTCTGGAGCAAGGACACGATTGCCCCTCTCATACCAAAGAGCAAGATACCCAGCTCCACAGGAGATGGGGGGACCTCCCCTGAGAGGGCTCAGCTCTCCCTGTGCTCACCCTCTCCCTAAAATCAGAAGGTGACGCTGGCTGGAAGTGACCTCCAGGTGGCACCTGGCCCATCCTCCCGCAGCCAGGTCCCTTCGGGCTGGGCTGCTCATCCTCCAGCGCAGCGAAAGCTCCCCTGCGTCTCCTCTTTTCGGCAGCAGGGAGCCCCGCCCGGGCTGCGGGGCAGGAGCCGCGGTGCCTGCGGTGTGCAGTTGGCTCCCTCCACCACGAGAGCCCACTGCTGCTCCGCGCTGCGCTCCCCCGGCCCCGCACGGAGGGGCTGCGACCGCCCCAGAGCGCAGCCCGGCCCCGCGGGTGCCGCATCCCCTCCATCCCCTGCGGATGCTCCGGGTGCCTCCCTCGGTTTTGCACGATTTTCGGGTGCCTCCCTCGGTTTTGCACGATTCTAGCCAACCCTGCGGCATCGTGAGCAGAGTCACCTCCAGCCCTCGCCGTACCCCTCGCTAGCCCCTCCTGGGAGGGTTATGAAGGTGCAACACCCCGACCAGGAGGGAAACACGAGGGGGTGCAGGCGGTCCCTGAGCAGGACGGAGTTAATAGGTGGGGCAGCAGCTCCTAAAAGTTTCCCGAGGCGCAAAGCTGGCTCTGAGCAAAGCAAGGTCCCTTCAGCTCCTGCTTGGTGCGTTCCAGGAGCTGCCCTGCACAGAGGGGACGATAAGGAGGGTTATTGTCGCTCTGTGCTCATAAAAGGATTATTATTAAGGAGGGAAAGAAAGTTGTAAGTGAAGTAAATTGGGACGGGCTCGGTGTTTGAATAGAGAGGAATAATGTTATGGTAATGTCATGCACGGCTTTGCTGCTCACAGACCCTGGAGTGTTTTATAAAAGCCCGGTGCTAGAAAGAGCAATTCTGCGAGCTGAGAGCTGGACAAAGAGAAACAAGAAGAATCTGTAAAAATGATGTTTTATTGTGCAGGAGAAAGCAATGAGGAGCAGAGTTGAGATCTGACCCTTGATGTCCTTCTGGAGGAGAAAGCTGGCAGCATATTGTCACTTGCTCGTATGATTTAATTTGCTATTCTAAGCCTTACAGTAATTTCTTTCCTGTATTCCAAAAGCTTCTATCTAAATATCTGTTTGCAAATGAAATACAAGGATGAAATCCTGCAGGCTGGAGCTTCAACACTAGATCTTCCCAGAGACAGTCACGTAGAAGGGGCTGCTGGCAGCTGCAGGGCTGGAAGGACAAATGTGGGGCCACTGGAGCCCCAGCAGCACCCCCGGTTCTATTTGCTTTCACTTCGACAACCTGAAATACCCGAACAACACGTGCAGTGGAGGGTTCCCCGTAAGTGATAGATCTGGGCCACGGCACAACACGACATAAATCAGACCTTTACGAGTCCCCAGCAGCTGCAAATCAATGAGTGCCAGCAATAATTACCCATTTTATCTCTATCTTTATTAATATTTAGACGGTTTTAATCTTTTCTTTCTAAACACGCTGTTTCCCTGCTGTGGTCGTCCTTCAAGTGGGAGCTGCCGCTGAAGCTCCTGATTCCAAGGCTTTGTCTTGGTCCCAACTGCTCCCTGATCCGAAGTGGCACAACCACAAAAGCTGGGTGACAACTCCCCTGCTTCACCCTGGGCAGGTGACACCTGGAAGTGTCCCTGAGAGGCAGGTGCAGCCTGTCTGGGGGCCACAGTGCAGATCCTGTGATGGTTGCAGGGGTGTGGGTGACCACAACCTACAGACGGTGTTTAAAGAGGTCATGCAGTGGTTGGGGTGGGAAGGGACCATGAAGAACATCCAGTCCCACCCCGTGTCGTGAGCAGGGACACCTCCCACGGGCCCAGGTTGCTTCGAGCCCTGTCCAACCTGGCCTTGGACACTCCCAGGGATGGGGCAGCCACAGCTTCTCTGGGCAACCTGTACCAAGGGCTCCCCACCCTCACAGGGAAGGATTTCTTAATTAGGAGAAATCCCAGGAAGGTGATTATCTCTTCAGGGGGTGCTAATTAGGGATGTACACATTACAAACTAAGTTCTGTGTTGACATGCAAAGAGGGGTGGGACTGTGATTTTCAATGGCAATGACAGCCCTTATCTCCTGTAACTCAGGCGTGGGAAAGCTGAAAACGTACTATCACCTCTGGAAAACAAAAGAGAAAAACATCGAAACAGAAAACAAGCCCCCCAGAAAGTAATATAAATTACATTTATTGTAGAGACAAAAAGTTTCCAGCAAGTCCAACCACTACCCAGCTTTAAAGTGAGCAACGAGCTGGAAATAAGTGAGAGGAGGGATGCTGGAGCATCTGCCGTGCCAGAAATACCCTCAGGACCTGGAGGAACAGGGAAAGCCCCGTTCCGTGTCCACCTGTGCACAGAGGGATCTGTGCTGGGCCGGCAGGGAAGGGTGGACACAGACCTGGCTTTTGTGGGGAGGGCAGACTGGCAACTGTATTTTGACTTGCTGGGACTGTTCAGCAGCATCAATCCTGTGCCAACCCCACCATCGCTCCCTCCCTTTGGCTGCTTCCAACCACCCGAGTCCCCAGGCCCTGAGCAGAGCTGCCCGTGGCCCGGGGACAGCAGCCAGTGCTGGGGACAGCAAGGATGAGCACAGTGAAGATGACCTCAGTGAAGAGGACCACAGTGAAGATGACCTCAGTGAAGATGACCTCAGGTCTCCCCAGCCCTGTGCACAGAGATGCTGCAGGCCCTGCCCAGAAGCACACCTTCTCTGGTGCCAACACCTCCAGATGTTCAGCCAGCTGTGATGTGCCATTATCACCTCTCTTGCCTCTGCTGTGTCACCACTCCTCTCTCACCCACCTCCACTGGGGAAAGGACACATTGTCCCCTGTCACTGGCTCCACCAACACGGGTTTAGGAGCTGTTTGTCCCGAGGGCTGAGCCCACTGCCAGGGCTGCCAGGGGAGAGGATGGCGTTTCAGCCCTCGGATGGAGGAAAAGGGGCTGTGGCACAGAGGAAAAGAGGGGCTGGAGGCTTCTCTGCACCATACAAATGGTGTAATGAGGACACTGTGCATGTGGAAACATCTTTCATCAGGAAAACAATTCCAGATGATGCAACTTCCAGCTCCTGCCAAGGGGCCAAGCAAAGCCCCAGAGCTCCCCAGCTGGGGCAAGGATGGAGGCAGCTCTCCTGGCCACTCCCAGGCAGCATGGGAGAGGTAAAACCAGGGTGAGAAAAGCCAGGAGTGATGCTAACGCTGTCCCACGTGGGCTGACCCAGCCCCAGAGCCCGGGCTGGGACCCATCTCCTGCAGTGACACTGAACCTCCTGGCTGAGCATTCCTGGGGCCGGACATTCCTGTGGGAACTGGCGAGTCTCGGGATACACTGAGACCCAGTCACTGCTGGTGGCCCAGGGCCGTGTCACAGGTACGTGATCTCGATGACATTGGCCTCGTGGTGCTTGCAGGAGCACCGGCAGCTCGCCGCAGCCAAATCCACGCCGGGCAGCTCCCGCTGGCAGGGCTGTGGGTCCGGCTTCCCCTGCGGGTCCAGCTGCCTCCAGTCCGTGAGGCGCACGCCGTGGTCCAGGTCCTGCGGCAGGGGCTCGCGGTACAGGGTGATCTGGACGGTGAGGAGCTGGGGGCCGTAGTGCACCACGACGATGATGAACACGGCCAGGAGGACGAAGACGACCACGATCACCGAGATCATGGGAAGGGCGTCCGATTTCTTCGCCATGCTCCTGACGACGGAGACGGGAGTGAAGGCGACCACGTCCTGGGGCTCGGGCTGTCTCAGCTGGCTGCCAGGCATGGAGGTGTTCATGGCTCAGTGGGCTCACCTGGGACAGGGACACACGGGGTGGAACGGGGCGACCACCGAGCAGAGACCATCCCTGTCCTTCTCTCCTGCTCTCGAGTCCACTCGCAGCTGCCAGGGAACGGGACGATCCCGTAAGTGCTCCCTCCCTTGGGCTCATGGGACAGGATAAATGGTGGCTGTACCTGGGGGTGTAGGATGGTTCCCTGGACACGTCCAGGCAGGGAGGAAATGTCCTGTGTCCCCGTGACCCGGACATCTTTGGCGTGGGGCTTTTCCTCCCCACCACACCTTGCTCCTGGTGGGGACCCCTCCACGCTCTCCTCTTCACCCCCTGCCCTACAATGCTAACCCAGGACCAAACCCCACGGGGGCCACCCTGGGAGACCCGACGCTCGCCACGGTGGCAAAATGCCGTGGGCGGCAGCACGGGTGGGAGCAGGGGCGGCGTGGGGAGAAGCGGGGCGGAGGGAGGGGATCCCTCCCACCCCGTCAGGGGTACCTCGGCGTCCCCGGTGCCCGGGAGTCATGGTCTGCGGCGGCGGGGCCGGGGAGCGGGCGGCAGGAGCGGCAGGAGGAGCTCCGGGATGGAGCCCCGGTGTAGGTGCAGCCGGACTCACCTCGGAAGCTGCCACGTCACGCCCCGGCCCCGCACCCCCCCGGGACTCCCGGGGCACACGAGGAAGCGCCGGCTCATCCCGGGGCAGGAGCCGCTCCCGTGCCCAGCCCGGTGCCACATCAGCGCTGTCCCCTCCTCGCCCCGCGGACCCCCCTCTCCCCCACGCAGGACAAGGGCTCTTTTGTCCAGGCAGGAGCAGCCAGCCACCCTCCCAGCCCTTCCAGCTGCACCCCCGACGCCAGCGGCAGGAAACCTCCCTCCAAACACCGGCTCGGGGGGAACGTTTCATGTGCTGAAGAAACGGGGTTTAAAAGAGCCCCTTTCTGCACGTGAGCTCCTCGCAGAGCCCGGGCCAGCGCATCCACACGGTGCTCCGGGAGGGAAGGACCCGCGCCCGAGGGATGAGGCAGCCCCAGGGTTGATTTTCTCTGCTGGGAGGGGTCCCATTTCTGCGGGGGGAACACTCACAGCACGGCTGTGGCCGGAGCAGGGAGTCCATGGGGAAGCTCTGGATCCTTTGGACCATCAAGTCCAAAGGTTGGACTCGATGATGTTGGAGGTTTTTCCCAATGATTCTTTGATTCTGTGATTCTGTGACCTGCTCAGGGTCACAGGCAGGAGCCAGAGCCAGTGCCAGGGCTGGCACCTCTCTCTTCTTGCATGGGGTGGTGACACAAGGCTGGCACGGATACCCTCCAGGGTTGCCCTCCAGGGTTACCCCTCCAGGGATACCCTCCAGGGATTACCTCCAGGGTTACCCTCCAGGGATACCCTCCAAGGATGCCCTCCAGGGTTACCCTCCAGGGATACCCTCCAGGGTTACCCTCCAGGGTTACCCTCCAGGGATACTCTCCAGGGATACCCTCTAGGGATGCCCTCCAGGGTTACCCTCCAGGGATGCCCTTCAGGCTGGTACGTCACCTCTGCAGGAGGTGGGTACCATCCCCCTGGTCCAGGGATGCTGTGTGTCAGACCCCCTGCCACTGGGAATGACCCTGAGCACATCTCCAAGCAGAAAACATGGATCCCCTGGAGTTTTAGCCAAAGCAAAGCACGTCTCCCCATCCTTCCTTCCCAAAACACCACTGCTCTTACCTGCAGGCTCTCAGCAGACAAGCTGGGGTGAATATTTGGGCTCTGTCCTTCCTGCACGTGGCAAGGACAGGGTGGGAAATGCCTTTTTCACCATCCAGCCGAGCATCCAGAAGAGATTTAACCGCATGTGAGAGCTTCTGGGAATTTGCACTCGTTTCAGGATTCAGTAAAACCTTAATCTACAGCATAATCTCTGAGCATCACATCTGTGCAAGGGACAGAATGATGGGGGGAGCTGCTGGCAGGGGGTTTGTCCCAGCAAAGGCCTCTGTGGAGGCCACTGCCGGGGGCCTGGTGGGTTTGCTGCGGGGCCTGGAGGGGTTGGAGGACCCCCAGACACATGAGGAGCTGCCCAGTGCACAGGGGATCTCTCCCTCAGTCCTGCTGCCATCTCGCAGCCGTGGGAAGGAAGGACCTTGCCAGCAGCACAAGACACCCCTTGATGCACTCGGTGCAGCGAGGGAGCAGCTCTGCTGCCCTCAGCCGAGGCTCTGTGGCTTTGGGGGGCTGTGGAAGGGGCTTGGACCAGCCCCTCGATCCAGGAGACACAATCCTGTGGTTCTGCATCCCACGGGGACCCTCCAAGACGGGCAGCCTTTCCCACCTGGGGACACTACGACCCTTCTCCTCCCCCAAATGCCCATTCACGTCCAACATGGGGCAAATTATTCCCTCTGGAGTTTGAACTACGGCAGCAGGGGATGGACAGACAGACGGGACCCGCAGAGACAAGCACATCATAAGGTCGGGGCCAAGAAACCAAATTGCCTGAACCCCTTGGGCTGGGTGGGGACAGAATCACAGAATGGTTTGGGTAGTAAGGGACCTCCGAGATCATCTAGTTCCAACCCCCTTGCCATGGGCAGGAACACCTTCCACCTGGCCCAATTTTCCAGTTCCATCCCTTCTTGGAGAGCTGGAGAAGGGGTGAGTCCAAACCTGCCTTACGCTGTGTGTCTTGTGGGAAGGGATTCTGCTGCTGCCTGAAGAACTGCATCCCAAAGGTGGCACATCCCGGTGCCCAGCCTGGCTGGAGGGAGGCACAGGGAAGAGGGCAGATCCAGCTGCTGAGTTACCCTGGCCCCACAAGGAGCGATTATTTCCCAATCCTTCACGGAGGTGCTCAGACATCCCCTCTCAGGTCAGGGGGAGCACCAGCTCCTCCAGCAGCTCTCACCCACACAGCCTGCAGCCCTCACAGCTGATGTGGGATGGATCAGACCTGGGGGCACACCCGACCACAAACAACCCCCCAAAAAATGCCAGGCACCACAAGGAAGCCCCTGAGGCCCAAAGCAGGGCCGTGACTCCGCTGTCCCCCACCACGGGAGCCGAATCCCCCAGCAAAGCCATGGCGAGGCTTCCTTTGCCGCCCGAGCGATGTCTCACATCCTCTCCGACCATAATGGGCTGAAAAACACAGTTCCCCTGTGGATTCAGCCCGTTTCCTTCTATTCTTTAACAGGAAGCTGTGTGAGAGTCAGCCCAGGCAGGCGAAGCTCCTCGCTCCCAGTCCCTCCCGGGATGGCCAGAGCCTCCGCGGGGCCCTGGAGCCACCAGCCAGCGCGGAGATGCTGCTCCCGTCCATCCCTCTGCTCCTCTGGCTCTTCCTGCTGCTCCCAGGTGAGCTGCTCCCAGGGCCTGGGGAGGGGAGCTGGGCTTCCCGGGGAGGGGAGCACGGGGAGAGCCGGCCAGAGCTTTGGAGCTGCCTTTGGAAGGCTCAGCCCTTCAATTCCGGGGTGCCAGGGCAGGGTTGGTGGGGCAAATGCGGCTGCGACGGGTTTGCAGGGTCTGTTTGGTGGTGCTGGAAGACGAGAACTTGTTTCCTGCTGACCGAAAGGAGTGTTTGCACTGAGGCATCTTTTGTCAAATAAGAGTAAAGGGGGAACATTAAAATGTACAGGACATTATTTCCCTTAAAACCATTTTTTTTTCCCTTGACTGATTTCCATTTTCCTCTCGCTAATATAAATACAAACCTCACGTACGAGGCTCACGCAGAACATGCTGTAATAATTCTGCTCCTTTGGGGTAATTCTGCTTTAACTTCTCTTTCCCATGTGAGTCGAGGTGTGGGATGAAGGAGTCGATTTCCTGCTCCGAAGGGTGACAGGTTGTTTTTTCCTGCATCACCAGGCACCTCTTGCTTTGCTGACAGCTGTAGTAGCTGGGAGCTGGAATACATTCAAAGGAATATAAAATAATGTGTCTCCAATTCAAAGGTTTTATCATTAAACCGTGGAAGTTGCCTGGGGTTACAGCCACCGTGCTGGTAATAATGGGGTTTTTAACAGGCAGAGAATCACGGAATGGTTTGTGTTAGAGGGGCCCTTAAAGATCTCGTTCCACAGAATACAGAGACCAATTCTGCTCATAGCTGTGTAATTCCAAGAAGGAAGAAAACGTCTCTCTTCATTAGAGGGCAACAGTGGCTTTGGCAGAGGGGGATGTGTGCCTGGATCAGCCTCAAGGAGCAGATCAAGGGCTTTGAGGCCCCTTGGCCATACTGTGACTTTCCCTGATGCCTGCCCAGGATGCTCCTCGTCCGCTTAAAACCACCTGCTGGGCTTTTCATGGGACAGGGACGTCATGAAGGTGCCAGGCTGCCCCATGCCAAGATCCAGCCCCTGCACGGAGCGGGACTGCCAGGAGCGCTGCCCAGAGACTCACCTTCCAGGCGGGCCTGGGATGTCACCCTCCATCCTCCTTCAGTCCTGAGGGCATCACCTGGTCCTCTCAAAGCAGGCTGCCTAAAAGCAGGGGGCAGGGACCGTCCCCTCCATGGTCACGGCACTGCTGGTGCCCGCTGGGCATCGTCGCCCCTCCAGCCTCCATCAAACCCACCCTGCCTCACCGTTCTGCACTGACCCAACAGCTCTGAAAGGGCTTTTTTAATTGTATTTTGAATTGTACAGCAAGTCCCCGAGGTGCTGCAGTACCTGGGGGAAGCTTCAGCACAAGGCAAAGCAGCAGCGTAGCGAGAGGGGCAGGCGGGGTCCGTGATGCCACTGGCTCCCTGGCACATGGGCAGCTGGAAAAGGGAATTAGGGGCTCTGGAATGAGAGAGGAGAGCTGAGAGGTGTCCCTGCACCTGGGGAGAGGGAGGTCACCTTGAGGAGACACACCATTGGCTTTGGCTGGACACTAATACCTGCCTGTTTCCACACAGGCCTTTCTGGCTCTTACTTACGCAAGCTCAGTAATTTATTAATTTATCGTTTCCTAAATTAAACTTCTGAGCTGTCATGGTTTCTTCTAAAGGGAGGTTCAGATGCTGTTAGTTTGAAATCGCTGCAGTGGGAAGGTCTGGAACATTTCCAATTTGGTTTTCCTCCCCCCAGAAAGACTTAGCAGAATATTTGTCCAAACAAACCTCTTCCTATGGACCGTTTCCATTACAATGGGCAGGCATTTTCCAGACAAAAGATTTCCACTGAAAAATTCCTCCTCAAAGCTGTTAAAAACCCAGCAGGATTTTCCCACTGTTGTTGTTTCATCCACTGCTCTCCTTGTCTGGGCCACGGCCTGTGGGTGGATAACGCGATGAGAAATGTGGGATATCAAAAGCAGACACGCATTTCAAGATTATTTTATATAATCAAGAAGATGGGGTGCAGCTAAAGGACAGGCATCCAGATTCCAGACACATCCTCGAGCCAGGGCATCCAGTGCATCCTAAAGCCAATCCCTTGGCCAAAGGAGAGGCCAGCCCAACCCTGACATGGTGAACAAGGAAGAGAAAGCAGGAGGTGGTTCCCAGAAATGTTTGCTCACACAACAAGCTGCTCCCTTCGAGTGACGTGAAACCCCTCAGATGACTCTGCAAATGTCAGCAGAGCGGCCAGAGGCGGCTTCCAGGAATTATGGCCCTTTTACAACAGGTGAGCCAACAACAGGTGTCCTCGGAGGAGATGGTGCTGCTAACCCAGCGCTCCTGCTGGGAAAGCCGAGCTGGAGAGGGCAGAGCTGTGGGATGTGCAGCAGCCAAAGGTCCCACTGCCAGGACTCAGCTGGGAGCTCCTGTGGCAGGGCATGACCCAACCACAACACGGAGGAACCTCCTGTCTGAGGCCAGAGGAGGCACCAGGATGGTCAGAGGATGGAGCAGCTCTGCTGGGAGGAAAGGCTGGAAGAGCTGGGATTGTTCAGCCTGGAGAAGAGAAGATCTGGGGTCACCTCCTTGTCGCCTTGCAGTGCCTGAAGGAGCCGACGGGAAAGATGGAGAGAGACTATTGACAAGGATCTGGAGTGGCAGAACAAGGGGAATGGCTTCAAACTACCAGAGGGCAGGGTTAGATGGGATATTGGGAAGGAATCCTTTCCTAGGAGGGTGGGCAGGCCCTGGCACAGGGTGCCCAGAGAAGCTGTGGCTGCCCCTGGATCCCTGGGAGTGTCCAAGGCCAGGTTGGACAGGGCTTGGAGCAGCCTGGGCTGGTGGGAGGTGTCCCTGCCCATGGCTGGGGGTGGCACTGGATGATCTTTAAGGTCCTTCCAACTATGATTCTATGATTTGGTCTCTGTCGCAGACTTATGGGATGGGGGGGCTGTTTCTCCCTCTCCAGTGAATCATCCCAGCACAACAGAGAGGAGCGAAGTCCCCTCCAGTATCTCGAGCTGTGGTGGTGTTTGGAGTTAAAAAAGTTTAAGGAGACTTCGCCCCTAATGCTGGCAGTTCATGAAATTTGGTGCAAACCTGATGGCACAGCAGGAATGTGGTTAAATCTTGGGAAGATCTTACCGGTAGTTGGATTTCACAGACTGGGAAGAATCTTCTTACCCCCTCGCTGATGAGAAACCACTGACTCAGGACCCAGTTCCCCGAGGTCAGGGTTTTGTTGGTGTGGGACACAGGATGGGACAGGGACTTCATGGTACAGAGGCCAAACCAGTGGCTTGGGTTTGCCACCCTGAATAAAGAGGAGACAGAGAGAGCTCGTGTGGAGCTGTTTGGGGCAGCAACGGGGTCCCATGGAGGTGTGGAGTGTGTCCATTCACATCCCAGAGGATGGCAGGCAGCCCCTTCTGGCACTGGGGACAGCCATTCCTGGTTCTGGGCAGGAGAAGGGATGCAGGGTGGGGGTCCCCTGCCTTTCCCACCACCAGCAGGCTCTGCACACCCCTGAGGGCAGCACAGCTCTGGGAAAGCAGCTCCAGACATACAACTCAATAAGCTCCTCCCGTGCGTTAGCTGGGAGTGACTCTGGAGTTGCTAAAAATCTTGGAATCACACTGAAATTAATGTGATGAGAAATGTGGGAGAAACATGTCCCAGATGAGGATGCACTGGATGGAGACACAGGATCCTGGGGTTTGTGTCTGCCACTTATCACAGCCATGGAACGCTCCCTGTCTTGTTTTTCCCAGGTATAAAACAGGGATAATAAAATTACCTCTGCCCTAAACTGGAGAATTACAGGATATTCTGTATTGGAAGAGACCTTAGAGNCCAGAGCTGGAGGCAGCTCTGCAGGTGGGGTCTCTCAAAGACAGGGTAGAGGGGCAGAATCCCCCCCTTACCTGCTGCCCACAGTGCTTTGGATGCATAAAGTGCTTTGAAATCTGGGAATAAAACCTGGCTGATATCACCAGGCCACTCACCTAAAACCTGGGCTCGGATGAAGGTTGTCAGGACAAGGTGCTTTACCTGCCCTGTAGCTGTTGCTCCTGTGAGACTGAGCACTGGAGGAAGCGGCTGCACGGCGCCTTCCCAGCCCTGGAACAACTGCTTCCAGGCAGGGACTTCCTTCACCTGCCCCCCTGGGGCTCAAGCCAGGAACCTAAAAAAAGGCAGGTGGAAAGAACAGGAGTTAGGAGAAATCCCTTTGCCACCAGCCCCTTACACGCCTCGTCTCCTGGACCAGTCCCAGCAGATCACCCTCCGGAGCTGTGGTTCAAAACACCACACAGCAACACGCAAATAAACCTGGGGAATCTTGGAATTACTGTAAAGAATAAGCAGCTTGGGAAGAAACTTGGGAAGTCTCCTCTGTAAAGCGCTTTGAGCTCTGCTAATAAATCATATTACGTTTAAGAGTTGTAGGTAGGCAAAAAGCACAGGCTGGGCATCGAGCAGAGATAGGGGATCCCCGTTTTCCATTTGTAGTGGGCATGGAGCGATTTGCCCTCCAAAACCTCAGTGCCAGACCTGGGCAGCAGCAGGACCCACATCACCTGCACTGCACACACCAGGAGCAGACCCAGAGCTCTAAAGCAAGCAGGTCACAGAGGCAACTGGAGCCAGCACACAACGGGGAGGAGGGTGGTGCAGCTCCCCGGTGGAGCAGGTGTCTCTCCCCAGATACCACGGAGCAGCCAGGAGAAAAGCCACGCTCCTTTCTGCTCCCAGGAGCAACCACCTGGCACGGAAAAACCAGCCCTTGGCACCTCCGTGCCAAGGCAGGTCCCGCGCCGTGCACGCCGTTTCCCCACATTGTTTGTCTCCCCGGGTTGTTTTCTGCATCCAAGTGGGTTTTAATTGCCTTCCGCTGGGATCTGCTCCCGGGCTGGCTCTCCAGAGAGGGGCATGGAATGTGATGCTTGGAGAGGATGCCCAGGCCCGGGCACAGACCTTGAGGACGGGCAGAGGAAGGTGACAATTAATGGTAATTGCTGATGAGATCCGGGATTAATTCCTGCTGCTCTAAACTTTCCGTAACACTTTGGCTGAGTCATTACAATTCAGGAGAACTTGGCAGTGAGTTGCCAAACCTCCCGTGCCATTTGGGAATTAGACACTGGAATACCTCTGTGGATCTGGGACCTGATTTAGGCTGTCAGTTATCCTGTTCCCTCTCTCTCCTCCACCATTTCCACCTCACCTGATCTGCTGTGAGACCCTCAAGGCAGAGACACCTTATTTAGGCTCTTAATAAAACAGGACCTAGGCTTTTGCAGAGCTCTCTGCTTCCCAGGTTTCCTAAGAGGGGATTTTTGTCCCATGTGCAAGTCCTAAGAACCGGGTGTCGCTGCTCTCTGCTGCTCTTTGCACCCAGGAAACAGCTGCACCCGCCTTAAACCGTCGCTGTTTTCTTTCTCGTGGGTTTTTTTGACAGAAGTGCCAATATACAAATCGAAAAGACTATTTTTAGGTTGCTGGATCTCTTCTCTGCAAGCATTTTGTTCCTGCAGCCTGCAAGCACCGGGGGACAGCCCTGCCCCTCGGGCTCTGCAGCTCCTGCCACATCCCTCCCCAGAAGTGCCAGGGAAGGGAAGAATCCAGGGCTGCTCATCTTCAGGGCTGGATGGTCCCTCTCCATGAGCAGTTCTGAGCAGACAGGACCAGTCCCTGGGACTCCACACGAGCCCCAGAGCTCCTCCCTGGTGTCTCCATCCCTCTCTGGGCACAGGCTGGACAGCACGAGCCCCTCTTGAGCCTGATCTAAACCATGCTGAGGCCCTTCCAACAGCTGGCCCAAGGCTCTATAGGACACCCTGGCAAAGTTTGGAGGTTTTGAAGTCAGTGCCTCTCTTTGGTCATCAAGTGGAAAAACCATGCTTTCAATGTCTACAGTTACCCAAAATAATACCAAAGCAGAAATACCTAAAATATTTCGGTTTGCATCATCCTCTTCTTGTGCTGAGGAGTAGGGTGAGCTGCTGGCTCTGGGAATATCTCAGCTGCCAGGAGAGAAGGCTCCATGGAAAGACCCCTCTGCTCTCAGTCTAACACACATCTGACCTCACAGAACAACTGCAAATAACAGGAATCCAAAATTCGTGGAATCATAGAATGGTTGGGTTGGAAGGGACCTTAAAGCTCATCTCGTTCCACCAGGCCTCACCACCCTCACAGGGAAGGATTCCTTCCCAATATCCCATCTAACCCTGCCCTCTGGCAGTGGGAAGCCATTCCCTCTTGTCCTGTCACTCCAGGCCCTTGGAAAGAGTCTCTGTCCATCTTACCAGTTGGCTCCTTCAGGCACTGGAAGGCCACAATCAGGTCATCCCAAAACTTCTCCAGGCTGGACAATCCCAGCTCTCCCAGCCTTTCCTCCCAGCAGAGCTGCTCCATCCCTCTGACCATCCTGGTGCCTCCTCTGGACTCTCTCCAGCAGCTCCATGTCCTTGCTGTGCTGCCCCCAGGGCTGGAGGCAGCTCTGCAGGTGGGGTCTCACCTGAGGGGCAGAGGGGCAGAATCCCCCTCTGCCCTGCCTCCCACGCTGCTTATGAGAATTCTCCCACTCATTCCCTGGAAAAACAAACCAGGGAGCTCTGAGTTGGATCTGAAATGCACCTGCAGCTCCGCCGTGCCACTGCACAAGCCCGGTGGGGAATGGGGAGTTTCCCAGGACAGCAGGAGCAGAGCCAGCCGTGTTTCCCATTGCGAATCCCTCAGCCAGCTCCTGTCCCCGCCCAGAGCTGCACAATCCAGCCATAAATCACTGGCCCCCAAACACACACGGAGTATCTTGGCGGCGCTCGCTCGCATTGAATGGCTTTGATGTTTATTGCAATTCCAGCTGCGTCCCGGTTATTACCGGGAGCTGTTTATATAGCCAGGGCCCTCCGTGGAGGGAGCAGGGCCACGCTGGCAGCGGCACTCGGAGGGAATGTTTTCCAACACCAGAGTCCCCTGGGATGTCTGCGGGGAGCCGCGACGCGTGGCGCTTTGTGCCTGCCCCTCTCCCGCTGCCCAGCCCCACGATGGGACTTGGGTCCCTTCCTGCTTTGCACACATCCATCCCGCTCCAAAGCAATCCGGCCGGGATGCTGAGCACCCTCACCAGAAGAAAACACCCAGTGTAACGGGACTTTTGATTATTTGAGTTGGCAGGGAAGGCATAACAAGCGGCAGCGGTCCGAAGTCAGAGCCAGAGCTGCTCTGCTTTGAAAGAACGTGTGCACGTGTTCAGAGGAGCCGAGGCAGTTTATTCCGGAGCGAAAGGCCAGAAGGGCATCTCCATGCCTTGGCCTCCTCACAGCAAGGCTGGGCACTCCTCTGCAGCACAGCTCGAATGTGGCAGGCCAGGGGGGGCATCCCTGGTGAGCTCCAGGAAGGGAGCACTGGGGGAAAAAGTGCTCGTTCCTCTTCCTTAGAACAACCGCAAGGTTTGGGTTTGCGAACAGAGAACTTCACAGGTTCTCCAGCGTGTCCCTCAGCCACAGGCTGAGCTGTGGGGGGAGAAAGCATTGAGTACGATCCTCTGTCTCCTGCCCCAGCACCAGGGATGTGCCAGGGATGCTGGAGCTGTCCCATGGCAGCACAGGGCACTGGCATCTCCCTTGCCCTCAGCTTCCTCCCATCCCTAGAGGCTCTGTTCAAGCTCTTAGGTTTCTCCTCATCTGCACCAAATATGGTGGAATACACAGCCAGACTTTTATTCCTCTTTGGCAAAGACTAAGTGTAGACAACAGTTCTTCCTTCAGCAATTCTTGATGCTTTCATGTGCCACGTACGTGAAAAAGCACCTGAGATCACTCCAATAAGTGTGTCACAAGCAGCTACTTCTCCCCCCAGGAAAACAAGACAATGGCTCCTGCAAGGGAATTTTGGAGAAAGAGGAGCTCTTTGAGTCTGGCAGTGGCTAAAGGATATTGGCCCCCCATAATGACCCCAGCACGTTATTTTTTGGGCTGAATGTAGAGAGTATCTTAAAGGATTTGTGAATCAATGTCCACAATCACAGAGTTGTTTAGGCTGGAAAAGCCCTCTAAGATCCTCAGGTCCAACCATTCCCCCAGCACTGCCAGTTCCAGCACTAAGCCATGTCCCCAGGTGCCACATCCACACAGCTTTTAAAACCAGAAACTGTGTGGTAAAGCTGTTCAAGAGGCAGGCCAGAGACAAAGGGAAAACTTGGCAAAAGCTTGGGATCCATGGAAAGAGCCCAAGTCACCACACGCTCTCCATGGAGCCAACTGTGTCCCTGGGGAGCAGGCAGTGCCCTGCAGAGTCCCAGGTGGTGGGGCTGCAAAGGGGTGCAACTCCCTCCCTCCAAAGAGGCATCTCTACTTCTTTAAGAAGGTCCAACGTGTGCCCAAAACATCCTTTTCCTCATCATATCAGTTGATTTAGTGTCTGTCCTTAACCCTGTCTGTTATGAGCCTGATGCTCATTTAACCCGCTCTTCCAAACCCCTAGAGAAGGTTATCCCATAAATTATCCAACACAGTCACTCCTAGAAACTCACTACCCTTACGCTGAAGCAGTTTGCTATTGCCCAGCCTTCCTTTTCTTGCTGCAGGTAAAAGTCTTTGTTTTCTGCTGCTGTGCCCAATGGATTTCGAAAACCAACCAGTCCCTTTCTCTCTGTGAAATCAAAGACTTGACCACGTCTCCTCCTTCCTGGACTGACCAGGACAGTTCTACCAGCCTGCTGCCCAGTAAGCTAAGAAAGAAAAACACGGAAAAGATCTCAAAAGTCAGGTCTGATTTTCACAGCCAAGCCCTGTCTGGAAATAGAGCACATTTTATTATGTAGTCACCATGGTTTACACAATGTTTTCCTTCCTGTTTGGCTGGGATCATTGTCATAAAGCCTCAGACACAAAAACAATTACAGCTCCAAAGCAGCTACATGAGGAAAATGGGATCAATCAGGAGCTCACTGCACCCAGAGGGTCCCGAGGGGGCAGCTCGGAGCTCCTGATAACCCCACACTGGCTGTGAAGGTCTCATTCCAGGACACTCAGCCCGGCTCTGCCAGACCCCAACAGCATAAGGACCTACCAGGAAATTCATCTGCATCATCTCTACAGCTCCTGGCATCAAATCATGGAATCACAGAATGGTTTGGGTTGAAAGGACCTTAAAGCTCATCCAGTCCCACCCCCTGCCATGGGCAGGGACACCTTCCACCAGCCCAAGTTGCTCCAAGCCCCGTCCAACCTGGCCTTGGACCCTCCCAGGGCTGGGGCAGCCACAGCTTCTCTGGGCACCCTGTGCCAGGGCCTGCCCACCCTCCCAGGGAAGGATTCCTTCCCAATATCCCATGTAGATCTACTCTCTTTCAGTTTGAAGCTGCTGTGGGGTGTTGCAGGCAGTGGCTCCTGTAACCACAGCTGGAGAAAGGCAGAGATCTGAGACAGGTCAAAGCAACAGCACTTTAGGAGCTCCTGGTCCCCTCTTTGGTGAGAAACAGAGTCTGGAGACGCTCTCTGTCCCAGGCTGGCTCACGAGGGATGTGCAGCAGCAGGTGAGATAAACCTCACCCTGAGGGAGGACAGGTCCCAGCTGGAAACAGGCATGAGCTCTGCTCTGCCACGGCTGGTGCTCCTTGCTGGACCTTCCCCTGCCACCTCCTGCAAGGGCACTGCTCCTCACCACAGACCCCTGTGGCAGGGCAGCTACGTGGCATCACGAGGGGACAGTGTGCTGGGAGGATCCACCCTTCCCTACTGTTCCTTTCCATCCAAAACCTTTATCTCCCGTGGGACTCTGGTCCCAGAGATGGATCACCAGTGGGATCGGATTCGGCTGCTTTCTGTACCTTTATTGTCATTTCTTTCATTAATCTGAACCACAGAGAGCCCCGGGGTCATCAGCAATAACCATTTTAAAATCCCAATTAACTTGTGCATTTCAACAAGAGACTCAAAGTCACCTTCTCAAAGTTAAACCATGGAATCACAGAATATTCTGAGTTGGAAGAGACCCACGAGGGTCAGCTGGGTTTGATTTGAGCATTTAAAGTGCACTTACATTTTCCAGGTCTTCATCCCAAGTGTGAGAACTGGACGTTTCTTTTTCCCATCTTCAAGGGCAGCATTTTTATTGGCGTCTCATCTAACCACAGGGGGTTGGACTAGATGACCTTTAAAGGTTCCTTCCAACCCAAACCACCCTGTTCTATGATCCTGTGCTCACAGGACTCCAGGAGCTGGGGTTTAAAGAAAAACACCAGAGATGATGAGATTAGGTACCGTGGGGGATTGGGGCAGGGATGCTTTACCATGAACCCAGAAGAAAAACAATCAAACAGAAAACCCCAAACAAAGCCACCTCTCAGTTGAGAAACTGGGGACTCGGAGCAACACTTGCAACTTTGCATGGACCTACAGGACAACCCACCCCTCCAGGGAAGGCAGCTCCGAGTCATCCCCCTCCATAGACAAGGCTTCATCCAGCTTCCCAGGACACAAACACATAGGACAGAAGGATCAGAGGTAGGGGACAAGGAGATGAACAGCCCCATGGGCTCCTGGAAGCCTTTACAACCCTCATCCATCCACGCCTTAAGGTCTCAAGGGCACAAAGTTTCCAAACGTGTGTGTTAAGTCTTTGAGCAGCTCCAGAATACAGGTCACGCAGCCTTCTCTGCCAAGACTGAGCTGGAGGCAAACCAGGCAGGGAATGACCCCATGGATTTCTCTGGCCTTCCATTTCCCCCTGGAGCAGGTGGCTCCCCAGACGGTCCAGCTCCAGCTGGGGAGGAGAACATTTATCCTGGCTGGATGAACTCCAGCACTGATCTACTCAGAACCTGCACTCGCTGTTTGCTGCTTCTTCTTTGCAAATGCTCTTGGGAGAGCCACCTGTTTCAAAGTCATTCCCAGAGAAGACGAGGAAAACCCGATCCACACAAGGAACAAGAACACCAGTGCGTTGGTGACGGTCACGGATTGGCACCACTAATACTCTTTACTCTCTCATTTCAGGTTCCACGGCCTCCTCAAACTCCTCCGTTGATGCTGTAACAGGTACCTGCCCCTTGGGATGTGCTTTTTGTGTGTGTTTGGACGTGGATGCACATGGAAACATGGGGGTGCAAATGGAGGGTCCTGATGGGGACCTGATTCCCAACTCCCATCTGCTAAGGACTGCATTGCCCACGTCCTCCTGCCCCATCCACCACCGTTCACCTCCAGGGACACAGAGGCCACTGCACCCCAGAGGGTCACCTGGCTTGGCCCCCTGGAAGAGAGCAAGGCTGTGTTCCAGAAAGCCTGGCGAAAGAGGGATCCTGCCTTGTCCCTGCTCCCTCCTTCCCGGCACGTTATCCTCTATGGATCCATGGATCCTCAGCCGTGGTCCCTTTGCCCACTGGTCCCTGCAGCCACACCAGTGACAAGCCCTCTCCGTAGCATCTCTTGCCCCCTCACCCTTTCAGCTCTCGCTGGCCCCACCCTCCCTGTGGGATCACCAACACAGAGCAGGGGTAGGACACGTCACCTCCATGTCCCTCTGCTTGTGTTGCAGGTCAAGCCCAGCCAACAACCCAGAGCCCTGAAGTGAAGAACCACACCTCAGGTAACACCCAGCTGGAGACCGACGACAGCAGCTCAGGGTGTCCCAGTTTGTAACTGGTCTGACCCTCAGGCCAGCTGGGCCACCCAGCAGGAAACGGGGCTGTGCAGAGGTGGGTTAGATGAGGACAGTGGTGGGGAGGAAGGAAATTTTGCGGTGTAAGGACTTCTGACCCAGCCAACTCACCCCAGAGGGATCCAGGTACAGGTATGAGCAAGAACGGGAAAAAAATCATTGAATTGGATAGAGAGAAACAGATGATCACAGAATCACAGAAGGGTTCGTGTTGGAAGGGACCTTAGAGACCACCTCGTTCCAACCATGGGCCGGGACACCTTCCTCTAGACCAGGTAGCTCCAAGCCCCGTCCAACCTGGCTGATCTTTAAGATCCCTTCCAATCCACCTTTCTGTTAATCCATGCCATGTACACAAAAACAATTACACAAGAAAGTATCGCTCCAACTCCAAATCCACACCTGTTAATCCGTTTGGATCTTTGGAGACAGATCCCTTCATGATATGTTTAGGAAAAAAATTAAAAATATCCAAGTATTGTTACTCCTCCAAAGGGACCCCAAAAATATCAAGGGAAAAGATCTCAAAAGTATCTCAGATTCTGCTTCCAAGCCTTGCAGAAAAATAAGACACTTGCAAGAAACTTAATCCTAAATTCTAATATTCCAGTGAAGCATTTGGATAAAAGGAAAAAAAAACCAAAACCACACTAACCTTGAAACCATTGACACCCTTTTCTCATTTTATTGAAATGCCAAGTCTAGACAAGGAACTTGCCTATAAATTCCCAGCTGGTGATCCACCCTTCCTTGCAGAGGGATTATTGAAAGCTTTTTGCCCATCTTGCTCTGGACCACACTCTTGCTGTGCAGCTTGGAGTAGCAGGTTGGGGCAGATGATGGAGCTTCCAGACCACTGCAGGAGCTGAATTGTTTGTGCTTAGAGACTCTCGGTGAAATGAAATGTAAAAGGTGGCATTTCAGGTAACACACAAATGACCACGTGGGTGCCAGGCAGCTCCAGGCACTTCAGGTGTCCAGTGGCAAAAATACCTTCATTTCTCAAAGCAGGGAAAAAGGCAGAGGCAAAAAACCCGACTTTGTCCATGTGTTTGCTGAGCTCTGCCAGCTCAGGAAACAGGGAAAAAGCAGGAGTTAATCCTGAAGTGCGAGAGCTCCTTGACTGAGCAGGACGGAGGCTGTTTCCTTGCCTGTGCTTCCCCAGCAGATCATCCCCACGTCTCAGGGAGCTTGAGGGCTCTCTCTGCTGGCTGTGCCTCCTCCAAGCTGTGTCGGAGCAGAGCTCTCTGAGCTAACGCTTCGCTTGCCCTGCAGAGCCGCCGGTAAAACCAACAACACGCCCCGAAACAACACCCACCAAGCCAAGTCTCAGCTCTGTGGGTCAGACCACCACAGCCAAGCCCTCTGCCATCACTCCAGCGACAGAGCCGGCGTTGACTGTGCAAGGTAAGGATGGAAAACTCAACTCTTCGCTCAGGAGGGACCTGTTGGTGCATTTCTCCTTATCCAGGAAAAACTGGGGGCATCCGAAAGGCTGGGCTAAGGCCACACCATCCTGCTTGTTCAGTCATTCAGCAAACACTGAATTTCTTTGAGCCTTTGATGAAAGAGGAGCTCGCTCCAGCTCCCTAAAAGCACAGGGCTGGACACAGCCATGACAAACCTGTCGGGAAAGCCAGATGATGCTTTATCAAATAATGCTTCCTGAAGAAGCTCCAGCCTCCCCAGCTCACCTCTAGGTACACTCTGAACTGGCTGCACCCCTGGCTAGACGGGCATCTTGATGTTTTTTTGGAGGGAAAGGTTTTTACCCCCTGGACACCCAACAGCTACCCATGGCAGAATTAGTAGCAGCTTCAAGAGTTAATTCTCCTTTTCCATGTTTTCTTTATCTAGATGACAAGTCTAGTGAAAACAGAAGCACAGCAACTCCTTCTCTACCACCTCAAGGTACTTAGTCCTCTTAGAGTAGCAATAACCCAGATAATGTCCTGGCAGTGAGCTTGCTTGGTTCTCATGGCACAGGTTGTCTAAGCACTAGTCTTTTTCTTGGGGTTGCACCCACCATTTGCACCCAAAATCACATCTGCTATCCTTACAAGCAGTGATAGAACACAGGATCAAACGTTCTGCTGGGATGAACTTGAGCAGCTGAATGATGGATCTACGTTTAGGGAAAGGGAACCCTTTCAACATCCTTTTAAAGAAATGTGATTTTGCTTTTGACAGTTTTTTAGCCCAGCCTGTAAGCACAAACTAGAGAATTCAGGAAGAGTTTTCTCAGAACGAGGGCAGAATGCCAGAGTCTGGGAAGACTGGAATCTGACAACTGAGTTGATTCCCCATTAATGATTCAGCCTCAAGAACTTGCAATGGTCAAGACAGAAACTGCTCTGCCTCTGCAGGTACCTCTCAGGTCTCTAGCAGAAGCAAGGTTAGAACCTTGCCCACACAGATGCCCACCCAGATGGCTGTGCCCACCTCAGCCAGGAGCCCTCTGCCTCAGAGCAGATTGCTCTTCACCACAGCTCTGGCTCACTGCTGAGAAGCTCCACACTCCTGATGCTCCCAAAAGCCAGGTCTCCTGTTGTGTGAGACCCAGCGTTTCCCAGGAATGGGGTATCCATGCCAGGCCCAGCAAACCACATCTTCTGCCCGTGGCTAGAAGAACTATTGCAGAATAAAACAAAGAATTTGATGACTGCTGAAAAAACTGTACAGCAGGAGTCCCTGTTTCTCCAGACTGTTCTGCTCCATGCGGCTTCTGAACCAGTTAGATTTATTATTTCATGCCTTTTCCCCTTTTTCTTCTGGCTTTTGGCAAAATCACATTCCGAAAGAGAGATGTTTGGTGTGGGACAGGAACCCCAGGGCAGTGCCAGGAGCTGTCTACAGCCCTCCAGGCATCACACACTTTTGGCCAACGCTGCTGCTGGGAAGGTGAGGGTGGGAAAGGAGGGAAGAAGATCCCACTTGACCCCCAGATGATCTGAAAGTCTGAAGTATCATTTCTAGTCTCCTGCCATGGCCTGTAGCCATTCATTAAGGTCAGTGCAGACAGGCCATTCAACACACAGCCTGGAGGCAGCAAAGGATGTTTTTTCTCTGTACAAGTGAAAAACAAGGGCTGGCTTTTAAATTTCCTTGTGCAGGCACTGGAAGCAGCTGCCACAAACCCAACAGCGTCACACCAGCCAGTCCATCCCACGAGAACGGGAGTCCTTGCTCAGAGAAACCTCTGTGCTGCCACAGCCAGACTGCACATGGAGCACAAGTCAGCCCAGCTCAAACAAGCTTCACTACTTCTAGATAACCCAGGACAGCATCTCCACTCCTTTCAAGTCCAAGGACAAGAAAAACTGTCAATCCACACCCACACTCTGCAAAATTTCTTCCTCTAAGCAGATTCTTTTAAGTCTCAATGTTTGTGAGCTATAGAAAATCCATAATGTTCCCAGTTCACTCTTCCAGCCTCCCACTGGTGTTTCTGCCCAAAGCCTGCACCTGGGACTGCAAAACTCAAAGAGTTTATACAAGGGCATTTGAATTTTGATTCCTGAGCTTCTATTTGGACATGGGGAACAGCACAAAGTGTATTTGGTGGGAAGCTTTTAGACCGAGTGTGAATTCCACGTTTGCCCAGCATTACTGGGACTCGGTTGTCCTCTTCAGGTGCCCATTAATTGCTTTGATTATTAGATGACACTCAAGGACAGGACTCTCATTATTCTGTGTTTCTCTGTGCAGATCAAGAGCCCACAAGAAGGGAGAGAACCACAACACCGGTGCCTCAAGGTGCCCCCTCCTCGCCGTCCCACAGAGGTGACTATGCTATGGACTGTAGAGCCCTTTGCTCAGCCAACAGCCAGCCCATCACCCCTCTGTCTTCAAGGCAGCAGGAGAACAGCCCACGAGCACCTGCGGGGTGCTGGCCACCCCATCCAGCCCTTGGAATGCCTCCAAAGCTCTGCAGAAGCAGCGTTTTGGGGCAGCTGGGAACAGCAGGTGTGGGTCACAGCAGGAAAGGTGCCACAACGGGAAAAGGTTGGAAAAGGCGGGGGACAAGACAAGTCTGCCTCTCCCCGGCCAAGGCAGACCTTCACCGGCCACACTCAGCTTCCTCCCTGGGGTCCCAGCAGGACCCTGTGGGTGTTCCCAGCTTGGCCATAAATGGGGCCACAGCAGGGGGATGGTTCCACACAGGTCTCGCTCACTTTGCTGTTAACATTGATGGGCCTGCCCAGGACCCAACCTCAGTCTGTTCAATAAAGTACTGGTGTGAGTTAGTCCTCTAGGATTGCTGGGAATCCTCTTCCCAACCCTGGAAGAAGGACTTTTACATAAAGCTGCTTTTTTCGCCTCTGTAGGCACCTCAGAGCCTCTCACCCCAACGCTGAACTCCTCTGACCACTTGCCTGAGCCCACCCCAACAGATGATAAATCACCACTGACAGTGGCAGCTTTTGGTAAGTTCTGTGCCACCTGGGGAGAGGAGGGGGGTCTGCTTTGCCAGGACACACCGTTTTGGACACCCAGCTTCACGAGGCCCTGGCACAGGTTGGGCAGAGAGGCTGTGGCTGCCCCATCCCTGGAAGTGTCCGAGGCCAGGCTGGATGGGGCTTGGAGCAACCTGGGCTGGTGGAAGGTGTCCCTGCCTGTGGCAGGGGGTGAAACAAGATGAGCTTTAAAGTCCCTTCCAACCCAAACCATTCTGTGATTCTAAGTCCTGAACCAGTCTTAGGAGGACAAGATTCCCGTGCAAAGAACAGTTTGATTTATTGAGGGCTGATGTCAGAATCCAGCCTGCACTTGGCCAGAGGCTGATGAGACAGATGACATCACCCACAGCCTTTAGCTTGTCTCTCCCTGTTATTTTGCTTTTTATCTGACTTTACACACCTTTAGGATAAGATTTAACAACCACAGTAGGAATATACTGACTCCTATCAATTCCCACTGTAATCAGCTGATTTCTGCTCTCCTGGCACTGCCTTATCAATTGAGTATTCATCAATTAAACATTCATCAGGAGCCCTTTGAGGTTAAAGCACAAGAGGATATAGTGACTATTTACTTCTCTGCCTATTACAGCCATGCTCACGTTAATGAAAATACTGATTTCCTACCCAAGTTTTGATGACAGTCTAAGTCTCTCTGCTACCCCAGGAGCCAGGATGTTGTTCTATCAATCTCAGACAGTTCTTTCCTCCATCCCCAGGTGTCATCAGCTTCATCGTTATCCTGGTGGTGGTGGTGATCATCCTGGTCAGCGTGGTCAGCCTGAGGTTCAAGTGTAACCGCTCCAAGGAGGAAGGTATTTGCCTGAGGGGATCTGTCTTTGCCTAATCTACAAGCCATCAGTTTCCATGTGGCTTTGGAAAATGCCTAAAAGATGCATTGGAAAAAAGGTTTTGAAGGCAAACTGGAACACAGATTCAGCAGTCAGGAATGTAGTGTGACCTCCTCTTCTCTAGAGCCCCAGCCCAGCCCCATCTGCACAAGGACACGGTCTCAATTTGCTGCAGCTCAGTGTGCAGATTCCCAGGGGTGGGCAGCTCTTCCAGCAAAAGTCATGGAGCCTGATACTCCTTTTCCCTAGGAATCCCACTTCCCACTAAGCAGTGCCCACCAGAGGGCAAGGCAGATACCATCCTAAAGCCCAGAGGATGCTGGTGACTGAACAGGCAACAAGGCAATGAAGTCCTGCCTGTATTTCCCATTAATTGAAGGATTTTCCCTAATCAACTCCCAAGTTTCCCCATGGTGGCTCTTATTCAGATTTCATTTCTATCCCTGGAGAACAGAATTCAGAATAGAGCTGACTTCTTTCATGGCTTAGCTGTGATGTTTTCTCACCTGTACATCACTGACTGCTTTTCTCCCTCCAGACAAACAGAAACCAGGAAGCTCCATGGTATCAGAGAGGTAAGGCTGCCCATGCTGTCTACATCCAAGTCAAAGTGCCTGTTTTATTCCAGAGCTAATTTTAGCATGGAAAACTCTGCTTTCGTTATTTGAGGAGGAAAGAAGCATCTCAAAACATCTTTGAGACATGAAAAAAAAACTAGCTTTGATAGCTGGTAGTGACAAAGGTAGGAGGCCAACATTTTGGGGCCTCTTTTCAAAGCTGCCCTGAGATCTGCAAAGTCTCGTCACCTTCCCAAAACAGTTTGCTTGTCTTTCTTTGCCCAGAGACAGACTTGAGGCTAAGCTTGTGTTTCTGAATCTCAAAGTAGTCTCAGGCATCTTCCAAGATGCTTATTACTGTTACCAAGAGAGAGCAGGATAAGCAGGCCCCAGTTCAGAGACCTTTGGAAGAGAAGCATCAAGTGGAAAATGGTCCCGTCAGAACCCCATGGTCCATCACTGCTGACCCAGAAGAGAGGCAGAATCTGGGGAAACAGCAGGAAACAAGAGCTGGAAGGGACCAAAGCATGTTGCTCCTGCTTTTCCATCTGACAGTTTCCTACCAAAGTAATAAACTTTGCTTTGTAAAGAGGTGAGAGACACAAAGTCCCTGAGCATTCAGGTGGCAAATTTGCATCAGCATCAATGGTCCCCAAGTACCCTTGATCATGACCATGATCCAAGTGATCTGAAGCCACTGAGGCAGAACATGCCAGAGAAGAGAACAGTGCCCTGAGGCACCATAATCCCCAAGGTCATCCAGTCTGCACTGGCACTAAATGTGTATCCCATCCCTCAGCGTTGGAAGAAAGGGGAATTCCACCTTCCTAAGGCCTGGAACTCACTCCTAAGAGAGACACTGGCAATACATGAGCAGTAGCACATGACGTAACAATATCCAGGGCTCCCTCTGTATGACAAATAACCTTCAGGGCCTAGGACAGGGCACCCAGCAATGTTCTCACTGTTCCAGTTCTGGTGAGGGCAGCAGGGCTGGCAGGAAATCCACTCCCCAGCAACCAGATCCAAACTGCTCCTTGACTCAGCCTACAAGAAGTGACCCGGGGGTCAGTGGTGCTTTCTGCAGGGCACACACAGCCTGTTTCCCCAGAGATCTGGGAATCTGGCACTAAGGATGGGCCTGGATCAGCACAAACAGCTCAACAGGCAGTGGAAACTAACCCTGGTCCCATGTACCAGCCTCAGCATTGCCTGTTTGCCTCCAGCTGTGTGCAAAGAAACTTCATCCTTGGAGGTGTCCAGGGAATGACTGGATGTGGCACTCAGTGCTCTGGGCTGGGTGACAAAGGTGGGGATTGGGCATAGGTTGGACTTTGATGATCCTGAAGGTCTTTTGCAACCTCAGTGACTCTGCTCTCCTGTGATTCCCTCTCTCACTTCCCGGAGTAGTTAATATGACCTTCTCTCCCTGACAGCTGCTCGGCAGACACAAGCCAGAAGGATAACAGCATCACTCTGATCTCCATGAAGAACATCAACATGAACAACAGCCTGAGTTACCCTCCGTCAGAAAAGGTTTCCCTTTTCAGCCTTGCTTTTTAGGGAGTTAGCTGGAGGTCATTTCTCTGGCTGGATAAGAGCATGCCTTTGAGGTATTTCTTTGCTCTTTTATTCCTGCAGAAACATAACAAAAACCAGCTGCCATCAAACTCCTCAAGGTCCAAACTGGTTCCAGTGAGCCCAGTGAAAAGTTTGGGTGCCCACCTCAGGTTTACCCACGCTGCCTGAACTCGAGGTGTCAAATACACCTCCTGCACCGAGGTGACATGGCCTAGGGCCAGCCACCAAGGCTGCAGTGCTTTGTAATTAGATGAAGAGGTCAACAGCCTTTGAGAAATCGAGGTCTCACCCTCCAGCCCAAGCTTACCCACTCCTGCTCCACACGTGGTTGAAGCACATTCCCTTCAGTGCTCTCAGATCCATCCCACACGAGGAATTCACACAGTTTTCAGTGGATTTAAAGCTGGGATTGAGTTTAGGGGAACACATTGCTTTGAACTCCCTTTGCCAGCCCAAACAGGCTGCTGACGCTCCACATTTTGGTTTTTTGGCAGGTCCTATGAAGAGCCCAGAGATTGAAGCTGACATGTGACAACCAGCAATGACTTTCTAGGTTCTTTTTCTTCTTTTTTTTCCTTTAGGGAAAGAGCAAGGGTGGACTTTATATATAAATTATTATGTCTTCTCTGATGAATACATTTACTGTAGTGTCCTACATAGCTTCCCCACCTGGGGCCTAAGGGCTTTCTCCAGTTACAGCCTGCCACGCTCAGTGGTTGATATCTATCTCTAATTCTGAGATGCCTTCCAACACTCAGATAAATCCAGCAGCAAGAAGCACCAAGGCACCATCTCCTTCCCTGCTGGCCTTTACAGTCTGTGCCAGGCAGCCACAGGCTCATTAATCGGTGTAGCCCCATGTGGCGTCAAACCCAGGTGTTAGGAAAGCCTGAAAGCCTGACAAGACTTAAATGGCCAAGTTCTAGGTCAAATCCCAGTCTGGCTGCTCCAAGCCCCTTCTCCCTGGTGCCCTCATTGTCCCCAGGGTGGTGGGGATGACCATGCCCACCTGCCTCACAGGGCTGTTGTGAGGCTGTGCTGTAAAGCGCCTGGAGAGCTGCAAATTAAAGGTGCTGCTGAAATGCAAACTGCTGTTTTAAAGACTATTATTAACAACTGAGCTTTGGGCAGGCAGAGATTACCATCTCCCCACATGCTCAAAGACTCATCTGAAGTGTAAGGAATGAAGTCTCTGCATACACAGGGGTTTAGCTCAGTGTAAAACCCTGTGGCCACAAGCAAAATGCTGAGCTACTTCAGCTCCTGGAGTTTGCTGGGAGAACTTCAACCATCTCTGCTTTCCCAGAGCTTCCTGACAGACCAGAAGAGCAGCATCCCCATCCAGGCAGAGCCCCCGCCTCACCACAGCCCCAGGAACCCCCAGTGCATCCCCAAGAGAACAGCCCTTCATTGGGTTCCCCAGGGCAGCAGCTCCAGTTTGGAGTCTGCTGGTTCAGCCCCAGCCACATTCACTCACCACGTGCCGCAAAACACTCACATGAGGGTGAGAACGTCCATGCCCAGCACCCAGGCAAGAGAAAAGATGCCCTGACGGGTATTTCTGGAGGTCTCAGGAAGGCACTAAGGCACTAACCCTGCACCACCTCTGCCCATCTTCACTGTGGCTCCTGCTTGGAAGCTGCACCAGCTCCAACACAGACCTTGGGAGTGCTGCCTAAAACTGAGAAAGAAAACTTCTGAGACAATATGAGTAGAGGAAGAGTAGAGAGCAGTTCTTTAATGGAAACTTTCGGGTGCAGGAAGTATATAGGCATTCACACAGTGCAGGGTTCTTACAAATTAATAGCACTACTTAATTATCATATCTAGGGGCTTTATCCAACCTGAGAACCATTTACCCTTGGTGCCATTTACACCCTCAGAACTGCCCCGTTGGAGCCTCTCTGAGAGGTTTGGGCCTTCTATCTTGTTTTGACTACAGTATGCCTTGTTATTCCAGTCCAGGTGCACGTGTCCCAAACACGATGTCCTTGCTGCTGCCTTGTCCATTGAAAAGACAGTTAAACAGAAATTCAGAAATGCGGCACGAACCGTGAGAAAGTGTTAGAAACTGTTAGCTGCTCCCTCGGGTCTGAGAAACTATACAGCTATATAAACATCTACTAATAAATAAAATATTGAAATCTACAAATATATAAAAACGCTAAGGCATCAGGAGCACCTCATCTGTCCAGCAGGAGCATCAGCATCCGTCAGCCCTGAAGGTAAACTGTGACATCAGGGAAGAAAGGACTTAGCCAGGCACTCAGAGTGGGTATTGCTGCACTCATTGCCCTGCACAATCCAGTGAGACGTCATCACTGAGCCTGATTTAACCCAGCTGGATGGACAGGAGGTGTTCTCTGGGAAGTGCAGTGTGAGAGGGAGCTGTGCTTTGCAGCTGGCAAGGAAGTGTTCAGCAAAACAAATGCAACGCTTTCACAACTCCTGCGAAGAGCCAGTGCACCTTCTGCCTTTAACATCTGCACCGGGGAGTTTGATCAGTTGTTTTCTAATAAAGGAAGCTTTTCTTGGTAACATTCATGAGAAGTAAAATGCCCTCTCTCACCCAGCCTCCACCAGACTGGTGAATTTGCTTAAGCACCCAGTGAGGTGAACCCAGAGAGCTCCAGAGCCCAGAGAGCTGTGACTCCACACAAGGAGCACCGCAGGAGGTTTTTAGTGAGCATCAAGCTTTAACAACCCCCCCAGACCCCTGAGATCCCATGGGATATCAGCACTGCCTTAGTGTTCCTCCCTCTGACCTCCTGCTGCCCACAGACCCCCGGGGGTCTCACTCAGAGGGTGGGCAGGCCCTGGCACAGGTTGAATCCCAGAGAAGCTGTGGCTGCCCCTGGATCCCTGGGAGTGTCCAAGGCCAGGTTGGACAGGGTTTGCAGCAACCTGGGCTGGTGGGAGGTGTCCCTGCCCATGGCAGGGGGGATGAGGGAAACCAGCAGCAGCATTAGCAGTGGTGAAGGCGGCTGGGAAATGTCTCTGCTGTCTGAGGGGCCCCCATGGCTGGCACAGCCCAGGGGCCATTGGCCTCTTGCCCACCTGGGCACACCTGGGCTCGTGTCCAGCCGCTGTCACAGCACCCCCAGGGCCTCTCCCAGTGCGATCTGAAGACACTGGAGAGTGTCCAGAGGAGGGACACAGAGATGGTTCAGGGCCTGGAGGGGAAGCGTGTGAGGACACTGAGGGCACTTGGGGTGTCCAGCTGGAGAAGAGGAGACTGAGGGGAGACCTCATTGCAGGGACAACTCCCTGGGGAGGGGCAGAGGAGGGGCAGGCACTGATCTCTGCTCTGTGGGACCAGGGACAGCACCCAGGGAAGGGCTGGAGCTGGGTCAGGGCAGGCTGAGGTTGGATCTCAGCAAAAGGTCCTTCCCCCAGAGGGTGGTGGGCACTGCCCAGGCTCCCCAGGGCAGTGGGCACAGCCCCGAGGCTGCCAGAGCTCCAGGAGGGTTTGGATGATGCTCTGGGGCACAGGGGGTGACTCTTGGGGCTGGTCCTGTGCAGGGCCAGGAGCTGGACTGGGTGATCCTGGTGGGTCCCTCCCAGCTCGGCACACCCCACGGCCCCACACCCCCGGTCTCAGCTCTGGCCCCACCGGGGCCGCTCTGACGTCACAGCCCCGGCGCCCCCATAGCGCCGCTCATGACGTCACCGCCCGGCCGTGACGTCACGCGCCGTGCCCGGCCGCGCTCCCGGCAGCCCCCGCGCACAAGATGGCGGCGCGGGGCGGGCGGTGAGGCCGCAGGATGACCTACACGGCGGAGCAGCTGGACGGGGTGCGGCGGTGAGCGGGGCCGGGGGGCGGCGGGCCCGGGTGTGCGGG